>JAHLGO010021103.1:4596007-4650197 GCA_020615895.1 Ceriops decandra | reverse complement strand
AACTCACTGTTATAGGTGATAGGTTTGCTATCCTCCATGCCAAACTTTTTCAGCATCTCTTTGGCATATTTCATCTGAGAAATAAAAATACCTTGTTCACACTATTTTATCTGTAATCCAAGAAAGTAATTCATTTCTCCAATCAATGACATCTCAAATTCCTTACTCATCTTCCGTGCAAAATCTTGGCATAGCTCAGAGTGATCCCCTCCAAAGATGATGTCCTCTACATATACTATGGTTATCAACTGACCATTCTCTGAGTTGAACACATATAGGTTATTATCAACTGTTCCTCTTTTAAAGTTCAACCTTCTCAAGTATGTATTTAGCCTGCTATACCATGCTTTTGGGGCTTGTTTAAGGCCATAAAAGGCTTTCTTCGACTTGCACACATATGTCTCATCCTCATTGATTTGTACTCCATCGGATTATTCAATATACACTTCTTCTTTTAGGAGCCCATTCAGAAAGGCTGATTTTACATCCATCTGATAAACTTTATACCTTTTATGTGCTACCAAAGTTAGGAACATTCTAATAGTTTCTAACCTTGCCACTAGTGTAAAAGTTTCATCAACATCTACTTCTTCTATCTGAGTGCAGCCTTCCAAACCAGCCTACCCTTGTTCCTCACTACCTTGCCATCTTCATTGTGTTTATTCCTAAACACCCATTTTATTCCTATGACATTCTTGTTAGTGGGACTTAGAACCAACTCCCATGTATCATTCTTCTCGATTTGATCTAGCTCCTCATTGATAGCTTTGATCCAAGCTTTGTCTTGTGTAGCCTCTTTAACAGATTTAGGTTTAACTTGTGAGAGTAAAGTAGTAGCTCTCACAATTCTTCTTCTTATTGTAACTCCTGCTAATGGATCACCTATGATCTGATTTCCTTGATGAGCATTGGCCCATGTCTTCTTTGTCATTCTCTCTTGCACAGTCTTAGTTGCAAGAGAATCTCTTTCTTCATCTTCAGACTCACTCTTCTCCGAATCTGAACTTACCTTTTGTTCCTTTTCTTCAGGTTGGTCTAATTCTCCATCTACATTGAAGTCATCTTTTTCATTGTCCTCAACTTCAAAGAGTGTCACTTCCAGTTCTCATTTATTCTCACATCACTGGACAAGATCACTTTTCCCAACTTATGTAGGAAAACTTTGTAACCTTTTGTCTTTGCTAAGTATCCCACAAAGATGCTTTCATCAGACCTAGCATTGAACTTTCCCAAGTTTTGCTCATTGTTCTTCACAAAACATGGGCTACCAAAGATTCTGAGATACTTGGTTGTTGTCTTCTTCCTACTCCATAGCTCATATGGAGTCTTTTTAATATTGGGCCTTAGTAAGACTCTATTCAATAGATGTATAGCTGTAAATGTTGCTTCTGTCCAAAATCTTGTGTGAAGCTTGCATTCTAGAAGTAAAGTTCTTGCCATTTCAACCATATCTTTATTTTTCTTCTCTACCACCCTATTCTGTTAAGGTGTTCTTGCTGTTGCCATCTAATGGTGAATACCATGCTTCTCAAGGTAATCTTCAAAAGTTTCATTTGTAAATTCAATGCCATAATCTGACCTTAATACTTTGATCTTCCTTCCACTCTCATTTTCATCCAATCTTCTGTATCTCTTGAAGTAATTCATAACTTCTGACTTGTGTTTGAGGTGTATGATGTAGGTCCTTCTGGAATAATCATCAATAAATAAGATTAATTACCTCTCACCATTCAAGCCTGTTGTCCTCATCAGTCCACACGAATCAGTATGCACAATGTCAAGCACTACTTCAAAACTAAACTCTTTGGTCTTATACTACTTTTTGGCATGTTGAGCAAACATACTCTCTCTCTCTCTCTCTCTCTCTCTCTCTCTTGAGGTGAGGAGTGTCTCTAATTACATGAGTAGTGGTCAGCTTCCTTATATTCTTCTATGTTAAGTGTCCTAGCCTCTTATGCCAGAGTTAATTTTCTTCTTCCTTGGTGAGTAAACAACTACTTGTCTTGTCCTTATCAATCACATATGAATTTCCAGCTGTTTTCTTCCTAGCTACAATAGTAATGCCTTCTTTACTCTTTACTTGACAACCTATTTTTGTGAATATCACTTTATGATGTTCATTGCATAGTTGGCTAATAGATGCTAGATTATATCTAAGTCCTTCAACATGTAGAACATCTTTCAGCTTTCCTTTTCCAATATTTACTAACCCTTAACCACTGATGTTGAGTGAATCATCATTGCCAAACTTGACTCTGCCTTCTCTTGACTTGTTTAGCTTTGATAATTCACTCATCTCCTGTCATGTGCGAAGTGCATCCACTATCAAGGATCCATTGCTTATCCTTGTAGTTAACCTTTAGTACAATTTTAGCTATATTAGCCACCTCCCTTTTAGCTTTATATTCCTTTTTTTGAACTAGCTGGAAGATAGCTTTCGCATTTTTCTCAGTCTTGACTACATCGCTTGTTTTTACTTAGGGAGAAATGTCATCCATCTCTTGGCATTATGACCATCCTACCTACACCTTTCACATTGACATAGTAGCTATGGGCTGTTGTTATTTAACCACATACATCATTTTTAGCCCTAGCTTTGGTTTGATAACTATCTTCTCTTCTTCAATTATCTTTTCCTGAGTCATAGCCTTCTCTTTCAACTTCTGTGGCAAAGTCTCATTCTCTTTAGTCAGTGCAACTTTAGATTGCTGCAATTTCTCTTCACTCTTCTTTTCTCTTGCATAACTTGTTTCTCATATCATTTCAATCTTTTGCACATTCTATTCACTCCTTTTGAGTTGTTACTAAAGTCTCAGCAACTCTTTCTCCATTCCTTCAATTTTTGAAGTCCTTGAGCCAAGCTCTATTGTAAGGTCTTCACATATTTTGATCTGTTCTTCAAATCTTCTCTTCAAGTCAATATGTTTAGCCCTTATTTCATCCTTTTGACTTTCAGCTTCCTCAGACTTTGCTTCAACTTGTTTTATATGGGCCTCTAACCTTCTTATGGTTATGTCCCTTTTGATTATCTCCTTTGAAGTTGCTTCCAACTTAACTTCAAGATTGAGTTCTTCTTCCTCAACCTCCTCTTCCTCTTTAGAGGTTGAACTACCACCTTGAGCTAATGCCATAAAGGCATGCTCATCTGATGAGTCTTCATCTTCCTCCTCATCAGCTTATTTTGTCTAACTCATATAACTCTTGAATGAGCCCCTCTGCTTCTTCTGTGGGCTACCTCCTTTGATACCTTTGACGTTGAGGAGCACTCATTTGACTTTATTCTTATCTCATATGTAATGAGATTGCACTGGATATCATGCAAAGACATAGAATTGAGATCTCTACTCTCCTCTATGGCTGTCATCTTTGAGGCAAACCTCTCAGGCAGAATTTTTAGAATTTTCTTCACAATAGACAAGTCCTTCATAAAGAAAAAAAACAAGCTAAAAAAAAAAGATAAAACATCTCAAGAAGCTATATGAAAATTCTGCTATTGATGAAACTAATATCCTAGTGAAGGTATAGAAGTTTGAGGAAAAAGAGAAGAAGTACTTGAAATGAATTGAGGAGCTAATCGTACTTAAGGTAGTCTAAGGAAAGATACACGATGATTTTGGTGCTAAGGTGATTGCACGAGAGCAAGAGGTGCTAATTTTGTAAGCCAAGCTCCACAAGGCTGAGTCTAAATTGGGGAACCATAAAGAAAGCTTTATGTAGGCCATAAAAGTGAAAAGAGAGTCATCATCAGTAAATGCCATCAAGGAGGATGCCACCAGAAAGTTAGAAGAGTGTTTAAGCAATCAAAGACCTCATTCCATGGGGAAGAAAGGACTTGGTTATATTGAAAATTGTGTTTGTACCTAAAAGCAAGCATAATGACATGTTGGAGAAGAGGGACCAACCTAAGCTAAAATGGGTTAGGAAAGATGTGGTGCAAACTCCCATCCAAAAGAGACAGGTTGTTAAAGATAGAGAGAAGAGTGCCACAACAGTTGTTGAAGATAAGAGACATGATCTTGGTGAAAGAAGAAATCCAAATTTAAAGGATTTTGCTGGAGCTACGGTAAGTATAGGCACAAGGCTTATGTGTTCTAGAGTAAAGGACTTATAATAAAGAGGAATGTAAGGCAAGAGCCTATGGGGAGACTCTATCAAGAAAGGAGACAATGTTAGGTAAAAAGAAGCAATATTCCACTGAGAAATAGATTTGATTTGTTAGGAGAAATCTATGGAAGATGCAAAAGGGCTGAACACATTGCTGAGGATTGCTTAACATTACTGCCTAGTTAAAGAGTACAAAGGAGAACACCCACATATGCACCCACATTCGATCAAACATCGCTGTATAGTCAGAGTACAAAGGAGAACACCTACATATGCTCTTATATTCAGCCAAAGAAGAAGAAGAAAAAGAGAAATAACTATGGTTATGAAAGTAGTCTTAAAAGTTGCCAATATATTCACAAAATCTCTATCAAGAGACATGTTCTAAAAGTTAAGGCTAAATTTATGTATTCAGCCAACCTTAGAGGCTATGGTATTCTTTACCCCTCTCCAATTCCTTATTCTATTATTCTATGGATTTATAGTCAAAAGGGAGAGATATTTTGCATAAATCCAAAAAGTGTATATACTAATCAAGAGGGGGAGTAGCTTGATGAATAAAGGGGGACAAATTGTCATGGGGAATAAGCAAAAAGAGGGAGTTAAACCCAGTTACAAGAGATACATGTTTCATCGGTAGCTGTCAATGTCAAGGGTTATTACATGTGCATTATTGGATTTAATATGTTGCCAACAAATCCAAAGGGGAGATTGTTAAGCCCATCTTTAATGGCTAATGTTGGATTTGTTGTCAACAGCATCTCACATTATTGCTCATGTTGATTTGATGTTTTGAATGTTGTTAAGATGCATAAAAGTTGTTGGTCAAAACCATTGATGGTAAGTCAACTAAAGTCAATAAGTAAATATTGACCATTGACCCTAAATTTTAGAAATTAAATTTGGTCATTGATTGTAGGGCAACCTTTGGAAATCATTGATAACTGTTGATTATAGTGTAACCCTAATCTCAAGACTCTGTAAATAACCTCATGCACCTTGCAAGACAAGTGTGTGTTGTAGTATTTTTTGAGAGAATGGAAAACTTAATTGCAATAGCCGACCACACCAAAGGAGGGTGTAGTAGCCAACCACACCAAGGAAGGTGCAATCTGACACAAGGGAGTCAAACCAATAGAAGGTGCAATCTGGCAACAAGGGAGCCAAACTAGTAGAAGGTGTAAGCAAAACCAGAATCTACATATTGCAAAAACTCCAACAGGCATCCCTGCACCAATAGCAACTCTAACAAGCATTCCCAGCACTAATAGAGCGTCCAACAACATGCAATCTCAGAAATTACAGCATGTCCACGAGGCTATACCAGCGAGAGCAGTATGTCCAGCAGCCAAACCAGAAATTGCAACGTGTTAGGGAGGCTATACAAGCAAGTGCAGCACATCTAGCAGCCAAACTAGTGATTGTAGCCCATCTAGCAGGCAATCCCACCGAGTGCAGCACATCTAGTAGTTGTAGCATATACAGCACCAACTCCAGTAGTTGAAAATTGTAGGAGTAGCAACAAGCTCAAGCAGAATGTGTAGGTAGAGAGAGCAGCCCATGTAGGCAACGATAGCAGCAGAACATGCAGATAGTGATAGCAGCACGTGTAGATGGCAATAGCAGCCCGTGCATGTGTAGGTAGGAAAAGTAGAACGTGTAGGGAACAATAGCAGTGCATGCAGACAACAATATCAATTCGTGCATGTGCAAGCACCAAAAGCAGAATATGCAGGGGAGCAATAGTAGCACATATAGATAGCAAAAATAAAATGTGCAGGCCGCAATAGCACCATGTACGGATAACGATAGCAAAATGTGTAGACAACAATAGCAACATGTGGACAACAATAGCAAAACAGTGCCCTGTAGCAGGTTTTGTAACTTACTGCTACAAAGGAGAAAATGTGCCTGGTAGCTTGTAGTAGCAAAGGAGAAAACATACATCGGCAGCAAATCTAGTAGCTTGCAATAGTAGAAGAGTAAATTCCCTGATAGCAAGTCTAGTATGTTGTAGCAGCAAAAGAGAAAACATGCCCTATTAGTAGGTGAGGTAGCACCAGCAACAAGGGAAGAGAACCTACAAAGGCTGAAGGAGGCAACACTAGCAATAAAGGAAGAAAGCTGCCAAGGTAGTAGGTGAGGTAGCGCCAACAATAGGAGGAGACAACCTACCAAGGCAGCACTAGCAGCAAAAGAGAGAACCTACTGAGATAGTAGGTGAGGCAGCATTGGCAACAGAGGAAGAGAAGCTACCAAGGCCAAAGGAGGCAGCCCTAGCTGCAAGAGGAGAGAACCTGTCGAGGCAGCATTGGCACCCAAGGAGAGAACCTGTCGAGGGAGCAAGTAAGGCAACATCAGAAGAAAGGGGAGAGAACCTGCAGTAATAAGACATAGAGGAGAGAATTTGTAGTAGAGATAACTTACAGTGGAGATAACCTTTAGAGAAAAGACCAATAAAGCCTGAGTAAAGACCAGCAGTAAGGAAAAAGAAGATCCATTTTTTCGAACAATAGACTATGCACATTGAGTGATCTATCTCAAGGAAGTCATTGTCATAAACTATTTATGTATTTTGTGAAAAAGGGTTGGACACCCTTAGAGTAATTGGGAGATCAGTCCATTGAGTGATTGGAAGATGATCTCATCTAGTGATCAGGAGATCAACCCTTTGAGTGATCAGGAAATCAACTCAGTGATTGGAAGATCATCGTAAGTGGTTAAGGAGTGATCCTTCCACACTATAACTGTATCCCTTGATAACAAGAGTTGATTGTGTGATTTAGGAGTGATCCTATCACATCGTCAACATAACTTACACATTGTGGGTGAACCATGTAAAAATTACTGTGTTCTTGGGTGCTTGCGTTTGATTGATATTTGTACAACTGCTCTTACATAAAGAAGAAAGATAAAAATTAGATCATTGGCTCAAAAAGTCATAGAGGTTAAATCTAGAAAAATTTATAAAAAGTAAGCATCTCCCACTAATTTACCTCCTCCTCCTCTTAATATGAAACAAAAGAAGGTCTTCATCAATTTGGATTTGCTAGGTGATTGTAAATCATCTAGCCTTGCATTTATCATCTTAAATTGCTCGGTAACAGTATTAATTTAAATCTTCATGTCTATATTATGCAATTCTCATTCACTACATGTGTTTACAAACTATAGAAACACGTTAGTAATTAAAAGAAATTTGTTCCTCACACTTTCCTTCATATGTGTACCCTCAAATTAGATTATTATCACTCGTGTTTCACTCTATTTTGGCTTTTCTTAATGATGATCTCACCACTTTTTCCTTTTTCCACTCAAGCCAGCTCGTTTTATGTTCTTAAAAGACTCATGATGAACAAATCACAAGGAGTAATTTGTTAAATGGTGGCAAATCTCAAAATTAGAACTTTTAAAAGAAAGATAAATATTTAAGATATCCTTTTTAACCTTGGAAAGATAAAAAAAAAAAATCAGATTTGTAGCCATATAGATGTACACAATAAGTTAAAAGAATTAAGATGCACTACTCACCAAACACCTACCAAAAAAGATATTCTCGCTTTGCATCTCAACATGATCTAATACCTTATCTTGTACACTAAAAGCTCTTGGTACTACTAAAAGTTTTCCATCGTGCTCTAGGTATTCTACTCCCTTATTAATATCATTAATGTTTACTAATGGTGGCAATTAAGCCTTATCACTAAACTCACTCCCAATCTCATATTCACCATCATCTCTAAGGATCATTGACCTTTTGTTAAGGAATTATGACATTATACGCCCTCTACCTAAAAACCTAAAACATTTTATGACACTAGCATTTTCCTTGGGTGCCTTTAAATTTATCATCAAATTTGCCCCTATCAATGTTACCCTCACTAGTCTTGGAACCTAACACAAATGTTGTCTTCTGATATGAACTTTGATTATATGTAAGTGGAACATAACACAAATGTTGATATAGGATTGTTCTAATATAGGTTAAAAGAGTGGATATCTGACCCAATGATTATAAACAACCAAAAAGTAGAACTATACAATTCATACGTCATTTCTAACAACAAGACAATGTTGAAGAAGATAAGTCTATTAAACGAGCATACTTAAGTATGAAAGTTTAGAATTAGTTCTCAAAGAGCTAGAGAAAATAGCTTATACAGTTATAAAAACTATTCTCCCCTTTTGGCCATCATTTTTTTTCCTTTGTATATGCTAAACCCTCAAAAACCCTAATTGCTAAGTGGGCTTATTAAGGAAATTCAACCAGCCCATTAAATAATAATAAAAACCCATGACAATAACCCATTAAGATGTTGAAATTCGTCTAACCCATTACATGACAATATAATCCATGAAAATAACCCATATAAATGCCCAAACACAGGCTCCCAACTCCAACTTCCTTCCCAAGGCTATGGTTTTCATATTGCTCCATAGATGACACATTTGCAAGCCGTGATGAAGCCTCCATCATCCTTAAATCATGTCTAGCAACTTCTGGTAAGTAAATGTCGCACAACAAGTTGTTGAGTGCTTCCTTCATTTTCTTTAACCTTGCCCATGTCATTGGTGGTCTAAGGTTTTACAAAGTATTAACTCTCTTGTTGATTTAAATGGGTATAATATAACTTTGATCATTCTCGCTCTCCTCAAAATGATTTGTCCTCAAATTAGCACTTACATCATTAAAGAGAAAAGGAGAAAAGTTAAAAACATTAAATATTGCACTCACATTATACTCACCTAACAAGTTAAGTTTATATGCATTATCATTGACTCTTGCTACCACTTGAAAAGGACCATCTCCCCTTAGTTGCAACTTTGATTACATTTAGATAAGAAATTTGTCCTTTTGCAAGTGAACCCAAACCTAATCACCAAGTTCAAAAGTGATATGCCTATAACCTTTGTTGGCTTATGTTTCATATTGTTTGGCTTTTTTTCTCAATGTTAAGCCTAGCTTTCTCATAAAGTTGCCTAATCGCTTTAACCTTCTTTTTCCCATCTAAATTAACCCTGTCCTACATAGGCAATAGTATTAAATCCAAAGGAGATAATGGATTAAAACCATAAACAAGCTCGAAAGGAGAATAACCCGTAGTACTATAAACACTACAATTATAGGCAAATTCCACAAAATGCAAACATTCTTCCCAAGTTCTAGAGTTTTTACCAATAACAACACTCAACAACATACCAAGAGTTCGATTTACTACCTTAGTTTATCCCTCTATATATGGATGGCAAGTTGTAGAAAACAACAATTTTGTTCTAAGCTTATCCCATAATGTCTTCCTAAACTGGCTTAAAAATTTTGCATCATAGTCTAACATAATACTCTTTTGCACTTTATGGAGACAAACAATATCTTTAAAAAATAAGTTCATAATATGTGTGGCATTATCCGTTTTGGTGCAATCAATGAAATTTGCCATCTTTGAAAATCTATCAACTACAACAAGAATATAATCTTAACCCTTTTTGGACCTAGGTAATCTAAGAATAAAATCCATAGAAATGTTGGTTTAAGGTTCATAAAGAATTTCTAAGGTCCATAGAATAAATTCTTTCAACATCCCTTTTCATATATGGCCAAAAGAAATCCACATTTAAAACATCAAAAGTATTTTGAATGCCAAGGTGTACCATTAAACCACCCTTATGAGTTTCTATTGCAAGTAATGTTCTCATAGATCCTTGAGGAATACAAAGATTATTTACTCTAATCAAATACCCCTTATGTCTATAGAGCATAACAAAAGTAGCTTTCTAACATACACACATTACAAAATCAATAAGATGCTCAAACCCCAACAACTTAGTGCTCAAACTACTAATCAATGTATACCTACATAACATTGCATCAATAATATTTTCCTTACTTGATTTGTATTGAATTATATATGAAAAAGTTTCAAGAGACTCAACCCATTTTGCATGTCTTCTATTCAACTTGTCTTGCCCTTTCAAGTGTTTTAAAAACTCATGATTAGTATGAATTACAAACTCCTGAGGCCAAAGGTAATACTGCCACATTTCTAAAGTCTAACAAATGCATACATTTCTTTATCATAAATTGGATAATTCATTATTGCCCCACTCAACTTCTCACTAAAGAATGCAATAAGTTATTTCTTTTGCATGAGAACTCCCCTATGCTTAATGCCTAATTTGTCACATTCAATTTGAAAGATTTTAGAAAAATTAGGCAAAGCAAGAAATGACACATTACACAACTTAGCCTTAAGCAAATCAAAGGCATCTTGTTGTTCCTTACCATACTTAAAACGTACACTATTTTTAATCACCTCAATCAATGGTGCAACTATGGTACTAAAATCCTTAATTAACTTCTTATAAAAGCTAGCTAAACCATGGAAACTCTTTACATTGCTCATGCTCTTAGGTGTAGTTCATTCTTGAATAGCCTTAATCTTCTCATTATCAACCTCTATGCCATGAGCAAACATAACATAACCCAAGAAAAGGACATAATCCTTGCAAAAATCACATTTCTTCAAATTGGCAAACAATTTCTCTTTTCTCAACACATTAAGAACATAATGCAAATGTTCAACATTCTCTTATAAATTCTTGCTGTATACTAATATGTCATCAAAATAAGTCACAACAAATTTTCCTAAGAAAGGTGTCAAAACATGATTCATTACTCACAAACCATGCTTAGTCGTGAATGCAATTTTCCATTCATTACCTTCCCTTATCCTAATTTGATAATAACCATTCTTAAGGTCAATTTTAGAGAAGTAATAAGCACCATGCAATTCATCAAGCACATCATCAATCCTAGGTATAGAATGTCAATACCTAACTATTATTTTGTTGAGAGCTCTGCAATCAACACATATCCTCCAAGATCCATTTTCTTTGGCATAAGTAACACTAGCACTGCACATGGGCTGATGCTCTCCCATACATGTCCCTTCTTCATCAATTCATCAACTTGCCTTTGAAACTCCTTTGTCACCACAAGATTACTTCTATTTGCTGGCTTGTTGGGAATAAGACCTCCAAGAATAAGATCAATGTGATGTTCAATCCCTTTCCTTGGTGGTAAGCCATTTGGGATCTTCTTAAGGAATACATCATTATAATCCTACAACAAAGATGAAACAGTACTAGGCAAAGATGAATCAAGGTTAGCGTTAAAAAAATAACAATCCTTGTAAAGGATCAAGATCATTTGTTGCCTAACTTAGAAGGCAACCCTAACATCTACTCCTTTTGCAAATACACTCACTTGTTTTTTCTCATTTTCACTCTTTTGAACTTGACCACTCTTATACCTAGCACTCTTAAGTGCTTTCACCTTGTTTTTCTTTTCTTCACTTTCTTTTCTTTTTACTCTCTTTTTCTTTTGGCTCCTTCTTTTTGATAAAGTTTCAATTGGTCTTCATACACCTGTTTTGGAGTCAATGAAACAAGTATGAATGGTTTTCCATTCATGGTGAAAAAATAACGATTCTTGTAACCATCATGCAAAACTTTTCTATTAAATTGTCAAAGATGGCCTAACAACAAATCCCTGCCTACATAGGTACAACATCACAAAATAACTCATCCTTATATCTACCAATTAAAAATAAAACCACAACTTGTTTAGACACTCTCACCACTCCATTATCATTCAACCACTAAGGGAAACTACCTCCATCTATGATCAAGCAAAAAAGTTTTTCCTGAACTAAAGATAAAGTATGGAAAATATTTTCCCATTGTATCTTAACATCATCCTCCTTAACCTACACACTAAGGGCTTTCTTTGCTACTAAAAGCTTTCCACCATGCTCTAGATACTTTATCCCCTCATTAACATCACTAGTATCCTTTAGTGATGACATTTGGTCTTCATCACTAGCTTTATTGCCAAACAAATAGTCACTATTCTCTTTAAGGTACATGTTTCTCTTATTAGGACATTATAAAGCCACATAACCCCTACCAAAATATCTAAAGCATTTGATGCCCCAAGTTTTTACTCAATTTTTCCTTTTTTAAGGTTGCCCTCACTAATCTTAGGTCTATGTGAATTGGTTTTAAGCTTAAGAGTCATCTTCTTTTCCTTCTAGCCTTAGTTTGGCTTCCAAAAAGATGAACCTAAATTCTAATTATATCTAGAAGTACTCTTTCTCTTAAGTTGCCTCTCAACTTTCATGGCAATGTGTACCATGTCCTTAAACTTTACATAGTGTTATAGTTCTATAACATTAACTATGCTTCTATTCAATCCTTTAAGGAACCTAGCTATGGTTGCCTCTTTATCCTCCATTACATTTTCCCTAACCATAACAATCTTTATCTCTTTATGATACTTTTCCACACTCTTGGAACCTTATGTAAGGCTCTACAATTTGTTATACAAATCCTTATAATAAAGGCTAGGAACAAATCTCCTTCTCATCACAGTTTTCAACTCATTCAAAGTTTCTATGGTTCTTTTGAAATTCCTCCTTCTATTAGTAATATGCTTTTCCCACCACATTACTACATAATCAGTTGACTCAATCACAACTATCTTGACCTTCTTTTTCTTAGAGAAGCTATGACAATCAAAGAGTAGCTCTACCCTTCTCTCCCAGTTTAATTACACATTTAAGTAAGCTTTTTCTTGGAAAAAGGGAACCTTCATTTTAATGCTACTCAAAGTAATGTCTACTCCTTCCTTCATTATATTTCAATTATCCCAAACTCTATTATACCTATCATAAACATTTCCTTTGCTTGTTACTCCTTTATCATTCCTATTACCATGTCCTCCTGTAAATCCACTTCTAAAGTTTCTACTAGCATTATCACCTTTATCATAATAATCATCACCATCTCTACCAAAATCATGTTTAAATTGCACTTTCACGAACCTTCCAACTAGCCTCTTAAGATTCACACTTGATTCCCCCTCTATTTTATCCATGCTATCCTTAAATTCCAACAACATTTGTTCAATCCTATCAAACTTCTACTCAAAGGATTTCATAAGCAATTTGAAATTTGGAATAACTACTTCCTTATCTCCATATGGAAAATTACCTTATTTAGCATTAGACATTGTATACGCAAGATTGTTAGTAAATAAAGAATATAACTCACAAACTCACTCCCATATATGTTTGCTTTCCACTCGACTACAATAGTCCTCAACTCTTGTGTTTCACACAATGAAATGCAAGACTTTACAAGCTCTTTCAATAGTTTTAGGCGAACTAAATTCAGAACAAACAAAACTTGAATATATCAATCTTAGACCTACCATTTTAGAGAAATCACATGATCAAGGAAGATGACCAATAAAGTAAATAAAGTGATAAGGAATTCAATGATATTGAGTAAATGACCAATTAAACAATAAAGTTGATTTTTTTTTTTTGGTTAACTAATAGGTATTTCTACATAACAAATGAACAACAACAACGAAACACAAGAAATACATAAATTTTGCTTTTCTTTTCTTTTCTTTTCCTTTTATTGATAATTCAACCAACAATGAAGAACACATGAATAAGATGATGACAAAAGGATAACTAACCTAAGTTAGAGCCAAAGCTTTGATACCAAATAATATAAACTCCAATTATATGTAAATGGAACCCAACACTAATGATGGTATTGGATCATTCTAACATAGGTTAAAGGATTGGGGTTCTGACCCAATGATTATAAACAACCAAGAATCAAAACTATAGGATTTAGAGCCACTTCTAACAACAACACATTGAAAAGGATAAGTCTATTGAACCAATATACTTAAGTATGAAAGTTTAAAAGTAGTTCTCAAAAAAACCAAAGAAAATAGCTCATACACTTATAAAAACTATTCTCTTCCTCCAACCATCCTTTTTTCCCTTTTTTTATTCTAATTGCCCAAAACCCTAGTTGTCAAGATCTAATTATTAAGAAAATTCGTCTAGTCCATTAAATAATAATAATAATAATCCATGAAAATAACCCATTTAAAAGTCCAAACATGGGCTCCCAACTCCAACTTCCTTCCTAAGGCCATAGTTTTCATATTCCTCCATAGATGACACATTTGCAAGCCTTGGTGAAGCCTCCATCATCCTTAACTTGTGTCTAGCAACTTCTTGTAAGTAAATGTCACACAACAAGTTGTTGAGTGCTTCCTTTATTTTCTCTAACCTTGCCCTTATTATTAGTGGTCCAAGGTTTTATAAAGCATTAATCCCTTGCTGATTTGGCCTGGTATAATATGGCTTCTATTAGCATGTAAGTGTTTCACAAGTTCATCCAAATTCTTGCTATAAACTAAAATATCATCGAAGTAAACTACTACAAATTTCCTTATGAAAGCACACAAGACATGATTCATTAACCTCATGAATGTACTAAGTGCATTACTTACTCCAAAAGGTACTACTAACCACTTATACAATCCACATTTAGTTTTAAATGCTATTTTCCATTCATCTCCCTCTTTCATGCAAATTTGATATTAGTCATTCTTTAAATCAATTTTTAAAAACACATACAAACCATGCAACTTATCAAGCATATCATCTAATCTAGGGACAAGATGTTTATACTTTACAGTGATCTTATTGATGGCTTGACAATCGACACACATGTGCCATGTTCCATCTTTCTTTAGGACTATGATGATAAGGACCACGCATGGGCTAAGACTTTCCCTTACAATTCCCTTTTACACTAACTCATCCATTTGTCTCTATATCTCCTTTGTTTCATCTAGATTAGCTCTATAAGTAGGTCGGTTTTGTTTGCCACCACTAGGCATGAAGTCTATTTGGTGTTCAATTCCTCTTAAAGGAGGTAATCCGTAGGGAATCACTTTAGGAGATAAATCTTCAAACTCTTGTAATAATGGAACAACCACAATTGGCAAAGAGAAGTTAAAGTCATTAGATAAAAAATAAAAATCCTTGTACATAAGTATAAGTAGTTGTTGCCTTGCAATCATAGTGCTCTTAACCTCACTTTTCCCAACAAACACACTCAATTTTTTGCTGTTCTCTCCCTTTTGCAGACTTTTCTCTTTAGCTTTTCTCTTTGCCTTACCCCCACTTGAATTTTTCCCCTTAGCCTTTCTCTCCTTTCCTTTAACCTCTCACTCTCTTTCATTTTCTTTCAACTTGTTCTCTCATTTTGTACTCTCTTATTGATAAGGACCTTCTTAAGTCTCACACTAAGAGGGGGAAGGAGTGAATCAATGTTAGATGTTTACATTTTATAAATCTATTTAGATTAAAGCTCTATAACTTGTTAAAGTTATGATCCATTTTTATCTTACTTCTTTATGGGAGAATGGTCATATGGATATCAAGCAAGCACAAGCACCTGAGAACACATAGAATTTTTACGTGGTTCACCCACAATATGTGAGTTACATCCACAGCATGATAGGATCACTCCTAGATCACATAATCCACTCTTGTTATCAAGGGATACAACTGATGTTGTGGAATGATCTCTCCTTAACCATTGTGGAAGGATCACTTTGAGGCCAAATTAATTTTTTTTTTGGGTCTATTTGGACTTATAGGTTTAGTTGAGTCTTGATACATTAGTTAGGGTTTTTACTTTGACATTTATGTCTAGTTGCCATTAGTTATAGTCTTTTTAAGGAATCTTACACTAAGGAAAATTTGTATTCCTTAATTAAAGGAATCTCTGCTAATTAAGATTTTTCTTATATTGCTATGTTAAAAAATGTATTTTCTTATAAAATAGTGATATTTACATGCCTATATAAAGGTTACAACTATGTAAATAGGAATCAATAAGATTAGAGTATTTTTAGCAAGTTTTGCTTTGCCTTCTTATGTTGTTAGAAGAATGTATTGTCTTGACTTATCAAAGGAGTAATCAACATTTGTGGCATCTAATGATTGGGGGCTTTCAAGACTTTATTTCCATAGGGTTATGATATGATTAATCCAACTTGTTTCCTAGCTTTCTGGGGTATGCATATTGATTAAAGGGTTTCTAATGCAGGTAGTCTAGCAGGTTCTTTATCAATTGGTATCAAAGCCTTGGTTCTAGAAACAATTTACATATCCCTTATCTATCTTTTTTTAGTACTTTTCTTTGTACTTTATTCATTCCTTGTGTTTCTCTACTTAGTTCTTCTTGTTTGTTTTGATCAGTTTCTTGCTTTTGAAGTTATGTTAATATAGTGGGTGATTGATTTGATTTAATAAAAAAGTTGAAAAGAAAGTAAAAAACAAAAAAGGTTGAGAAAAAAAACCAAATAAAAATTAAGAAAGATGAAGAATTTTTGTTTGAACTAACCAATGCATCTTGATTCTTACAACCTCTTGTGTATGTTTATAAGGTTGCAAATCTCTTTTTTTCTTTTTTTTTTTCAAGCCTAAAAAGGATATCTTGCATTTCATTTAAAATTTTTTATTATGAGATTTGCCACCATCTACCAAATTGCTTCTTGTGATTTATTAATCTTAAGTCTTTTAAGAACATAAAGGAGGCTGTCTTGAGAAAAAGAATGCAAGAGTGGTGAGATCAGCATCAAGAAAAGCCAAAATATAGTAAAGTACAAGTGATAACAATCTGCTTTAAGGGCAAACATGTGAAGGACGTGTTTTTACAAGTTGTAAACATGAGTAGTGAAAGGGAATTGCATGATGTAGACATGAAGGTTTGGATGATGGCTATTACCAGGCAATTTAATATGATAAATGCAAGACTAGATGATTTACAATCACCCAGCAAATCAAAATCCTCTAGCAAGCATGTGATTGAGGAAGAAGATGAGGTAGAATTGGACTATGAAGAATTAAGCTCAAGAAAAGCAAGAATTCTGTTTTCAAAAGAGATAGCACTTTGGGTAAGATTCTACCATTTCAAGGGAAGAATGATCCAAAACATTATTTGGAGTGGGAAACAAAGCTTAAGTGTGTATTGGATTGCCATAATTATTTTTGGTAGAAGCAAGTAAAGTTGTCAACCATAGAATTCATTGACTATGCAAGTATTTGAAGGAACCAATTAATGATAAGTAGGAGGAGGAATGAAAAGATGTGAATTCAATCATGGGAAAAGATGAAACCGATAATGCGCAAGAAATTTATACCTAGCTACTACCATATAGACTTGCATAGAAAGTTGCAAGGGTTGGTTCAAGGATCCATAAGTGTGGAGGACTATTACAAGGAGATGGAAATAGCCATGAACAAAGCTAATGTGGATGAAGACCGAGAGGCTACCATAGCAAGGTTTATTGGCAAATTTAAACAAGGATAATGTAGATGTAGTGGATTTGAAACACTATTTGAGATAGAGGAACTCTTGTATAAGGCTATCAAAGCAGAGAAACAATCAATTCCAAAGGGTTCAAATCTAGTTTAGCTTCTAGTTCTACATGGAAGGCAACTTAGAAAGACTCCAAATCAATCTGAAGACCAAAAGGAATTGTGATGGAGAACAAGATGCTATTCAAGTGCAACAAAACAAGTATTCCCTAGATCCTTTGCAAGGAATTGGTGGTCTAATGACTAGGGCCAAGACAAAGAGGATGCAAAAGGCTTTATGAGGCTTAATCATGGAGTTGTATGACAAAAAGGGTGACCTAAAAGATTCCAAGGCTATTCTAAAAGTTTTTAATGTCACATCAAGGATAATCACTTATCTTTATGTATAAGATGATGGACAAGGCTTAGAACTTGAGGAACAAAATTTGGAGCCCATAATATAAGTCCAAGTTGTATGAACAAGTTAAGGAAAGGCTTAATTGCATGCTAAGTTGTATTAATGGACCAGATTTTGTATTAGGTTGCTGGATTTTAGGTTAAGGCCGAATTACATCTAGAAAATGATTAACTTCTTAGGTTTATTTGGGCTTGTAGGTTCAGCAGAGTCTTAATACATTAGTTAGGTCTTTACTTTGACTTTATATCATTGGTGGTAGTCTTTTTAAGAATTCCTAATCAAGACAGATTTAGGATTCCTAATCAAGGTAGAATTGCATTCCTTAATTAGAGGGATCACCTATAATTAAGGTTTTCCTATATAGGTATGTTAAGAAACATCTTTTCCTTATAGGATTATAATATTTACATGTCTATATAAAAGCTACAACTATGTAAAATGGAATGAACAAAATTGAGGTATTTTTTTCAGCAAGCTTTGCTTTGCTTTCTTGTGTTGTTGGAATAATACATTGTCATGACTTATCAAAGGAGTGATCAACCTTTGTTGTGTCTTAAGATTGGGCTTTTAGGAATTATCTAATCAACCCAACTTGTTTCCTAGCATTTTGGGGTGTGTATAACAACTTGATACAAGGGTTCCTAGGGCAGGTCACCTAATGGGTTCTTTATTAGTTGGTATTAAAGCCTTGGTTTTATAAATAAGTTATATATCTTTTTTTCATCTTTGTTTAATACTTGCCTTTGTGCTTTATTCATTCCTTGTATTTCTTTGCTTAGTTCTTCTTATTTGTTTTGATAAGCTTATTGCTCCTGAAGTTGTGTTAATTCTGTGGGTAATTGATTTGATTAAAAAATAAAAAGTTGAAAAAAGTAAAAAAAAAAAGAAGAAAAAAAAACATAGAGAAGGTTGAAAAATAAAAGAAAAACAACAAAAAAAAAAAGAGGAGGAAGAAGAAGTTGTGTTTGAGCTGAGTAGTGCATCTTAATTTTTTCAACTTATTATGTATAAGGTTGCAAATCTTTTTTCTTTCCAAACCTAAAAAAGGATATCTTAAATTTCTTTTAAAAGTTCTAATTTTGAGATTTTCCACTATTTAACAAATTGCTCCTTGTGATTTGTTAATGTAAGCCTTTTAAGAACATCAAAGGGGTTGGCTTGAGTGGAAAAAGCAAGAGTGGTGAGAACACCATTGAGAAAAGCCAAAATAAAGTGAAACACAAGTGATAACAATCTGACTTGAGGGCAAACACATGAGGGAGTGTTTGAGGGACAAATTTCTTTTAATTACAAATGTGTTTCTGTAGGTTGTAAACATGAGTAGTGATGGAAGCCATATTGTACCAACTTAAATCAACAAGGGAATTGATGCTAGGTAAAACCATAGACCCCCAATGATAATGGCAAGGTCAAAGAAAATAAAGGAAGCACTCAATAACTTGTTGTTCGAGATTTACTTATAAGAAGTTGTTAGGCACATGTTAAGAATGATAGATGCTTTACCAGGGCTTGCAAATGTGTCATCTATGAAAGAATATGAAAACCATGGCCTTGGGAAGGAAGTTAGAGTTGGGAGCCCATGTTTGGGCCTATAAATGGGTTATTTTCATGGGTTATATTGTTATGTAGTGGGTTGGACAAATTTCAGCATCTTAATGGGTTATTTTCATGGGTTTTATTATTATTTAGTGAGCTGGACGAATTTCCTTAATAATAAGCCCACCTTAGTAGCTAGGGATTTTGGTGATTAACATATAAAAGGGGGAAAAGGATGGCTAGAGAGGGAGAACTTCATTTATAAGTGAATGAGCAATTTTCTCTAGTTCTTTGAAAACTAATTCTGAACTTTCATACTTAAGTGTGTTGGTTCAATAAACTTATCTTCTTCAATATTATTGTTAGGAGTGGCATCTAAATCCTATAGTTTTGGTTCTTAATTGTTTATAATCATTAGGTCAGAACTCCAATCCCTTAACCTTTGTTAGAACAATCCTATACCAATATTGGTGTTGGGTTCCATTTGCATATAAACGGAGTTTGTATCAAGTAGTGAAGGAAAAGTGCATGATATAGATGTGAAGCTTTGGATGAAGGCTACCATCAAACAATTTAAGATGATAAATTCAAGGCTAGATGAGTTATAATCACCTAGCAAATCCAAATCCTTTAAAAGGCATAGGATTGAGGAAGAAGATGAGGAAGAGTTAAACTAATAAGAATCAAGCTCAAGAAATGGTAGGAAGGCTATTTCCAAAATATATAGCAATTTGGGTAGCATTAAAGATGAAGATTCAAGCATTTCAAGGGAAGAATGATCCTGAACATTATTTGGAGTGGGAGAGAAAGGCCAAGCATGCATTTGATTACCACAAATATTTTAAGGAAAAGAATGTAAAATTGGCAATAATAGAATTCACTGATTATACAACTATTTGGAGGGACAAATTGGTGATAAGTAGAAGGAGGAATGGTGAGAGGCCAATTCAGTTATGAGAAGTGATGAAATTGGTAATGTGCAAGAGATTTATACTCAGCCACTACTATAGAGACTTGTATATAAAGTTATAGGGACTGGTGCAAGGGTCCATGAGTGTGGAGGACTATTACAAGGAGATGGAGATAGCCATGATTATAGCTAATGTAAAGGAAGACCAAGAGGCTAAAAGAGACATAGGGCATGCCTGATGAGACACTTTGGTGTGCAAAGGACTTTAGATATATTGCATAAACATTTTTATAGGCCTAACATGAAACATGATGTGCAATATGTTTGTGATAAATACATTAGGTGTAAACAAGCAAAATCTAAAGTAATGTCTCATAAATTATACACACCTTTACATAATTAACCTTGGATTAATATATCTATGAATTTGGTGTAAGGTTTTCTAGGTCTCAAAATGGTAAAAACTGCATATTTGTTGTTATTGATAGGTTGAGTGATAAAGAATCAGGTAGGCAAATTGCTCTAAGAACTCTTGAATCAAATTATTATACACACCCTAGAATGTTAGGAAACAAGTTGAATTGATCAGATCAAAACTCTTAGGAAACTAAGTCCTAAAAGCCCTAATCTTAAGATGCCACAAAGGTTGATCACTCCTTTGATAAGTTAAGACAATATATTCTTCTAAGAACACAAGAAAAAAAAGTAAAGCTTGTTGAAAATACCTCAATTATATTGATTCCTATTTTACATAATTGTTGATATGAACTCTGATTTTATACAAATGAAACCCAATACCAATATTGGTATAGGATCGTTCTAACACAGGTGAAGTTCCCACCTTCAGCCTAGGATCTACTAGTCTATGATACTGAGAGGGGGGAAGAATTAGTATCACACCCTTTAAAAAAACTTTGATACATTAAACCAAAAATGAACTCTTTCCCAAATTCAACTAAGGTAGATCTATTGTTATCTACTGATCACAATAGTTCCCAAAGTAACCTTTTAGACACCTTGTTTATTAGACAAATTAGTTGTTCTTGACTAGGTCATCATTTAGGTTATGGATTTGATGATTCTTTAGCTATGTTCACAACTCAATTCAAAACATAGAATGTAAATTCAAAGTAAGGACATAAGAGATTTACATGTTCCATCAACGTGACATACTCTACGGTGGTAGGGACTTTCCCTCTACCAAGACAATCCACAATATTTGAGAATACCAGTTACAATGGATGTCTTAATCCTCTGCTCCTTTCACTATTGTAAATACTAAGTACAATACAAAGAGTGTCACTTACTGTGTCTACCCTTCTTCTAACTTGCCTTGCCTCTGTTGAATTGAATGGCTGCTTCACTGCCACTTAGAAGTTCACCACAACACTCTCTAACCACTCTTGAAGAAATCTAGAAATACGTTGAGTTCTTTCAATGCTTCACAGAATTCCTTCTTTAGGTTGTCTCACACAGCTCCTGCCTTCACCGTCTCAAGGTCTCACTTGTCTCCTATTTCACGATCTCACTATCTCACGGCTCGCCTCACGTTTCTAATTTGCCATTCCACATCTCACGATCTACCTCACATTTCTAGTTTGGCATTTCATGTCTCACGCATGTTTCTGGTTTTCACACTTTGCTGGTTTCATGACTCACATATGTTTCTGGTTTACACACCTTGCTGGTCACATGCCTCATGCATGTTTCTGGTTTGCCCTTGTCCATTTCATACCTCCGAGCAGCTTGGTTTGCTCTCTCGGTGGTCTTCTCTTTGACGGTTTCTCCTCTCTTCCCTTATGGACTATATGTTGTCTCCTCTCTTACCACTGGTGCGTTTGCCTCTCCTCTTATCGTGAGTCACATGGTTTCCTTCCAGCCGTTGCTCGATTTCCCTTGCTGTCCAAGGTCTCCCTTGGTTTGTCGTGTGTTCACTCTTGCTGTCCATCCGATTTGCTCTTCCTTGTTGTAAGGTTTTGACTTACCAAGGTCTCTCTTACTGTTGGTGTGTTGTGAACATGCTCTCCTTGTTGTCGTTCACCTTGCCTTGGTTGTTCTCCTCTTTGCCGTCCACACCTCTTTTGCTAGCTGATTGCTTTGCCATTTAGCTTGTGTTGGCCGATTTCTCTCTTTGGATGGTTTCTCTTTATGTTGGCCAAATGGTTGGTTGGACGTCCTTTCTTTTTCAGTCAGTGGTGGTTTTTCTGTTCACTTTTTGGTTTTGGTGTGCTGTTTTGTGTTTGGCCTTTCCACCTTTTCTGATTTGTGCTTTGCCATCTACCCTCTCTGCAATTGATTGTGGTTTGCCATGTAGGGTTGTATGAATGTTCACCTTGTTTTGTCATGTAGGTTGGTTTGGATGTTCACCTCCTTGCTTAGCCGGTTGTCTCCTTGCTTGGATATCTAGGGTTGATTGGCCGAATACCCTAGCTTACCAGTTTCTCTTGTGTTGGCCGAATGGTTGTGTTTGGACGTTTGTCTCCTTTGGCTGGTTGTCTCATTTGGATGATTTCTCTTTCTTGGACGGTTACCTTTTCTTCTTGTCGTGTACCCTCTCTTTGTGTTTTGTGCTTTTGCCATTTAGGGTTATGTTGTTCAACTGGTTGCTCTTCCAACATTTTCTCTCTTATGTTTTGGCTGACACCCTTTAGCTTTGTCTTCCAAGGCCTTTATATACTTTCTTCCATGAAACCCTAATAGGGCTTACGTGGCGGATTTATATTCTTGCCCTTATGCGGCAGTTTACTTTCTTGCCCTTCCATGTGGCTTTACTTTCTTGCCCTTCTATGTGGCTTTACTTTATTGCACACTTAAACCTAGTTGACAACAATTAAAACCCATACAAGGCTGTGGGAACAATAATCTCCCCCTTTCTAATTGTTGGCAACACTTATAACAAAAGCCATTATGGAGCAATTTCAACTCCCCCTAAATATGCACTCCCCCTTTCTTAACAGCTCCCCCTGCATTATTACTTCTCTCCCCTTTTGCCAACCAGTTACAATTTATAAAAACTCATAAAGTAGAGATGGAGGATTCAACTGAACTTCAGGCTTAAGGAGGCATTTGCACAGATAGACTAAATCTGTGCTTTTTCAAACAGTTCTGTGGATAGAGATTCAGCTCGAATATCTGAAATTTGATTGTTAGTGCCAACATACTCCAACTAAATTATACCTTGTTCCATTTGATCATTGATGAAATGGTACCAAATGTTAATATGCTTGCTCTTTGAATGTTAAACTAGATTCTTGCTAAGATCAAAAGCACTTTGATTATCATAAAGTACACTTACTGGTAACTTCACTTCAACACCCAAGTCTGCCAATTGTCTTTGCATCCATATCACCTGAGTACATGCTGCACAAGCAGCCATATACTTAGCCTCAACTATGCTTAAAGCAATACTATTTTGCTTTCTACTTAACCATGAAACACACTTTGAACCCGAGTAGAAACTACAGCCACTGGTTGATTTTTTGACATCTATACTTCCTGCCAAGTCTGCATCAATGTATGCTCATAGTTTTATAGAATCCATGGCCAAATACCACAAACTCATTTCTAGTGTCCTTTTGAGGTATCTTAGGATTCTTTTCACTGCCAACATATGAGACTCCTTAGGATCAGCTAGGAATTTGCTGACAATGTACACAGCTTGCATAAGATCAAGCCTTGATGTTGTAAGGTACAGAAGGCTCCCTATCTTGTTCCTGTACTCTGTAGGGCTTATACTCTTTCCCTCCTGATCTTTTGTTAACTTGCAGCTCATTGTCATAGGGGTACTGACAAGTCTGCTATCCTCTATGCCAAACTTTTTCAGAATCTCTTTAGCATATTTTGTCTAAGAAATAAAAATACCTTCTTCACACTATTTTATTTGTAATCTATGAAAGTAAGTCATTTCTCCAATCAATGACATCTCAAATTCCTCACTCATCTTTTATGCAAAATCTTGACATAGCTCAGAGTGCCAAAAATGATGTCATCTATATATACTATAGTTATTAGCTGGCCTTTCTCTGAGTTGAACACATATAGGTTATTATCAACTGTTCCTCTTCTGAAGTTTGACCTTCTCAAATATGCATCTAGCTTACTGTACCATGCTCTTGGGGCTTGTTTAAGGCCATACAAGGCTTTCTTTAACTTGCACATGTGTGTCTCATCCTCACTAATTTGTACTTCATTGGGTTTTTCAATATACACTTCTTCTTTCAGGAGCCCATTCAAAAAGGCTGATTTCATATCCATCTGATAAACTTTATACCTCTTATGTACTGCCAAAGTTAGGAACATTCTAATAGTTTTTAATCTTGCCAATGGTGCAAAAGTTTTATCAACATTCACTCCTTCTATCTGAGAAACCTAGCCTTATTCCTCACCACCTTACCATCTTCATTGTGTTTATTCCTAAATACCCATTTTGTTCCTGTGACATTCTTGTTAATGGGTCTTGGAACCAGCTCCCATATATCATTCTTCTCGATTTGATCCAGCTCCTCATTGATAGCTTTGACCCAGGCTTTGTCTTGTGTAGCCTCTTCAATAGATTTAGGTTCAACTTGTGAGAGTAAAGCAATAGCTCCTACAATTCTTCTTCTTATTGTAACTCATGCTGATTGGTCACCTATGATCTGATTTTCTTGATGAGCACTAATCCATATTTCTTTGTCCTCCTCTCTTGCATAGTCTTAGTTGCAAGAGAATCTCTTTCTTCATCTTCAAACTCACTCTTCTCTGAATCTCAACTTACTTCTTGTTCCTTTTCTTCAGGTTGGTCTAATTCTTCATCTACATTGAAGTCATCTTCTTCATTGTCAACAATTTCTCCATTTTATATTGTTTTCCAATTCTCATTTATTCTCACATCACTAGACGTGATCACTTTTCCTAACTTATGCAGGAAAACTGTGTAACCTTTGGTCTTTGTTGAGTATCCCATAAAGATGCCTTCATCAGACCTAGCATTGAACTTTCCCAAGTTTTACTCCTTATTCTTCACAAAACATGGGTTGCTAAAGATTCTAAGATACTTAGTTGTTGTCTTCTTCCCACTCTATAGCTCATATGGAGTCTTATCAGTATTGGGTCTTAGTAGAACTTTGTTCAGTAAGTGCATTGCTATAAATGTTGCTTCTATCCAAAATCTTGTGTCAAGCTTGGATTCCAGTAGTAAAGTTCTTACCATTTCAACCATAGCTTTATTTTTCCTCTCTACCTCCACGTTTTATTGAGGTGTTCTCGTTGCCGCCATTTGGTGATGAATTCCATGCTTCTCAAGGTAAACTTCAAAATCTTTATTTGTAAATTCAGTTCCTTGATCTGACTTCAATACTTTGATCTTCTTTCCACTCTCATTTTCAACCAATCTTCTGTATCTGTTGAAGCAATTCAGAACTTTTGACTTGTGTTTGAGGTATATAATGCAAGTCCTTCTTGAATAATCATCAACAAATAAGATGAAGTACCTCTCACCATTCAAAATTTTGTTCTCATTGGCTCACACAAATTAGTATGCACAATATTAAGCACTACTTTAGAATTGAACTCTTTGGTTTTATATTGCTTTTTAGCATGTTTTCCTTTCATGCTGAGCAAACATACAGTCTCTCTCTCCTGAGGTTAGGAATGTCTCTGATTGCATGAGTAGTGGTCAGCTTCCTCATGTTCTTCTATGTTAAGTGTCCCAAACTCCTATGCCATAGTTGATTTTCTTCTTCTTTTGTAAGTAAATAGCTGTTTGTCTCATCCTCATCAGTCATATACAAATTTCCAATTGTTCTCTTCCCGACTACAACAATATTGCCTTCTTTACTCTTTACCTGGAAACCTATTTTTGTGAATATTACCTTATGGTCTTTATTACTTAGTTGGCTGACAGATGCTAGATTATATCTGAGTCCTTCAACGTGCGAAAAATCTTTTAGCTTTCCTCTTCCAATGTTTACTGATCCCTGACCATTTATATTGAGTGAATCATCATTGCCAAACTTGACTCTACCTTCTCTTGATGCTTTGACAATTTACTCTTGTCTCTTATCATGAGTGAAGTGCATCCACTGTCAAGGATCCACTACTTATCCTTGTAGTCAGCTTTGAGTGCAATTTCAGCTATATTAGCCACCTCACTTTTAGCTTTATATTCCTTCTTTTGAACTGGCTGGAAGATAGCTTTCTCCTTTTTCTCAGCTTTGATTGCATCACTTGTTTTCACTTTGCCATTGAGCGCCTTCTCTTGATCAAGGAGAAGTGTCATGCATCTCTTGGCATTATGGCCATCTTGCCCACACCTTTCACACTATTCCAAGTCTACCAATATAGCAAACTTGTTCTTTGAAACCACTGGTTTGGGCTTCCACCAACAATCCTTGTCGGTGAGTCCTTGCCTTTTACAATATGTTCAAGAACTCATGACAAGTGTACTCTTCTGAATTTTGTATGGTCTCTCCCTGTATGCAACATTATATCTTCTCAAGTTGGAGACATATACTGGCCTTCTCCACCAGTAATTACTCACCTTATGACCCTAAACTCCACAATAAAGATAGTGACCTTGGAACTGCCTTTTCTTAGGTCTACTTACAGCTTGTTTTCTTCTGTTCATTACTTACTGTGTAGGCAAGGTTGTTGGTTTCTTTACTTGTGCGGCTTTTATTTCAACTACCTTCTTCTCCTTCTTCTGTTCAGCCATTGCCCTTGGCTGGTTGACTTTCTTTTCTTTTTGAGACGTAGCAGCTATGGGCTGCTGCTCTTTAACCATATACATCATTTTTTACCCTAGCTTTGGTTTAATAATTGTTTTCTCTTCTTCAGTTATCTTCTCTTGAGTCACAACCTTCTCTTTCAACTTCTGTGACAAAGTCTCATTCTTCTTTTCTATTATAGGTTTCTCCTACCACTTCAAACTTTTGCAAGTTCTCCTCACTCTTTTTGATTTGTTGCTGAAGTCTCAACAACTCTATCTCTATTTCTTCAATTGTTGAAGTCCTTGAGCCAAGCTCTATTGTAAGGTCTTCATATATTTTGATCTGTTCTTCAAATCTTATCTTCAAGTCAATATCTTCAGCCCTTATTTCATCCTTTTGACTTTCAGCTTCCTCAGACTTTGCTTCAACTTGTTTTATATAAGCCTTCAACCTTTTTATAGTTCTGCCCCTTCTAATTATCTCCTTTGAAGCTGCTTCCAACTCAACTTCAAGATCTAGTTCTTCTTCATCAACCTCCTCTTCCTCTTTAGAGGTTGAACTACCACCTTGAGCTGATGCCATAAAGGCTTGCTCATCTGATAATTCTTCATCTTCCTCCACATCAGCTTCTTTTATCTGACTCACATAATCCTTGAATGAGCCTTTCTTCTTCTTCTATGGGTTGGCAGTCTCCTTGCTGGACTTCTTTGATTTGAATGATGGTTTTCTCCATCTTAAATTCTGCTCATCATCACCATCCTCATCTTCATCATTAAATTTCACTTTGCACTGAAAAGCAAAGTGTCCAATTTGCCCACAACAATAACATCTCAAGGACAACTATCCTTTTCACTTCTTAGACCCCTTTTTGAACTTCCTTATGAAGTATGCTAACACTTCACCTTCATTTTCTTCCTCATCATCATCATTATCCTCACTAGATAATTCTTCCTCTTCTTTTATCTTTAAGTGTCTCATAGCTTTGAAAGCTGCCTCCTTTGGTAGCTTTGATGTTGAGGAGCTTTTAGTTGACTTTATTCTCATCTCATATGCAATAAGATTGCATTGGAAATCATGCAGAGACATAGAATTGAGATCTCTACTCTCCTCTATGGCTACCACCTTTGAGGCAAACCTCGCAGAATTCTTAGTCCTTCTTGTTCTTCCCATAACTTTTAAGATCATTTATAGCATCAATAACCCTAATGCAGAACTCTTGGACTGTCTCATTTTTCTGCATTATGAGAGATTCATATCTCTCCTTGGACACTTGAAGCATGGCCTCCTTTATTCTACCATCACTTTCATAGACTTTTTGTAATCTGTCCTATATCTCCTTAGCAGATTTGCAGTCCATAACTTTAGCATACCAAACATCTGTCAATGCTGAAATGATGACATTTGAGTTCCAATTTATCTTAAACTGCCTTAATTCCTCTGGGGTTGGATCTTTACCTTCTTCTGGAGCCACAAAACCCTCCTGTATGGATTTCACCACGTTCATGCCTATGGTTACAAATGCCACTTGCATTCTCACTCTCCACATATGATAGTTGGTTCCATTAAAGATTGGAACTTTCTTGCAATAAGTAGTGTTGGTGCTGGTATCAACATCCATTTTTTAGTATACTGAACAAGTTAAAACTTCTAAAACCCTTCAAACTAGTATACCAAGCTTTAAGCTTCAAACTAGTGAACCTATGCTCCAATACCAATTGAAGTTCCCAACTTCACCCTAGGATCTACTAGTCTGTGATATTGAGAGGGGGGTGAATCAATATCACACCCCTTAAAAAAACTTTGATAAATTAAACCAAAAATGAACTCTTTCCTAGATTCAACTAAAGTAGATCTATTATTACCTACTAATCACAATAGTCTCCAAAGTTACCTTTCATACACCTTGCCTATTAGATGAATTGGTTGTTCTTGACTAGGTCTTCATTTAGGTTATAGGTTTGATGATTCTTTAGCTATGTTCACAATTCAATTCAAAACATAGAATGTAAATTCAAAGTAAGGACACGAGAGATTGACGTGGTTCCATCAATGTGACATACTCTACGATGGTAGGGACTCTCCCTCTATCAAGACAATCCACTATACTTGAGAATACCAGTTACAAAGGATGTCTTAATCCTCTGCTCCTTTCACCATTTCAAATATTAAGCAAGTACAATACAAAGAGTGTCACTTACTGTGTCTATCCTTCATATAGCTTGTCTTGCCTCTGTTGAATTGAATGGCTGCTTCACTGCCACTTAGAAGTTTACCACAACACTCTCTAACCACTCTTGAAGAAATATGGAAATATGTTGAGTTCTTTCAATGCTTCGCCGAATTCCTTCTTTAGATTGTCTCACACAGCTCCTACTTTCACCATCTCACGGTCTTACATACATTTCTGGCTTGCACGCCTTGCTGGTCACACACCTTACACATGTTTCTGGTTTGCCCTTGTTCGTTTCACACCTCTGGGCAGCTTGGTTTGCTCTCGCAGTGGTCTCCTTTTTCACAGTTTCTCCACTCTTCCCTTATAAACTGTGTGATGTCTCCTCTCTTACCACTGGTGCGTTTGCCTCTCCTCTTACTGTGAGTCACACAATTTCCTTCCAACCATCGCTCGGTTTCCCTTGCTATCCAAGGTCTCCCTTGGTTTGTTGTGTGTTCACTCTTCTTGTCCAGCTGATTTGCTCTTCCTTGTTATATGGTTTTGACTCACCAAGGTCTCTCTTGCCGTTGGTGTGTTGTGACCATGCTCTCTTTATTGCCGTTCACCTTGCCTTGGTCTTTCTCCTCCTTGTGTCCACACCTCTTTTGCTGGTTGATTGCTTTGCCGTTTAGCTTGTGTTGGCCAGTTTCTCTCTTTGGACGGTTTCTCTTTGTGTTGGCCAAATGGTTGGTTGGATGTCCTCTTTCTTTCAGCTAGTGGTGGTTTTGTCATTCACTCTTTGGTTTTAGCATTTTGTTTTGTGTTTGGCCGTTTCACCTTTTCTAATTTGTGCTTTGTCGTCCACCCTCTCTGCTGTTGATTGTGCTTTGCCGTGTAGGGTTGTATGAATGAGCACCTTGTTTGGTCGTGTAGGTTGGTTTGGACGTTCACCTCCTTGCTTAATCGATTGTCTCCTTGCTTGGATGTCTAGGGTTGATCGGTCGAATACCCTAGCTTATCGGTTTCTCTTGTGTTGGCTAAATGGTTATGTTTGGATGTTTGTCTCCTTTGGCTGGTTATCTCCTTTAGAGATTTCTCTTGCTTGAATAGTTATCCTCTCTTCTTGCCATGTACCTTCTCTTTGTGTTTTGTGGTTTTGTCATTTAGGGTTGTGTTGTTCGGCCAGTTGCTCTTCCAATGTTTTCTCTCTTGCGTTTTGGCTGACACCCTTTAGCTTTATCTTCCAAGGCCTTTATATACTCTCTTTCATGAAACCCTAATAGGGCTTATGTGGCAAATTTACTTTCTTGCCGTTCCATGTGGATTTACTTTCTTGCACACTTAAACCTAGTTGACAACAATTACCACCCATATAAGGCCGAGGGAACAACAACAGGTTAAAAGATTGAAAATTTGACCAAATGATTATAAACAACCAAGAACTAGAACTATAGGATTCAAATGCCACTTCTAACAATGACAACTTTGAAAAAGGTAATTCTATTGAACTAACACACTTAAGTAAGAAAATCCAGAATTATTTCTGAAAGAACTAGACAGCTCATACACTTATAAAAATTGTTCTCCTCCTCTAGCCATCCTGTTTTTACCTTTTTATATGCTAACCCCCCAAAACCCTAGCTACTAAGATGGGGTTATTAAGGAAATTCATTCAACCTACTAAATAATAATAAAAGCCCATGAAAATAACCTATTAAAATGCTAAAATTCGTCCAACTTACTACATAACAACATAACCCATTTAAATGCCCAAACACAGGCTCCCAACTCCAACTTCCTTCTTAAGGCCATGGTGATAGAAACTCCAATTATATGTAAACGGAACCCAATACTAATGTTGGTATAGGATCATTTTAACAAAAGTTAAGGAATTTGGAGTTCCAACCCAATGGTTATAACAACCAAGAACCAAAATTATAGGATTCAGATGCCACTCTTAACAGCAACAATGTTGAAGAAGATAAATTTATTGAACTAACACACTCAAGTATGAAAGTTCATAATTAGTTCTTAAAGAACTAGAGAAAATAACTCATACACTGAGAAAATGGGTTTGCCTCCTTTAGCCACCCTTTTTGCCCTTTTTATATGCTAACCCCTAAAAACCCTAGCTAATAAAATGGACTTATTAAGGAAATTCTAACTCACTAAATAATAATAAAAACCCATGAAAATAACTCATTAAGATGCTGAAATTCATCTAACCTACTACATAACAATACAATCCATGAAAATAAGCCATTTAAATGCCCAAACATGGGCTCCTAAATCCAACTTCCTTCCCAAGGCCATGCTTCTCAAATTCCTCCATAGATGACACATTTGCAAGCCCTAATGAAGCCTCTATCATCCTTAACTCATACCTAGCAACTTCCTGATAGTAAATGTCACACAACAAGTTGTTGAGAGCTTCCTTTATTTTCTTTGACCTTACCCTTGTCATTAGTCCTCTAAGATTTTGCAAAGCATCAACCCCTTTGTTGATTTAAGTTAGTACAATATGGCTTCCACCATTCCCACTCTTCTTAAAATGATTGGTCCTCAAATCAGCACCTACATCATCAAAAGAGAAAAGGAGAAAAGTCAGAAACATTAAATGTTGCACTTACATTACACTCACCTGACAAGTCAAGTTTACATGCATTATCATTGACTCTTGCCACCACTTGAAAAGAACCATCTCCCTTTGGTCATAAGTGTAGCCAAACCCAATCACCAGGTTCAAAAGTGATATGCTTATGACCTTTGTTGGTTTATGTTTCATATTTTTGGTTTTTCTTTCAATGTTAAACCTAACTTTCACATGAAGTTACCTAACCACTTCAGCCTTTTTTTTCCCATCTAAATTATGCCTGTCCTATATAGGCAATGGTAATAAATCCAAAGGAGATAATGGATTAAAACTATAAACAAACTCATAAGGAGAATAACCTGTAGCACTATGAAAACACAATTATAGGAAAACTCCACAAAAGGCAAACATTTTTCCCAGATATTGAGTTTGATTTACTACCTTAATTTGTCCATCAGTTTGTGGATGACAAATTATAAAAACAACTACTTTGTTCGAAGCTTACCCTATAATGCCTTCCAAAAATTGGCTCAAAAATTTTGCATTAAGGTCTAACACAATACTCTTTGGCACTCTATATAGGCAAACAATCTCTTTAAAACATAAGTCTACAATGTGTGTGGCATCATCCATTTTGGTGCAAGTAATGAAATGCATCATCTCTGAAAACTTGTCAATTACAACAAGAATACAATCTTGACTATTCTCAGACCTAGGTAACCCAAGAATGAAATCCATATAAATGTTGATCCAAGGTTCATAAAGAATTTCTAAAGGCATATACTTACCATGGGGAAAAACTCTAGACTTATCTTGTCTACAAGTAATACATTTGACATAGACTCTTTCAACAACCCTTTTCATATGTGGCCAAAAGAAATGTTCATTTAAAACATCAATAGTGTTTTGAATGTTAAATATTTCCATTAAACCACCTATATGAGCTTCTCTCACAAGTAATGCTCTCATAGACCTTTGAGGAATACAAAGCTTATTTACTCTAAACAAATACCCCTCATGTTTATAGAATGTACCAAAGGTAGCTTTCTCACATGTAGCATATACATTACCAAAGTTAGCATCATTACCATACAAATCAATAATGTGCTCAAACCCCAACAACTTAACACTCAAAGTACTAATCAATGTATGTATACCTATGTGACAATGCATCAACAACAACATTTTCCTTACCTTATTTGTATTGAATTACATAAGTTCAATAAACTCAACCTATTTTGCATGTCTCCTATTCAACTTATTTTGCCCCTTTAAGTGTTTTAAAGACTTATGATTAGTATGAATTATAAACTCCTTGGGCCAAAGGTAATGCTTCCATGTTTCTAAAGTGCTAACAAGTGCATAAATTTCTTTAACATAAGTTGGATAATTCAATGTTGCCCCACTCAACTTCTCACTAAAGAATGTAATAAGTCATTTCTCTTGCATGAGAACTCCCCTAATCCCGATGCTTGATATGTCACATTTAATTTCAAAGATCTTAGAAAAATCAAGCAAAGTAAGAAGTGATGCATTACAAAACTTAGACTTAAGCAAATTAAAGGCATCTTGTTGTTCCTTACTCCACTTGAAACCCACATGCTTTATAATCACCTCAATCAATGGTGCAGCTATGGTACTAAAATCCTTAATGAACCCCCGATAAAAGTTAGTCAAACCATGGAAACTTCTCACATTACTTACTCTCTTAGGTGTACGCCATTCTTAAATTGCCTTAATCTTCTCTTTATCAACCTCTATGCCATGAGCAAATAAAACAAAACCCATGAAAATGACATGATCCTTGCAAAAATCGAATTCCTTTAAATTGGCATACAATTTCACTTTCCTCAAAACAACAAGTACACAATGCAAATGTTCAACATACTCTTTTAAATTCATACTATATACTAATATGTTATCAAAATAAGTCACAAGAAACTTTCCTAAGAAAGGTTTTAAAAAATGATTCATTAATCTCATAAAAGTACTAGGTGCATTAGTCAAACAAAAGAGCATAACTAACCATTCATACAAACCATACTTGGCCTTGAATGTAATTTTCCATTCATCACCTTCCCTCATCCTAATTTGATGATACCCACTCTTAAGTTCAATTTCAGAAAAGTAACAAGCACAATGTAATTCATCTAGCATATCATCAAGCCAAGGTATAGGATGTTGATACTTAACTATTAATTTGTTGATAGCTCTACAATCGACACACATCCTCCAAGATCCATCTTTCTTGAGCATAAGCAACACTAGCACTACACATGGACTTATACTCTCCCTTACATGTCCCTTCTTCATCAACTCTTCAACTTGCATTTGAAGTTCCTTTGTCTCCTTAAGATTACTTCTATACGCTGGCTTGTTGGGAATAGGAGCTCTAAGAATATGATCAATGAGATGTTCAATCCCTCTCCTTGGTGGTAAACCATCTGGAATACATCATTATAATCCTGCAACAAAGATGAAATAGCACTAGGCAAAGATAAATCAAGGTTAGTGTTAGAGAATTAAGAATCCTTGTATAAGATCAAGATCATTTGTAGCCTAGCTTGGAAGGCAACCTTAACATTTGCTCCTTTTACAGACACACTCACTTGTTTTCTCTCATCTTTACTCTTGTGAACTTGACCACTCTTGTACTTGCTCTCTTGAATGCTTTTACCTTATTTTTCTCTCCTTCACTTTCTTTTCTCTTTACTCTCTCTTTCTTTCTGCTCCTTCTCTTTTGCTTACTTTCATAAAGTCTCACTTGGTCTTCATACACCTATTTTAGAGTCAATGGAATACGTGTGAATGGTTTTCCATCCATAATGAAAGAAAAATTGTTCTTGTAACCATCATGCAAAACTTTTCTATCAAATTGCCAAGGATAGCCCAATATAAAATGTCTTGCCTATGTAGTTACAACATCACAAAATAACTCATCCTCATATCTACCGATGGAAAATTGAACATCATTAAAATCCCATAACTTATATGAACTCTAATTATATGTAAACGGAACCCAACACCAATATTGGTATGGGATTGTTCTAACAAAGGTTAAGGGATTTGGTGTTTTAACCCAATGATTATAAATAACCAAGAACCAGAACTATAAGATTCAAATGTCACTCCTCACAAAAACAATGTTGAAGAAGATAGGTCAATTGAACCAACACACTCAAGTATGAAAGTTCAGAGTTAGTTCTCAAAAAATTAGAGAAAATAGCTCATAAACTCATGAAAATCAGTTTGCCTACTCCAGCCACCCTTTTTGCCTTTTTTCTATGTAAACCCCCAAAAACCCTAGCTAATAAGATGGAGAAATTTGTCCAACCCACTAAATAATAATAAAAACCCATGAAAATAACCCATTAAGATGCTGAAATTCGTTCAACTCACTACATAACAATATAACCCATGAAAATAATCCATTTAAATGCCCAAACATAGGCTCCCAAATCCAACATCCTTCCCGAGGCCATGCTTCTCAAATTCGTCCACAAATGACACATTTGCAAGTCCTGGTGAAGCCTTTATCATCTTTAACTCATACCTAGCAGCTTCCTAATAGTAAATGTCACATAACAAATTGTTAAGACCTTCCTTTATTTTCTTTGACCTTGCCCTTGTTATTGGTCCTCCAAGGTTTTGCAAAGCACCAACTCCCTAGTTGATTTGAGATGGTACAATATGGCCTTCATCATTCCCACTCTCCTCAAAATGATTGGTCCTCAAATCAGCACCTACATCATCAAAGAGAAAAGGAGAAAGGTCAAAAACATTAAATGTTGCACTCACACTGTACTCACCTGGCATGTCAAGTTTATATGCATTATCATTGACTATTGCCACCACTTGAAAAGGACCATCTACCCTTAGTTGCAACTTTGATTTCCTTCGTATAGGAAATCTATCCTTCCATAAATGTACCTAAATCCAATCACCATGTTTAAAAGTGATATGCCTATGACCTTTATTGACTTGTGTTTCATAATGTTTGGTTTTTCTCTTGATGTTAGGCCTAGCTTTCTCATGAAGTTGCCTAACCACTTCAACCTTCTTCTTCCCATCTAAATTAACCCTTTCCTATATAGGCAATGATACTAAATCCAAAGGAGATAATGGATTAAAACCATAAACAAGCATGAAAGGAGAATAACCTGTAGCACTATAAACAACATGATTATAGGCAAACTCCACAAAAGGCAAACATTCTTCCCAGATTCTAAAGTTCTTACAATAATAGCATGCAACAACGTACCAAGAGTTTGATTTACTACCTCAGCTTGTCCATCAGTTTGTGGATTCCAAGTTGTAGAAAACAACAACTTTTTTCCAATCTTACCCCACAATGTCTTCCAAAAATGGCTCAAAACTTTTGCATCATTGTCTGACACAATACTCTTCGGCACTCAATGTAAGTGAACAATCTCTTTAAAAAATAAGTCTAAAATGTGTGTGGCATCATCCATTTTGGTACAAGCAATGAAAAGTGCCATTTTGAAAACCTGTCAACTATAACGAGAATACAATCTCGGCCATTCTTGGAACCTAACAATAAAATCCATAGAAATGTTGGTCCAAGGTTCACAAGGAATTTCTATGGGCATATACTTACTATGGGGTAACACCCTAGACTTAGCTTGTCTATAGGTAATACACTTGGCACAGACTTTTTCAGCATCCCTTTTCATATGTGGCCAAAAGAAATGTACATTTAAAACATCAAAGTCTTATGAATGTCAAAGTTTCCCATTAAACTACCCCTACGAGCTTCTCTCACAAGTAATGCCCTCATAGACCCTTGAGCAACACAAAGCTTATTTACTTTAAAAAAATATCCCTCATGTCTATAGAATGTACCAGAGACAACTTTCTCATATGCAACATATACATTACCAAAGTCAGCATCATTACCATACAAATCAATAATGTGCTCAAATCCCAACAACTTAACACTCAAAGTGCTAATTAATGTATTTATACCTACGTGACAATGCGTTAGCAACAACATTTTCCTTACCTAGTTTGTATTGAATTACATAAGGAAAAGTTTCAATAAACTTAACCCACTTTGCATGTCTCCTATTCAACTTACTTTGCCTCTTAAAGTGTTTTAAAGACTTATAATTAGTATGAATTATAAATTCCTTGGGCCAAAGGTAATGCTGCCATGTTTCTAAAGTCCTAACAAGTGGATACATTTCTTTATCATAAGTTGGACAATTCAATGTTGGCCCACTCAACTTCTCACTAAAGAATGCAATATGTCATTTCTCTTGCATGAGAACTTCCCCAATCCCAATGCCTAATGCATCACATTCAACTTCAAAGATCTTAGAAAAATCAAGCGAAGCAAGAAGTGGTGCATTACACAACTTAGACTTAACCAAATCAAAAGCATCTTATTATTCCTAACTCCACTTGAAACCCATACTATTTTTAATCACTACAATCAATGGTGTAGACTTAAGCAAATCAAAGGCATCTTATTGTTCTTAACTCCACTTGAAACCCACACTATTTTTAATTAGTACAATCAATGGTACAGCTATGGTATTAAAATCCTTAATGAACCTCTAATAAAAGCTAGCCAAACCATGAAAACTCCTCACATCATTCACACTCTTAGGTGTACGCCATTCTTGAATTGCCTTAATCTTCTCTTTATCAACCTCTATGCCATGAGCAAACACAACATAACCTTAGAAAATGACATGGTTGGAGGAACTTAGCCATGATTGCCTCCCTATCCTCCATTACATTTGCCCTAACCATAGCAATTTCCATCTCCTTATGGTACTCTTCCACACTCTTGAAACCTTACGTAAAGGTTATGTAACTTGTTAGACAAATCCCTATAATAAGATCTAGGAACAAATCTCCTTCTCATCACAGTCTTCAACTAATTCCAAGTTTCTATGGTTCTCTCATAATTTCTTCTCCTAGTGGTAACTTGTTGGTCCCACCATACTATAACATAATCAGTGAACTCTGTTATAGCTAAATTCACTTTTTTCCCGTTAGAGAAGTTGTGGCACTCATATATTATTTCTATCTTTTGTTCCCAATTCAAATAGACATTAGGGTTAGCTTTCCCTTAGAAAGAAGGTATTTTCATTTTAATTCTACTAAGATTTTTGTCTACTCCTTCCTCCACTCTATTTCTATTATCCTAACCTCCATTATAGCTATCATAAACATTTCCATTGTCTCTTACTCCTCTACCATTCCTATTACCACATCCTCTAAATCCAGCTCTGAAGTTTCTTTTAGCATTATCACCATCATCATAACAATCATCACCATCTTCACCAAAATCATGTACAAATTGCTCCTTCATGACCCTCTCAGTTTGCCTCTTAGGATTAATACTTGATTCCTCCTTCTATTTTATCCATCTTGTCTCGCACTACCCAAAACATTTGGTCAATCCTATCAAACTTCTGCTCTATTAATTTCATAAGCAATTTGAAATTTGGAACAACTACTTCCTCTTCTCCATGTGGGAAACTCCCTTCTTTAGCATTAGACATTGTACATGTAAGATTATTAGTAAATAAAGAATATACCTCACAAAACTCACTCCCTTTCGTATTTGCTCTCCACTCAACTATAGTAGTCCTCAACTCCTGTGTTTCACTCAATGAATTTCAAGACTTTAAGAGCTCTTTCAATAGTTCCAAGCAAACTAAATTAAAAAAAGTGACACGACCAAAAAAGATGGGCAATAAAGTAAACAAAATGACAAGGAATTCAATGATATAAGCAATGCAATCAGACAACAATCAATTATCGAATATAATTAAGTAAATGACCAATTGAGCAATGAAGCCATTTTTTTGGGGGGTTTAACTATTGGTATTTTTATAGAAGGAATGAATAGCAGAAAGGCAACCCAAGAAATACAAGATTTGTTTTTTTTGTTTTTTGTTCAACTAATGGGTATTTTTGCAAAATGAATGACAGTAGCGGCCAAACACAAGAACACACGAATTTCTTCTTTTCCTTTGTTTTCTTTTTGATTATTCAACCAATAATGAAGAACACACAAAAGAGATGATGAAAAAAGAATAACTAACCTAAGATAGAGCCAAGGCTCTAATACCAAACGATATGAACTCTGATTATATGTAAATAGATTCCAACACCAATATTGGTATAGGATCATTCTAACAAAGGTTAAGAAATTTGGAGTTCTGACCTAATGATTATAAACAACCAAGAACCAGAACTATAAGATTCAGACACCACTCCTAACAACAACAATGTTGAAGAAGATATATCTATTGAACCAACACACTCAAGTATAAAAGTTCAGAATTAGTTCTCAAAGAACCAGAGAAAATAGCTCTTATACTCATAAAAATGGGTCTACCTCCTCCAGCCACCCTTTTTGCCTTTTTTATATGCTAACCTCCAAAAACCCTAGCTAATAAAGGCTTTCCTTGCTACTAAAATCCTTCCGCCATGCTTTGGATATTCTATCCCTTCATCAATATCACTATCATCCTCTAGTGGCAGCATTTGGTCTTCATCACTAGCATCATTGCCAAATGTATAGTCACCATTTTCCTTAAGGTACATGGTTCCCTTGTTAGGACATTGTGAAGCCACGTGACCTCTACCTAAACATTTAAAGCTTTTGATGCCTTTAGTTTTTCCTTAGGTGTCCTTATGTTTTTCTTCAAATTTGCCCTTTTCAACGCTACTCCCACTAGTCTTGGGTTTATGTGAATTGGTTTTAAGCTTAGGAGTCATCTTCTCTTCCTTCTTGCCCCAATTTGGCTCCTAATAAGGTGAACCTGAGTTTTGATTATATCTAGAAATGCTCTTTCCCTTAAGCTACCTCTCAACTTTCATGGCACCATGTCTTCAATCTCTATATAGTGTTGCAGTTCTAGCACATCAGTTATGCTTCTATTCAACCCTTAGAGGAACCTAGCCATGGTTGCCTCCCTATCCTCTATTACATTTACCCTAACCATAGCAATCTCCATCTCCTTATGGTAATGTTCCACACTCTTGGAACCTTACGTAAGGCTCTACAATTTGTTATACAAATCCCTATAATAAGAGTTGGGAACAAATCTCCTTCTGATCATAGTCTTCAACTCATTCCAAGTTTTTACAATTCTCTCAAAATTTCTTCTCTTAGTAATAACTTGCAAGTCCCACCATACTACAACATAATCATTGAATTTTGCCACAACTAACTTCACTTTCTTCTCCTTAGAGAAGTTATGGCACTTATATATTAATTCTATCCTTCGTTCCTAATTCAAATAGACATCCAGGTCAACATTTCCTTAGAAAGAATGTATTCTCATTTTAATACTAATAAGATTTTTGTTTACTCCTTCCTCTACTCTATTACTATTATTCAACCTCCATTATACCTATCATAAATGTTTCCATTGGCTCTTACTCCTCTACCATTCCTATTACCACGTCCTCCTCTAAATCCACCTCTAAAGTTTCTACTAGTATTATAACTGTCATTCATCACTATCTTCAACACTATTATGTTCAAATTGTTTCTTCACAACCCTCCCAACTGGCATCTTAGGATTCACACTCGATTCCCCTTCTATTTTATCCATCTTATCCCAAACTTGTCAAAATATTTAATTAATCCTATCAAATTTTGCTTTAAGGATTTCATAAGAAATTTGAAGTCTGGAACAACTACTTCCTCCTCTTTATGTGGGAAACTGCCTTTTTTAGCATTAGACATTGTACATGCAAGATTGTTAATAAAGAAAGAATATACCTCACAAAACTCACTCCCTTGCATGTTTGCTTTCCACTCAACTATAGTCGTCCTCAACTCTCGTGTTTCACACAATGAATTGCAAGACTCTGAGAGCTCTTTCAATAGTTTCTAGCAAACTAAATTCAAAACAAACAAAACTTGAATATATAAATCTTAGACCTACCTCTTCAGAGAAGTGACACAATCAAAGAAGATGGGCCATAAAACAAACAAAATGACAAGGAATTCAATGATATAAGTAGTGCAATCAAGCAACAATCGATTATCAATTATAATTGAGTAAATGACCAATTGAACAATGAAGTCATTTTTTTTTTGTTTTGGCTAACTAATGGGTATTTCTGCAAAAGAAACAAATATTAAAAAAGAAACCCAAGAAATCCAAAATTTGTTTTTGGTTAACTAATGGGTATTTCTACAAAATGAATGACAACAGTGGGCAAACAATACAAACACATGAATTTCTTCTTTTCTTTTGTTTTCTTTTTTGATTATTCTACTAGCAATGAAGAACACATGAAAGAGATGATGTCAAAAGTATAACTAACCTGAGTTAGAGCCAAGTGTTCCAGGGCGTTTCACAAGGCTCTAATACCAAATGATACAAACTCCAATTATTTGTAAATGGAACCCAACACTAATATTGGTATAGGATCATTCTAACAAAGGTTAAAGGACTTGGAGTTTTGATCCAATGATAGGAACCAGAATTATAGGATTTAGATGCCACTCCTACAACAATAACATTGAAGAAGATAAGTCCATTCAACTAACACATGAAGAAGATAAGTCCATTGAACTAACACATGTAAGTATGAAAGTTTGGAATTAGTTCTTAAAGAATCAGAGAAAATAGCTCACACACTTTAGATCATCATTGACAAAAGCCAAAATAGAGTGAAACACAAGTGATAACAATATATGTTGAGGGTAAACATGTGAAGGAGTGTGTGAAGAATAAATTTCTTTTAATTACTAACATATTTTTGCAGGTTGTAAACATGAGTAGTGAAGGAGAAGTGCATGATATAGATGTGAAGATTTGGATGAAGGCTATCATCGAGCAATTTAAGATGATAAATGCAAGGCTAGATAAGTTACAATCACCTAGCAAATCCAAATCCTCTAGAAGGCGTGTGATTAAGGAAGAAGATGAGGAAGAGTTAGACTATGAAGAATCAAGCTCAAGAAAAGGTAGGAAGATTGTTTCCAAAAGAGTTAGCAATTTGAGCAACAAAAAGATGAAGATGCTAGCATTTCAAGAGAAGAGTGATCCTAAACATTATTTAGATTGGGAAAGAAGGTTAAACGTGCATTTGATTGCCATAATTATTCCAAGGAGAAGAAAGTAAAGTTGGTAGCTGTAGAATTCACTGATTATACAAGTATTTGGTGGGACCAATTAGTGGTAAGTAAGAGGAATGGTGAGAGCCCAATTTAGTCATGGAAAGTGATGAAATCAATAATGCACAATATATTTATACCTAAGCACTACCATAGAAATTTGCACAAGAAGTTGCAAGGGCTTTTTCAAAGGTCCATAAGGGTAAAGGACTATTACAAGAAGATGGAGATAGCTATGATTATAGCTAATGTAGAGGAAGACCGAGAGGTTACCATGGCAAGGTTTATTGGCAATTTAAACAATGAAATTCCAGATGTAGTGGATTTGTAACACTATTTAGAAATGAAGGAGTTGTTGCATAAGGCTATCAAGGTGGAGAAACAAATCAAGTCCAAAGGATCAAATTTTGGGGTAGCTTTTAGTTCTACATGGAAGGTAACTTGGAAACACACAATGCCAAAGGAATCGTTGCTATTTCTGAATTTAAAACTGAAATGAAATCTTCTAAATCTCATGATATTAAGTACTTTAGGTGTTAATGACGGATATATTGCTTCTCAAAGTCCAAATAAATGAGCTATGATTATGTTGGAGAATGGTGATATAGAAAGTATTAGTTCAAGTCATAATGACATGCCACCATTAGAGGATTGTTTTGATGTTGATGTTGAAGAACCTGTTTATGGAGTTATGCTAGTTGCAAAGCATGCACTAAGTATTCAGCCTAAAGATGATAATGATGAGGAGCAACATAAGCACATTTTCCATACAAGTTACCATGTTAAAATCAAGGTATGTAGCATAATTATCGATAGTGGAAGTTGTACTAATGTTGCTAATACTTAGTTGGTAGAGAAGTTGAATCTAGATACCATTAGTTGTAATGGTTGAATGATTGTGGAGAAATTAAAGTAACCAAGTAAGTTTTAGTTGCCTTTTTTATTGGCAATTACAAGGATAATGTTCTTTGGATGTGCCACCAATGTTTACTGGTCATATACTTCTTGGCTGACCATGGAAATTTGATAGGAAGGTTACTCACATTGGCCACAAGAACAAATACTCTTTTGTAATTAATAATGAAGTGTTGTATGAACTCCTTTCAAACCTATTCAAGCATATAAAGATCAAATTAAGATAGCAAGAGTGCAAAATGAGAGAAGAATAGATGAGAGAACAAGGGGAAAAGAAAAAGTAAAAGAGTGAGGTCAAAGTAAAAGAGAGAAAGTGAAGCTGATTGGAAAAATTCAAGCGAAAAGGGTGAGGTAAAGAGAAAAGTGTGCAAAAAAGAGAGAAAGGTAAGAGGGTAAGTGTGTTTGTCAGGAAGGTGAGGTTAAGAGTGCTATGATCACAAAAAAACTACTTGTACTTATATACAAGAATGTTTATTTTTTATCTAATGACTTTAATTCCTTTTTGCCTAGTGTGGTTGTTCCATTATTACAAGAGTTTGAAAATTTATTTCCTAAAGAGATTCCCCAGAGATTACCTTGGACCACAAATGACAAGGGCAAGGTCAAAAAAAATAAAGGAGGCACTCAAGAACTTGTTGTGCGACATTTGCTTACAGGAAAATGTTAGGCATGAATTAAGGATGTTGGAGCCTTGCATATGAGTCATTTGTGGAGGAATATGAAAGCCATGGCCTTGGAAAGGAGTTGGAGCTAGGAGCCCATGTTTGGACATTTAAATGGGTTATTTTCATGCGTTATATTGTTATGTAGTGGGTTCATCGAATTTCTGCATCTAAATGGGTTATTTTCATGGGTTTTTATTATTATATAATGGGCTAGATGAATTTCATTAATAAGTCGATCTTAGCAACAAGGGCTTTAGGGGTTGGCATATAAAAAGGGAAAAATGATGTCTGGTGTGAAAGCTATTTTCTTTGGTTCTTTGAAAACTAATTACGAACTTTCATACTCAAGTGTGTTGGTTCAATAAACTTATCTTCCTCAATATTGTCATTGTTAGGAGTGACATCTGAATCATATAATTACAGTTCTTGGTTGTTTTATAATTGTTGAATCATAACTCCAATCATTTAACCTGTATTAGAATGATCCTATACCAACATTGGTATTGGGTTCTGTTTACATAAAATCAAAGTTCATAACATTTAGTATCAAAACCAAGTTCTAATTTAGGTTAGTTATTCTTATTTTAATTCATTTTATTGTTGTTCATCAGTGTTTGGTTGTTAATTCATAAAAAAAATAGAAAAAGAAAAAGTCAGATTCTACCCTTTTTTTCTTGTGCCATTGGGACTCTTGTATTGGTTGGTGTAATGAACTACCGTTTATCAATTGTGGGGTAGTTGTTTATGACAATTTCGGGTTCATGTCATAAAGAAAAAACCTATATTGTTTATGAGTGAATCACAACTTCAACTTCACTCCCATTGATTGTTCTTTTGTCTTAACAAGCTAATCACATCATTTGCATTCCTTATTTCTATTGGCCTTGGTTGAATCCTAGTTTTATTGATTGCTTTCCTTGATCATGCCACTTATTTGAAAAATTGGTTAAAGGCTAGCATATTCAAGTTTTGAATTATTCTGAATTTTTTTTTGCCTAAAACTATTGAAAGAATTCTTAAAGTCTTACATTTCATTATGTGAAACTTGAGAGTTAAGGACTACTATAGTTGAGTGGAGAGCAAATAGATAAGAGAGTGAGTTTTGTGTGGTATATTCTTTATTTACCAACAATCTCACAAGTACAATCTGTAATGGTAAAGAAGGCAGTTTCCCACATGGAGAGGAGGAAGTAGTTATTCTAGAATTCAAATTACTTATAAAATTCTTAGAGCAAAGGTTTGATAGGATTGACCAAATATTTATTGAAGTCAAGGACAAGATGGATAAAATAGAAGGGGAATCAAGTGTAAATCCTTAAAGGCTAGCTGAGAGGGTTATGAAAGAGCAATTTGAACATGATTTTAGTGAAGATTGTGATGATTATTATGATGAGGGTGATAATGCTAGTAGAAACTTTAAAGGTGGATTTAAGAGAGGATATAGTAATAGGAATATTAGAGGAGTAAGAGGCAATGGAAATGTTTATGATAGGTATAATGGAGGTTGGAATGACAAAAATAGAGTGGAGGAAGGAGTAGACAGAAATTTAAGTAGCATTAAAATGAAGGTTCCCTCCTTCCAAGGAAAAGTTGACCTAAATGTGTATTAGGAGAGAAGGGCAAGGCTACTATTTGATTGTCATCACTTCTCTGAGGAGAAAAAGGTTAAGATAGATGTGACTGAGTCTATTGATTATGTAGTAGTGTAGTGGGACCAATAGATTACTACTAGAATAAGGAATTTTGAAAGACTAAGAGAAACTTGGAAAGAGTTGAAGACTATGATGAGAAGGAGATTTGTTCCTAGCTTTTATTATAAGGATTTGTATAACAAGTTATAAAGCCTTACACAAGGTTCCAAGAGTATGGAAGAGTACCATAAAGAGATAGAGATTGCTATGGTTAAGGCAAATATAATGAAGGATAAGGAGGCAACCATGGCTAGGTTCCTCTAAAGGTTGAATAGAAGCATAGCTGATATGGCAAAATTGCAACACTATGTAAAGCTTGAGGACATGGTACACATTTCCATAAAAGTTAAGAGGCAACTTAAGGGAAGGAGTACTTCTAGATATAATCAGAACTCAAGTTCATCTTTTTAAAAGCTGAACTAAGGGAAGAAGGAAGAGAAGATGACTCTTAAACTTAAAACCAATTCACATAGACCCAAGACTAATAAAGGTAGCTTTAGAAAGGGCAAATTTGAGGAAAAACATGAGGGCACTCAAGGAAAAACTAAAGACATTAAGTGTTTTAGGTGTTTGGCTTGAGGTCATGTAGTGTCATAATGCCCTAATAAAAGGTTTACGATCCTTAGGGAGGATAGTGAATATGAGACTAGGAGTGAGTCTAGTGATGAGGGAGTACATGCTAGTGATGTTGATGAGGGAATTGAATACCCAAGCATGGTGAAAAAAGTTTAGTGGCATAAAGAGCTCTTAGTGTATAAGTTAAGGAGAGAAATAATGTTAAGATGCAGAGGGAGAATATCTTTCATAGTAGGTGTTTGGTGAAAGATAAAAATTATAACTTGATTATAGATGGGGGCAGTTATACCAATGTAGCTATCCTAAAGTTAGGGGAGAAGTTAGGTCTATTAATAACCAAACATCTTAGGTCATATAACCTATAGTGGTTGAATGAAAATTGAGTGGTGACAGTGACTAAAAATGTTGTGGTTCCATTTTCCATTGGTATATATAAGGATGATGTGTTTTGTGATATTGTACTTATGCAGGCAAGACATTTGTTATTAGGCTATCCTTAGCAATTTGATAAAAGAGTTTTGTAAGATGGTTACAAGAATCATTATTCATTCACTGTGGATGGAAAACCATTCATACTTGTTCCATTGACTCCAAAATAGGTGTAAGAGGACCAAGTGAGACTTTATGAAAGTGAGCAAAAGAGAAGGAGCCAAAAGAAAGAGAGAGTATGGAGAAAAGAAGGCAAAAGAAAGAAAAATAAGGTGAAAGCACTTGAGAGTGATAAATACAAAAGTGGTCAAGTTCAAAAGAATGAAGATGAGAGAAAATAAGTGAGTGTATTTGCAAAAGGAGCAGATGTTAGGGTTGCCTTCCAAGTTAGGCAACAAATGATCTTGATTCTTTACAAGGATTAATCTTTGCCTAATGCTGTTTCATCTTTGTTGTAGGATTATAATGATATATTCTTTTAAGAGATCCCAAATGGCTTACCACCAAGGAAAGGAATTGAACATCACATTAATCTTATTCCTAGAGTTCCCATTCCTAACAAGCCAACGTATAGAAGCAATCATTAGGAGAAAAAGGAGCTTTAGAGGCAAGTTGATGAATTGATGAAGAAGAGACATTAAGGGAGAGCATAAGCCCATATGCAATGCCAGTGTTGCTTGTGCCAAAGAAAGATAGATCTTAAAGCATGTGTATAGCTATTAATAAAATAACAATTAAGTATCAACATCCTATAACTAGGCTTGATGATATGCTTGATTAATTGTACGGTGCTTTTTACTTCTCATATACCCTTACACTAGCCCTTACAACTTTCTATACAAGTTTTTATATTTATGGCTAGGTATAAATCTCTTGTGCATTATCGATTTCATCACTTCCCATGACTGAATCAGCCTCTTACCATTCCTTTTTCTACTTATCATCAATTGGTCTCACTAAATACTTGCATAATCAGTGAATTCCGTATCTGCTAATTTTACTTTCTTCTCCTTAGAATAGTTATGACAATTAAATACATACTTAACCTTTCTTTCCCACTCCAAATAAAGTTTAGGATCATTCTTCCTTTGAAACGCTATAATCTTCATCTTTATGCTACCTAAATTGCTATCTCTTTTGGAAACAGCCTTCTTGCCTTTTCTTGAGCTTGATTCTTCACAATTTGATTCTTCCTCAATCACATGCCTTCTAGAAGATTTAGATTTGCTAGGTGATTATAACTCATTTATCCTTGCATTTATCAACTTAAATTGCTTGATGACAGCCTTCATCCAAATCATCACATCTATTTCTTCACTAGTCATGTTTACAACCTATGAAAACATGTTAGTAATTAAAAGAAATTTGTTTCTCACACACCCCCTCACATATTTACCCTCAAATCAGATTGTTATATCTCATGTTTCATTCTATTTTGGCTTTTCATGACAATGATCTCACCACTCTTGCCTTTTTCCACTAAAGCTAAGCCTTCTTTATATTTTTCAAAGACTTAAGATCAACAAATCATAAGAAGCAATCTGTTAGGTTGTGGGAAATTTTAAAATCAGAACTTTTAAAACAAAATTAAAATATCCTTTTTAAGGTTAAAAAAAGAAAAAAAATAGATTTGCAACCTTATAAATGTACACAATAGGTTACAAGAATAAATATGCACTACTTAGCTCAAACACAACTTCTTCCTTTTTTCATTTTTTTTCTTATGTTTTTCTCAACCTTTTTTTTTTTTTATGAAAACCCCCATAAAATTAACACAACTTCAAGATTAATAAGCTAATCAAAATAAACTAGAAGAACTAAGAAATGAAACATAAAGAATAAATAAAGCACAAAGAAAAGTACTAAACAAAGATGGAAAAGGCATATATAAATTATTTCTATAACCAAGGCTCTGATACCAAATGATAAAGAATCCACTATATGACCTGCCCTAAGAACCCTCGAATCAATTTGTTATGCACTCTCCATAAATCTAAGAAACAAGTTAGGTTGATTAGATCAAAACCTTAAAGAAACTAAGTTCTATAATCCCCGATCTTAAGACATGACAAAGGGTGATCACTCTTTTAATAAGTCAAGGTATTGTATTTTGTCAAGAACACAAGAAAGTAAAGCAAAGTTTGCTGAAAAATACTTCAATTTTATTCATTCCATTTTACATAGTCCTAGTCTTTATATAGATATGTAAATATCACAATCCTATAAGGAATATGTGTGTTTTAACATAACTATATAGGAAAAACCTTAATTGCAAGAGATCCCTCTAATTAAAGAATACAAATCTAGTTTAATTAGGAATTCTAAATCTTCCTTGATTAGGAATCCTTAAAAGACTATAACTAATAATAATTAGGCATAAAGTCAAAGTAAAACCTTAACTAATATATCAAGATACAGCTGAACTTACAAATCCAAATAAACCCAAGAAGTTAAGTTTTTTCTACATGTAATTTGGTTTTAACTTAAAATTCTTAAAATTCAGCAACACAAAAGAAAATCATGTTTATTAATACAATTTAGTATGCAATCGAATCTTTCCTTAACTTGGTTGTGCAGTTTGAACTTATATCATCAACTCCAAATTTTGTTGTTCAAGTTTTAATCCTTATCTATCATCTTACATGTAAAAATAAGTGATTATCCTTGTAGTAGCATTGAAAACTTTTAGAAAAGTTTAAAATTTTTTAAAGTACCTTTTTTGTCATACATCTCTATAATTAAATCTTATCAAATTTTTTTTATCCTCTTTGTCATTGTCCTAATAATTAGACTACTGATTTTTTATAAAAAATTTAAACAAGATAATACTTACTTTGTTGCATTTGCATACGAAAATTATCGTGATATCTACTAATCGTCTTGCGCGTAATTTCTTAGAGATAACAGTGGGTAGCTGACAAAGTCGTCGCCATCCCGTCCAAAGAAAAGTCAAGTAAAAAATTAAAAAAAAAAAAAAACAAAAGGGAAAACTTGTGGTCCGAGTTAAGACACCAGTGAAAAAATGAAAGATTTATTTTTCAGAGAGCGATAGTCTTCCAACAACGACCGCATGGGACACTGCCTAGCTTGACTTGGAGTCAACGTTGACGCCCTTTATTGTAATAATTGCCAAGTTGACTTGGGGGAGGCTAACGTATCACATGGGTTCACGAAAATTACGGGCCTGTTAAAGGTCTATGCTTTATTGGCCTTTTTAACGCGTTTACGGAAGAGGGCAGCGCGTAAAAAAAAAAAAAAAAATGTAATCCATTTCTGAGTTTTATTTAGTAGTTTCATTATTTTATTTATAGTTATAAAAATAAAAAGAATATTAGAAGTATTTTACAGTAATTCCAACAAAAATTATAATTTCATACTAAAACAATACACTGATTTTGTGTTACTGAATCTCACTGTTTGTAAAAGTAAACTCACTCCACACAAGTGAATTCTTTTGATTGATTGGTTTGAGTGCGCAATTTAATTGTCACAAAGGCAAGAGGAGGCTCCATAATCGATTTTCTCACAAAATCGGAAGATCAATTCATCAAGTTTTCTTAATTCGATAGACTATACCGCGAGGGAAGCAGTTTGACACCATTTGGGAGCAGCTCGTAATGGGGGGGAAACTGGGGGCTTTTGTTGTTCTGTTTTAAGCCTTCGTCTCCGCGGAAATGTGGAACTTTGCGTCCACCGGATTCAAGCTTTCAACAAATGAAGACGTGGGGGGGAAGCCCTTAATGGTTGGACCCAAGCTAAGCAATTTGAAGATTTTCGAGTTATTGACGATTTTCTTTTTGAGTAAAATAATAAAGTTTAATATTTGTTAATATTTTTGTCAAATACTTATATTAATTTTCATAGACCTTTTCTATTTAATCAAATAAATTCTTAGTTATTGTTTGTAATCATCTCACCTCGTATTGTCGAATTAATTAAGAAGAAATCAATATTTTAAAAATTAGATAAACTTATTTAAACGAGAATGTCTAAAATTTTAAAATTATAAAAATATTATTATTAATCATTTTTTAAATAATATAATATATATTAATAATATTATTAAATACTTATATTAATTTTTACATATCTTTTCTAGTCATTGAAACAATTCCTCGTTTGAAATATTTCTACGCGCAGTTGACAAAGTCGTCCCCCATCCCATCTTGTTTTCAATATCTTTGACAATGGGCTACGAGGCTATATTTTCGTGCACATAGACTATCAATGTCGTGCAACTGCTGGAAAGCTGCCAACCATCTTGATTTAAATATAAGATATGAAAAAAGAAAAAGACTTAGAATCATATACTCTTTGGCAGTTGACACTCAACTCCACGTATCTTGGAGCATTTTTCGTGCGCATTGAATTGAGGATTACTGATCAATTTGTAAATTTTTAGGTTATTTGAACAAAAAACAACGCGCCTGATGTGGGGCAGCATACCCCCGACTTTTACAGTTCGTGTCATTACTTGCCGTCTATTTATATTGCAGAAACTGCAACACACCTTCAGATCTTTCTCTCCTTCGCTGAACAAGAGTGAAATGGAGACAACAGCAGCAGGTCACTTCTCTGAAATAGCTAGCCTGGATGAAGAAGTCCTTGAACATCTTCCTAATTATGATTCTTCAAGCAATTTCAATCAAATATCTACACTGTGCAACACTGGTCATCCTCCTACGGTGGCTAGCCCGGAAACAACAGAAACAGGTCGCTCCTCTGAAACAGCAACAGGTCCCTCTTGTGATACAGCTGGCCTAAAACAAGCAGCCCTTCCGGAAACAGAAGTGAGCATGTCTGGTCATCCTCCTTATATATCCTCTTTCATTAGTGACGTCCTTGCACATCTTCCTGATAATGATGCTCATCCTGTTGGAATGGCTATCCTGGAAGCAACAGCAACAGGTCACTCCTCTGAAACAGCTAGCCCAATACAATTAGTCCCGATAATAGTAGCTTGCGTGTCTGGTCAGCCTCTCAATAAATTTTCTGCAACTAGTGACGATAAAATACCCAAGATATCGTCTCGTCATCATCCTCAGGGTAATTAGACCATCACCGGTGCTCATTTATTTATTATTTTTTAATATATATATCCATATATATATGTTTAGTACTTCAAAAACTGACTCTTAACAACTTTGTTCGTCTTTCTATTCATGTGGTTACTTTGTTCCTTCTCTGGTAGGGATTGAGGAGGAGAGCAAGAATAGTATTTATTACTTGTCACTGTACAAAGCTACAATACAAGGTGATTGGAGAACTGCAAAGTGCTATTTTGACGAGAATCCCAGGGCACTGACAGCAAGTATAACTGATGTGCCTTTGACTGCTCTCCATGTGGCAACTGGCACAGGCCTGTCTCTAGAGTTTGTTCAAAATTTTGCAGATTTGACGCCTAAAGAGTCTCTAGAAATAAGAGACCACAATTATAATACTGCCCTTCATAGCGCTGCTGCTGTGGGAAATACAGAAGCTGCTAAGATTTTGGTCCAAAAGAACCCAAGATTGCCACAACTTGTGAACAAGTTCAACGAGACTCCACTTCATTCTGCTGCCAAATTTGTCCACAAAGAAACTGTCGGCTATCTTCTTGAAGTGACTCGCCATGAGCATCCAAGTCCATTCGTTGGGGAGCTTGGTGCTAAGCTCCTCGTTCTTCTGCTGCTTGCCGATTTCTATGGTAGGTAATCCATTCATGGGTTGTGAAGCGTCACTGATAGGCCTACTATATTGGTCTTTCATTGTTTTTATAATCCAGTTTCATTTTTGGGCCTTTTGTTCTAGTAGAATATGCAGAATTTGTAAAGGAGAACAAGATTGGAATTATTTTCAAATTCCTCTATTCTCTCATTTAAGCAGCTTCCATTATACAGGAGATGATGTTTGATGTTCAGAGTCTAAATCAACTTTTTAACAAAACAATATTAGATCAAGTAATGTCTTTCCTTTCACATGACACGACTAGCTAAAGCTTAGCTAGTTGCAAAAAGTAATTGATGGTTTTTGGTTACATCAAATTTTAACCATCTCATAAATTCTCAAAGTTAACGCTTTTGTCAGTAAATTGAATTTCAGCTCAAAAGAACGGCTAACGCTTTACTTGTTGGATTTGACTAGGGTACGGAGTTGAATTGAATCATTTATTGTAATTGTTCTATTATTCTCTAACATGATCTTATAGAATTGTGTCTCGATGAACGATCTTCTGCAGTGAGTGTATTTTTCATTATGTACAAGATTAAGATATTCGCCTCGCTGGCCATACAGGATTTGGAGCTGAGACAACCTAAAATGCCTGAATTCATAATTGCTGGCTTCTGTTTGGTTAATGACAAAAGGCATTATTAAAATTCTTTGTAGGATCTAGAGTGAAAGATTAATTAAAACTTTAAATGCCTTACTCTTGCTCAATCAATAAAAAATTTTCTGATTCTTCTGAACTTATTTCTCTCAACCGGTTTCGCTCTTTATTTGCTAAAGCGTTTTCCGGAGTTAGCTCATGAACGTGACCACAACGATAATACTGCCTTGCGGATCCTGGCTCAGAAACCTCATGCTTTCCCCAGTGGAAGTCAACTTGGATATTTCCAACGTTTGTTGTATAAGTGTTGGTGTTCTCATCCTTGTGCATTTCCTTCCACTGATATGTCTTCTCTTATGCAATGTGAATACCAGGTTAGCTCTATCGTATCTTGAGCTTTGCAGGTATCTGCTTGAAAAAAGGTGATGTAGCACAAGATGGAGATCCAGGAAATCCTATGGAATATGAAGCAAAATGCCGAGTACTTCCCATAAGATTCGGATTTCTACAACATATATACAATACAAAGCTGATGCATGAACATACTCGCAAAATTGTTCAAATCTTGTGTGAAGAAGCAGTAAAGTCTACTAGGCTGAAAGCTGAGAATGTGTTTGGAAAACCAATGCGAACGGCCACAATAATGGGAATCCATGAGCTGGTCACAGAGATCATTAAGGCCTATCCCTTTTCGGTTTGGTTCCGTGGGGGTGATGAAGAGCGTAATATTTTCCATCTGGCAGTTCTGAACCGCAAAGAAAATATTTTCAATCTCCTGTATCAGATGAGTTTGCAAAAGAATTATGTCATGGAAATAACAGATAAAAATGGAAACAACATTCTGCACTTGGCTGGAATGTTGGGGCCATCTAATAAGATTGCTGGCGCAGCTTTGCAGATGCAGCGGGAGCTTCAGTGGTTTGAGGTTGTATATCTTTCCATAAACTCTCTTACACCCAATCCTTTGTTATTTAAGATATCCCTTAGCTGATGGCAACAGCCAGATTACTGTGCTCATAAAAATAATGGGGATTTTATATATTCTCTCTAGCTAGCAGATAGAAGATGGCCGGTTTCTGCTGCCCTTACAACTTTAGCCTGCAATTGCAAGAATTATTATGACTATAATGTTCATCATGCAATAATTAACATGACAACAACATTCAAAGCAAATTAGTATGTATGAATAGAGTCCAACCATACATACCAGTGAAAATTAATATCTCAGTCCAACCTCTTTCTCCTCATTTTCCCACTCCCCTAGCTTCCATATTTAAAAATCCGCCATTATCAACTCATCGCGTGGCTTGCCACGTTCTTGATTACTGTGGATTACCTTCTATACATTTGTGCAGGAAGTTGAAAAACAAATGAAACCATCGTTCAAAGGGAGGAGAAACCACGATAAAAAGTTTCCGAGCCAGGTATTTACAGAAAAACACAAAGAACTAGTCAAGGAAGGTGAGGAATGGATGAAGAACACAGCTAGGTCCTACACAGTTGTTGCTGCAGTTGTTACGACATTTGTGTTTACAGCTGCTTTTACTCCTCTTGGGGGTAATGCTTCTGATGGGATCCCAGATTTCTTGCATGAGCCAGCTTTCATGATTTACGCAATATCAGAGGCATTATCCCTCTTTACTTCTTCAACTTCTGCCCTAATGTTCTGGAGTATACTAACATCTCGCTATTTGGAGAAAGATTTTCTCAGGACCTTGCCAATGAGGTTGAGCATTGGCCTCGTCACTCTCTTCTTTTCAATAGCATCCATGCTGGTAGCTTTTTGCGCGTCTCTTTACCTTATGCTCGTTCCTCGAGTAAAATGGATTGCAGCTCCAATC
>JAHLGO010021103.1:4570444-4582793 GCA_020615895.1 Ceriops decandra | reverse complement strand
ATTGTTAATAGCTAATGTTGGATTTGTTGTCAACAACATCTCACATTATTGTTTGTGTTGATTTGATGTTTTAAATGTCATTGAAATGCATAGAAGTTGTTGGTCAAAATTGTTAATGGTAGGTCAATTAAAGTCAATGAGTCAATATTAATGATTGACCCTAAATTTTAGAGGTTAAGGTTAACCGTTGACCCTTTACTATTGACCCTAAATTTTAGGAATCAAATCTGGTCATTGATTATAGGGCAATGTTTGGGAATCAACAATGACCATTGATGATCATGCAACCCTAATTTCAAGGCTCTATAAATAGCCCCATGCACCTTGCAAGACAAATGTGTGCTACAGAAGTTTTTAAGAGAATGGAAAGCCTAATTGCAACAGCCGGCTAATAGAGAGTTGCAGCCAAGGAAAGTGCAGTAGCCAACCAAGGAAGAGGTGACAGTAACCACCAAAGAAGGAGGCAACCACACCAACCAAAGGAGAAGTTGCAACAATTGGCAGCCACACCAAAGGGAGAAAAAGGCAGCCCTACCAAAGGGAGAACAAGGTGCAATAGTTGGCAACCATACAAAACCAATAAAAAAGACATGTAACAGCCATACCAAACCAGCAAAGGAGATGTGCAGCACCCACACTAAGGAGAAAAAACTTGCAACAACCACCCTAAAGAGGGAAGGATGTGCAATAACCACCAAAGAGGGAGATTACAGTAGTAAGGCAGCAAGTAGTAATAGTAATGGCAGGCAACAAACTAAGGAGAAACCAACTGCTTGCTGACAACACCAATAACAAATTGCTATTACCATAAAAACATGCAACAATTAGTAGCAACTTGCTAAACCAACAATCTACAACAGCAATTGCAACTTGCAATAACCAACAACCACCCAAAAAAGGAGAGAAGTAGCAAGCAAATTGCAATAGCAAGAGTAGCACATCCTAGGAGTAGTAGTAGGATCCAACAAAAGGTGTAGCAAAAACTAGTAATTAGAGAAGGTGAAGGAGAATCAGCAAGATATGATAGAAGGTGTAGCAAAAACTAGCAACTATAGAAGGTGAAGGAGAATCAGTAGGGTTTGACAATAAGGGTAGCAAACTAGAACCTACTGATTGCAGAAGCAGCAGCAAAGGTAGCAAACCAGTAATTTGCAATAGGAGATCCCTACACCAGTAACACAACCAGTAGGCATTCCTAGCACCAACAGGCATTTCTTGCACCAGCAGCATAACTAACAAGCATTCCCTACACCAACAACATGTCCAGCAGCCTAAAATCCCAGAAATTGCAGCATGTCCAACAAGCAATCCTAGTAAGTGCAGCACATCCAGCACTTGTAGCACGTACAACAACAACTTTTGGGTAGCAAAAGTAGGCAAACCAGCAATTATAAATTGTAGGAGCAGTAGCAAGCTTAAGCAAAATGTGTAGGTAGTGATAGCAATCAGTGCACATATAGGCAACAATAGCAAAATGCGCAAACAACGATAGCAACCTATGCACATGCAAATAGCAATAACAGAACATGCAGACAACAATAGCAACACATATGGGTAGTAATAGCAGCCCATGCACTTGCAGGCAGCAGAAGTAGAACATGCAGAGAGTGATAACAACACGTGCAGACAACAGTAGCAAAACATGCAAGCAACGATAGTAACACGTGCAAGCAGTAAGTCCAATAGCTTGCAATAGCCAAGGAGAAAATGTGCCCTGACCACAAGTCTGACAACTTGTAGTAACAGAGGAGAAAGCATACCTCGATAGCAAGTCCAGCAGCTTACAATATCAAAGGGGAAAACATGTCCGACAGCAGGTTTGGCAGCTTATAGTGACAAAGGAGAAAGAGTGCCTTTGCAACAAGTCCAATAACTTGTAGCAGTAGAGGCAGCACTGATAGCAAGAGGAGAGAACTTGCCAAGGCAGTTAGGGAGGCAACACCGACAATAGATGAGAGATCCTACCAAAGCAATAAGGGAGGTAGCACTAACAACAAAGGCGAGAACCTACTGAGGGAGTAGGTAAGGCAACATCGATAGTAGGGGCAAAGAACCTACAATAGAGATAACTGGCAATAGAGAGAACTCACAAAGGAGAGAACTTGCTTTAGAGATAACCTATAAAAAGAGATCGGTAAAGCCTGAGCAAAGACCAATAATGAGGAAAGTAAAGATCCATTTTCTGCAATAATAGCTTGTGCACATTAAGTGATCTATCTCAGGGAAGTCATTATCATAAACTCTTTATGTATTTCTTGAAAAGGGTGGAAGACCCTTGGACTGATTAGGAGATCAGTTTGTTAAGTGATCGAGAGATCAAACCTTTAAGTGATCAAGAGATTGACTTAGTGATCGAGAGATCATCGTAAGCAGTTAACAAGTGATCCATCCACAACCAAATTGTATCCTTTAATAACAAGAGTGGATTATGTAATGTAGTAATGATCTTATCACATTGTGGGTAAACCACATAAAAATTTTCATGTGTTCTTAGGTGCTTGTGTTTGATTAATATCCATATGGCCACTCTCATATAAAGGAGAAAGATAAAAAATTGGATCATCAACTCTAACAAGTCACAGAGTTTAATTCGAAAAGATTTGTAAAAAGTAAATATCTCACACTAATTCATTCCTCTTCTTAGTATGAGACCTAAGAAGGTCCTTATCAGTCAACACTTTGTAAATGTAGCACAAACATCTCAAAGGCACTCATAACATCAAATCAATTAGGAAAAATCTATGAGATGTTGTTCACAACAAATCCAACATTAGCCATTAAAGATAGGCTCAACAATCTCCCCTTTTGGACTTATCAGTAACACATTAAATCCAAAAATCAGCAATTAAGCACAAGTAGTAGCTTTTGACATTCCCAACTCCCCTTGAAACATGCATCTCCCTTTTGTATGTGGGCATCATACCTGTTGGAAACAACCTTTATCTCTCCCTTTTTTTGCTTCTCCCCCTTAACAATTTCTTTCCCCTTATTTGATTTTTCCCCTTTAGATTAATCAAGCTACTCCCCCTTTTAATCAATACATACTCTCTTCAAATTTATGCAAAATATCTCCCCTATTGACAACAAATCCAAAGAATAATAAAAAAAGGGAAATAGAAAGGGGTTAGAGGCATACATTAGCCTCTAGGGGTGGCTAAACACATAAGGTCAGCCTTAACTTTTGGAACATCTATCTTGATAGAAATTTAGTGAATATATATGAATGAATAAGCTCAAGTGGCTTCTTTGTTTGAATCTTCACATTTTTGTGAGTAGCATTCACCATCTTCCCCTTTTGAAATGTGTTGCAAATGGTATTTCTTTTTATTATTAGCTTAGATACATCTGTCACAACTTCATTTTTTGACAATTTGTTCAGCCCCTTTTGTCTAAGATGTTCCAATCTCCTATGCCACAACAAATTCTCATCTTTAGTGCTCATGTAGCATATGTTTTTGCTACTGAAAACTTAGTATAAGTTTTTATTTGCTTTTTCTCCCTTTGTAAGAATAGCACCATCACTTAATCTCTTTACCATGTAGCCATGCTTACTAAAAGTAACTTCATGTCCATCATTATAAAATTGGCTAACATTAATTAGATTGTGTTTTAGCCCTTCAACATAAAGCTCTTCGTTCAATTTTAGCTTTTCCACACCAATTTCAGTAGCACCAACACCTTTGATCTTTAAGGCACCATCATTACCAAATGTGACTGACCCTCCATCATATTTTACTACTTCTTTCAACACCTTAGAGTTTTCTCCCATGTGTGAAGAGCAGCCACTATCCATGATCCATGGCTTTTCTTTCTTAAAAGCTTTTAAGGCTACTTCCACAACCATAGCCATTTGCCTTCCTCTTTTTTTTCTTTGACCAAATATAAAAGCATATGTAGGTGCTCTCCTTTGCATTCTTTGACTGGGCAGTAATTTCAAGCATTCCTTAATAATATGTCCAATCTTTTCGCATCTTCCGTAGATATCTTCCAACATATCAAATCTGTTTCTTAGTGGAATTTGGGTTCTTTTCACTTAAGACTATCTCTTTTCTTGATAGAGTCTCCCCCTAGACTCTTGCCTCATATTTCTCTTTATTATGGGCTCATTTGATAAGGACCTTCTTGAGTCTCACACTGAGAAGGGGAGGGAGTGAATCAGTGTGAGATGCTTACTTTTTACAAATCTTTTCAGATTTAACCTTTATGATTTGTTAGAGCCGATTATCCAATTTTTATCTTCCTTCTTTATATGAAAGTGGCTACACAAATATCAATCAAACACAAGCACCCAATAACATACAACAATTTTTACGTGGCTCACCCACAATGTGTGAGCTATGTCCACGGTGCAATAGGATCACTCCTAAATCACACAATCCACTCTTGTTATCAAGGGACATAGTTATAGTGTGGAAAGATCACTCCTTAACCACTTATGCAAGGATTACTCCTTAACCACTTACAATTATTTTTTAATCACTTAACGAGTTGATCTCCTGATCACTGGAAAAGTTGATCTCCTGATCACTCTAAGGTTTAATCTTACAATCACTCAAAGGACTAATCTCCCGATCACTCCAAGGGTTTCTCGCCCTTTTTCAAGAAATACATAAAGAGATTAGACTAAAACTTTCCTGAGAAAAATCACTCAACATGCACAGACTTCTACTGCAGAAAACAGATCTTCTTCTTCCTTACTGCCAATCTTTGCTCAAGCTTTGTCAATCTCTTCTCTATAGGTAATCTCCACTACAAGTTATCTCTACTATTGGTTATCTCCTCTATAGGTTATCTCCTCTACAGTTTCTCTCCCTTTACTGCCAATGTTAACTCATCTACTACCTCGGTAAGATCTCTCCTCCTACTACCGGTGCTGTCTCCTTTAACCTTGGTAGGTTCTCTTCCCTTACTACTTGTGCTGTCTCCTTCAACCTTTGAAGGTTCTCTCCGCCTACTATCAGTTCTACCTCACTCACTACCTTAACAGGTTCTATTCCCTTGCTACTAGTATTGCCTCACCTACTAACTTAACAGGTTTTTTTACTAATGCTGGACTTGTCGCTAGGGCAAGTTTTCTCCACCTACTACTAGTTGTGTTTCCTATCTCATTATCAGGACACGCTGCTGGTTGTGCTTGCAAGCTGCAATTACTGGTTATTCTTGTTGGTATTGCTGCTTACACATGCTGTTATCGCACATTCTGCTATTGCTGCTTGCACATGCTACTATCACTGCCTACATATTCTGTTATTACTACCTGCACGTGCTGCTATCATTTCTACTATCATTACCTGCACATTTATCTCTCGCTACCTACATGTGCTGCTATTGCTGCCTACATGTTCTGCTGTCAATGCCTGCACATTCTGCTATCATGCCTACATGTGCTGCTATCATTGCCTGCATGTTCTGTTGTTGCTGCCTTCATATATTGATTTTGCTACCTACATGTACTATTATCACTACCTACACATTCTGCTCTCGCTACTGTGAAGTTGATGAGTCAATGTTAACTGTGATCCTAAAGTTTAGAGGTCAAAGCTGACCATTGACCCTAATTTTAGAAAGTCAATGTTGACCATTAACAGTAAATTTTAGGAATCAAATCTAGTCATTGATTATAAGGCAACCTTTAGGAATCAACGATGACTATTGATGATCGTGTAACCCTAATCTCAAAGCTCTATAAATAACCACATGCACCTTGCAAGAGTATGTGTGCTGTAGAATTTTTTAAGAGAAAGGAAAACCTAATTGTAGTAACCGACCAAAAGAGAGAGGCAGCCAAGGAAAGCAACAGACAACCAAACCAAAGGAGAGGTGCAACAACTGGCACCACACCTAGGAGAGGTGCAGCAGCCAGCCACACCAAGGTGAAGGAGGATTAGTAGAGGTGTAGCAAAAACCAACAACTATAGAAGATGAAGGAGAATCAGCAGGGTCCGGTAGAAATTATAGCAAAAACCAGCAATTGCAAAAGGTAAAGCAGAATTAACAGGTCTAATAGAAGGTGTAGCAAAAACCAACAACTGCAAAAGGTGAAGGAGAGTTAGTAGGGTCTGATAGTAAGGGTAGCAAACCAAAACCTGTAGATTGTAAGAGCAGCAGCAAGGGTAGCAAACCAGTAATCTACAGTAAGAGATCCCAGTACCAGAAGCACAATCAACAAATATTCCCAGCACCAACAAGCATTTCTAATACCAACAGCACAACCAATAAGCGTTCCTAGCACCAACAAATGTTTCCTACACCAGCAACATAACTAGCATGCATTCCCTGCATCAACAGCACATCAAGTAGCCTACAATCCCAGAAATTGCAACACATCTAGCAGCCTAAAATCCTAAAAATTGCAACACGTCCAACAGCCTAAAATCCCAAAAATTGTGACACGTCCAACAAGCTATACCAGCAAGTGTAGCACCTTCAGCAGCCAAACCAGAAATCGCAACAGGTCTGGGAGGCTATACTAGCAAGTGTAACACATCCAACAGGCTATACTAACAAATGCCTCACATCCAGCAACCAAACCAGTAATTACAACACGTCTAATAGGTAATCTCAATGAGTACAACATGTCTAACAAAATACAATAGCAAGCTTCGGGCAATAGCAGCAAGCAAACCAGTAGCTGAAAATTGCAAGAGCAGCAACAAGCTTAAGTAAAACATGTAGGCAATGATAATAGCCCGTACACATACAGTGACAATAGAATATGTAAACAGTGATAGCAGCCCGTGCACATATGAACAATAAAAGTAGAACGTGTAGACAGTAATAGCAATACGTGCAAACAATAATAGCATCCCATGCACATGCAGGTAGCAAAAGCAAAACGTGTAGGGAGTGATAGTAGCACATGCAAACAATAATAGCAACCCGTGCATGTGCAAGTAGTAAAAGCAAAATGTGTAGGGGTGATAGCAACACGTAGAAACAGCAAAAGCAGAATGTGTAGGTAGTGATAACACTATGTGCAAACAACAATAGCAGCACGTGCGAATAGCGATAGTAGAACGTGCAAATAGTAATAGTAAAATGTGCAAACAGTGATAGCAACATGCGCAGGCAATGATAACAGCACATACAGGTAGTAATAACATCAGCTTTGACAGCTTGCAATAGTCGAGTAGAGAACACGTCCAAATAGCAAGTCCAATAGGTTACAGCAGTGAAGGAGAAAACATGTCCCAACAGCAAGTCTGACAACTTGCAATAGTAGAGGAGAAAACATGCTTGGCAACAAGTCCAACAACTTACAACGGCAGAGGACAAAGAGTGCCCCAACAGCAAGTCTGGTAGCTTGTAGTAGTAGTGAAGGCAACCTACCAATGCAGCAAGAAAGGCAACACTAACAGCTAGGGAAGAGAACCTACCAAGGCAGTAGGAAGAGAGAACTTTCCAAGGTAGCAAGGAAGTGATCTTTCTATACTAGCAACCTATGCACATTGAGTGATCTTTCTCCAAGAAAGTTTTCATTATAAACCTTTTGACAAACTTATTGAACAAGGGTGGGATACCCTTTGAATGATCGGGAAATCAATCCATTGAGTGATCAAGAGATCATTGTAACTGGTTAAGGAGTGATCCTTCCACAACCAAATTGCATCCCTTGATAACAAGAATGGATTGTGTGATTTATGAGTGATCCTATCATACTGTGGATGTAGCTCACATATAGTGGGTAAACCATGTAAACATTGTCATATGTTATTAGGTGTCTATATTTGATTGATATCTATATGGCCACTCTCACATAAAAAAGAAAAAAATTAGATCATTGACTCTAATAAGTCATAGAGGTTAAATTCTAATAGATTTGTAAAAAGTGAATATCTCACACTAATTCACTAGATCACTCTAAGGTTTGATCTCCTAATCATTAAATGAGTTGATCTCCTAATTACTCAAATAACTAATCTCTTGATCACTTAACGGTTTCCCACCCTTTTTCAAGAAATACATAAAGAGTTTAGATTAAAATTTTCTTGACAAAAATCACTCCATGTGCACAGGCTGCTATTGCAAAAAATGGATCTTCTCCTTCCTCACCATTGGTCTTTGCTCAAGTTTTGCCTATCTTTTCTCTACAAGTAATCTCCACTACAGGTTATCTCTGCTGTCAGTTATCTCATCTGTAGGTTCTCTCTCCCTGCTACCAGTGTTGCTTCACCTGCTACCTCAGCAGGATCTCTCCTCTGCTACTGGTACTGCCTCCCTAGCTACCTCGATAAGTTCTCTCCTCATGCTACTAGTGCTGCCTCCTTCAGCCTTAGCAGGTTCTCTTCCCCTACTATTGCTGCCTTCACAGGTTTTCTCCTCCTTCTTTCAATGCTACCTCACTTGCTGCCTTGGCAGGTTTCTTCCTTTGTTATCGATGTTACCTTACCTGTTGTCTTGGCAAGTTTCTTCTCTACGGCTGCAAGCTGCTAGACTTGTTGCTAGGGTAAGTTTTCCCCTTCTGCTACTGATTATGTTTCCTGCCTTGCTACCAAAACATGTTACTAGTTGTGCTTGCTACCGGTTTTGCTTGCAAGCTATAATTATTGGTTATGCTTACTAGTATTGCTGCCTACATGTGCTGCTATCACTACCTACACATTATACTATCTTTGCCAACACATGCTGCTAGTACTACTTGCACGTGCTGCTAACTTGCACATTCTGCTATCACTGCTTGCACGTTTTGCTGTCGTTGCCTGCAAGTTCTGTCGCTGCCTGCACGTTCTGCAATTATTGCCTACATATTCTGCTCTTACTACATGCACGTTCTGCTATCACTGCCCACACATGTTGCAATCACTACTTGTGCTGCAATTATTAGTATAACCTACTGGACATGCTATAATTACTAGGATTGCCTGATGGACGTACTGCAATTACTAGAATTATAAGCTGCAGCTGGTGTTACGGGCCATTACTGGTGTTGCAGGTTGCTACTAGTTGTTATGGGCTATTGTTAGTATAACTCCCTGCCCTTGCTGTAATAGCTTCCTTCTCCTTTTGGTTCGGCTGGCTGCTACCTTCTTCTTTATTTGGTATGGCTATTGAACACCCTCTCTTTTGGTTTAGTGTGGCTACTATACACCTTCTCCTTTACTAGTTTGTTGTGGCTATCAACTATTACACTCTTCTTAATTGCCAGCTGCTGCACTTTCCTTAGTGGTTAACTGCTGCACTCTCCTTGGTGGTTAACTGTTGCACTCTCCTTGGTGGTTGATTGTTGCACTCTCCTTGGTGGCAAGCTGCTACACTTTCCTTGGTGGCTAGTTGCTGTACTCTCCTTGGTGGCTAGTTGCTGTACTCTCCTTGGTGGCCAGCTGCTGCACTTTCCTTGGTGGTCTGTTACTACACTCTTTTCTTTGTTAGTTTGATGTGGTTGTCGACTATTACACCTTGTTCTCCCTTTGGTGTGGCTACCGACTGCTAAAAGTCCTCCTTCAGTTTGTATGGTTGCCTCCTTCTTTTGTGGTTGCTATCATCTTTGCTTTGACTGACTACTGCTGCACCTTTCTTGGCATGCTACTCTCTCCTTAGCTGTTTGTACACTCTTCTTGGCCAGTTGCACCTTCCTTGGCGGCCGTCTTCTTTGCCTTGGCTAGTCACTCACTCCTTTAGTAGCTACCTCTCTCTTTTTCATTCACCCTCTCCTTGCCTTTAGGTTTGCTGTTCTCTTTCCTTTAGTTGGCACTTTCAAAATTCTATAGCACACAAATTGTCTTGCAAGATGCATAGAGGTATTTATATAATCTTGAGATTAAGGTTTCACACTCATTAATGGTTAGTGTTGATTCCCAAAAGATTGCCTTACAATCAACAGCTAGATTTAATTCTTAAAATTTAGGGTTAATGGTCAAAAATCAATGGTTAGCTTTGACCCTTAAAATTAAGGTTTAACGGTCAATATTGACTCATTGACTTCAAGGTTGACCTACCATCAATAGTTTTGCCCAATGACTTCTCTGCATCTCAACAATATTTATAACATCAAATCAACACATACAACTATGTGAGATGCTGTTAACAACAAATCTAACATTAGCCATCAAAAATAGGCTTAACACCATTACTCCAACATACACTAGCCTTATGCCCATACTTACTATAACTTTAGCAAAATCCTTCAAATCTTAATTATCTTCTTTCACTAAGTGCATATCTCTTATTTTCAATAACTGTTATGGCAACCTTCTTTCCTTCTTTGACAACTTGTCTTCTTTGGATAAAAATTTTCATCATATCTTTCCTAACCCATTTTAGCTTGGTTTCACCATAACATCATTGTGTTTGCTTTCAAGTACAAGCATAATTTTCTTCTTCTTTGCTACCCTTATTTGGCTTTTTAATATAGCCAAGTCCTTTCTTCCCTATAAAATGAAGTTTTTGTTTGCTTAAACACTCATCCAACTTTTTGGTAGCATCCTCCTTGATAGCATTTACTAAAGAGGACTCTCCTCTCACTTCCACAGCCTACATAAAGCTTTCTTCATACATCTTTAATTCAGATTCAACCTTATGGTGCTTGGCTTGCAACATTAGTACTTTTTGCTCTTGTGCAATCACCTTAGCACCAAGATCGTTGTGTATTTTTCCTTACCCTACCTCAACTATATGTAACTCCTCAATTCTTTTCATGTACTCATTCTCTTTCACTTCAAACTCTTTTTTTTTTTTTCACTTGGAGATCAGATTTATTAACTGTAGAATTTTTATTCAACTTCTTAAGATACTTTACCTCTTTTTCCAACTTATTGTTTTTGTGCAAATAAGTTCTCAATTCATTCTCAAGTTATTGCACCATCTCATTCTCTTCCTCTTTAATTGATTCCATATCACTTAAGGATTCTTGTTTAAAATCTACTTATGCAACCAGCATATTTTTTGCATTATCATCATTAAAATCATCATCAGCTTCTTTTTCAGAATCTTCTTCATCTAATTTGCTCAAGAAATTTCTTCTTTGCCTTGAAGGCCAACTCCTTCTCTACCTTAAACTTCTATTCTTTCTTCATTAGGGATATTCTTATTTCATAAATCACCACTACTTGTTTTCACTGTTTCATTGAGTGCCTTCTCTTGCTCAAGGAGAAGTGTCATGCATCTCTTGGCATTATGGTCATCCTGCCCGCACCTTTCACACTGTTCCAAGTTTGCCAATATAGCAAACTTGTTCTTTGAAGCTACTAGTTTGGGCTTCCACTAACAATCCTTATCAGTGTGTCCTTGCCTTTTATAGTATGTGTAAGAACTCATGACAGGTGTTCTCCTCTAAGTTTTGTATTGTCTCCTCCTATATGCAGTGTCGTATCTTCTCAAGTTAAAGACATATACTGGCCTTCTCCACTAACAGTTACTCGCCTTATGACCCCAAACTCCACAATAAAGGCAATGACCTTAAAACTGCCTCTTCTTGGGTCTGATCATAGCTTGTCTTCTTCTGTTTATCACTTGCTATGTAAGCAACATAGCTGGCTTCTTTGCTTGTGGGACTTTCATTTCAGCCACCCTCTTCTCCTTCTTCTATTCAATTATAGCCCTCTGCTAGCTGACTTTCTTTTCTTCCTTCTTGTTTGCCACCCTAGGTTGCTTCTTCATATCTTTTTTATTTTCAGCTATCCTTTTTATGAATCACAACCTTCTCTTTCAACTTCTGTGGCACATTCTTATTTTCTTTAGCCAATGCAACCTTAGATTGCTACACTTTCTCTACATTCTTCTCTCCTTTTGCAAAACTTTGAATACTTGGCAAAACACCAAACCTTACACGGAAGAACACCACTTACAAAAGAAAAGAGAAACCATGCAAGCAAAGAGAGTAGCTGGCCAAAACCTAGAAAGAGAAGTCAAACACCACCTGAAAACGAGAGAAATCTGGTGGTAAATACTACCCAATTGAAAAGGCTACTTATGATCTAAGTGGAAGTGATCAAATTGCTTAAGCTTAATACTCATCAAAACTCATATCAGTAAAAACATAAAGGACTATATTTTTTATAAGGAGAAAGCAAAAGATTTTATGACAATTATTAAAGCATAGTTGTGAAATCTGATAAGGCATTTGTTAGTACCATAATAAAGTGACTTTCATAAAAGAACTTTAACAATTTTAATAGTATGCATAAACACATCGTGAAAATAAAGGATATTGCTTCTTAACTAAAGTCATTAAAGGTTGACATAACTAAGACCTTTCTAGTGCACTTTATTTTAAATTTTCTTCCTTCTAAATATACACCATTTTAAGACATCTTACAATACATATATGAAAAAATTGTTAATCAAGGAGCTTTTAGTAATGCATGTTCAAAAATGAATACTTCTTTTACAAGAAATATGGACACATAAAAAA
>JAHLGO010021103.1:4439478-4570344 GCA_020615895.1 Ceriops decandra | reverse complement strand
TAGCTTAAAACGAAAATCCAAGTGGAAACCACTCCCGCTTTGTTGTTTTAACTCCCTCATTTTTCCTTCTTCCCCTTCGGATTTCCCCGACAGCAATGAATCCACTTCTTTTACCCGCGGCTGCCGCCGCACCACCTTGGCTCCAAATGGTTCCTCCGAACCCACCACCGTCAAGTGGCTTTTGGGGGAACAAGAACGTGAGCGAACGGCTCAGAGAATTAGACGATACACTTGCTCTCGCTAAAGCAATGTGGGTGTTTCTTTCTTTCGTCTTGAATTGGTCATTTAACTGTATACAATAATTGCAATAATTTTGTTGAGCCCACTGTTCTGAACAGGCAGAAAGAGCTGGAGATGTTGATGACAATGAAAGACACTGTGGACGCCGCTGAAGATGAGAAAAGGAGTTCCATTGACATGGGGGTTTCTCAGTATCTAGAAGATAGGAAATTTGATTTGGGGATGCAAGCATCCCTTTCTGCGAATGCTGCAAATTCTTTGATGTCAAAATTGAGGGCTCAGCTGGAGCCTTTTAGATTTGTTGTAGATGAAAGGACTCCGTGGGAAGAGAAATCAGCAGCTGTTAGATTGTCTGAGAAATTATTGAAGTCCAAAAGGAACAAACGTTGGAGAAAGAGAAAGGGAAAACGCATTGCAGAAATGCGCGCAATGGTGGCTATCCTTGGTTTATTATTTTTACCCTTTTTACTTTACCGGGTTTATTATATATATTGTAGCTTCGCTTGTATGGTGTTAGGAGCGTGAAGAATTTGACAAAGCTGATCGAGCATCTGATGAGTGGAGGGCTAGAGAGATTGCCAAGGATGTTGCACAAGTCAAGGTAGCCATGAGAATTTTCCATTCAAACTAATTACTAGGACAATCATTATCGGATTTTCTTTTTTTTTTTTTTTTTTTGGTCCGCTAGGCGTTGGAAACCCTTGTTTCTGGCTGTTCTGTAATTTAGTTGGGTTAGAGTCCACGCAGAAACTTGTTATTCCATTGGAAGGCCAACAACTAGCAGTTGATATTAAAAAACATCATAGAATGATATTTGCGGTATCTCTACTTGGATACGAAAGTCTACTTTAAAGCACAAACATATGATGGATTCAATTAACAGAGCAAAATATGTTTGCTTTTTAAACAAAACCACTCAAGGAGCTAATTGCTATCACTGCTTAATGGGTGTGCTGTAAGTCCTTTTGGTTTGGCTTGTTGATCTTCTTACGCAAGCATTTTTTGTTGTGATTGTAAGTTCAAACCGTACTTGCTGAAGTGTTACCGATGGAGTTGATGCATTTGTATTTGTTATCTTGTTTTATCAGTAGTGTTCTCTTCGATGTATTTCCTTTGTCCTTGGTCATTTTTTCTGTAATTTCAAATTTTTAGGAGAAAAAGTTCTGTGCAGTAAAAATAATGTGATTTTCACTCAGATTATCCAAATTTTGTTCCGTAAAATGCTTAGCACAATTTCCTGCTACCAGTTCAAGTGGGATCCATGTTATACTAGCTTCTTTAATTGTTCAGCTTTGAACAGCAGAGCCCTTCTGAGAGGGATATTTACAATATGAAGAGCCTGTTATTCATGTTAATTGCCCTTTTTCCTCTTTGGTCAAAAGTTGGCTTGTGGTTTGAATTTTTAAGCTTTCTTTTATGGTTGCAGGTCCAAAAGATGAAGGAAATTGCCAAGCTTAAAGCAAGAGAGGAGAAAAGGAGGCTAGAATCTGAGGTGAAATTTGTTGAAACATTCTATATTTTTCTTAATTGGTTGGAACTGTTGAAATTATACTGGTTGATACATGAGAATCCTGCATCATTTTTCCTATATATTCTTCATGTACTTAATCACTGATCCTTTTCCCAGTTGACTCTTTAAGCAAATAATCGATGTCAGATGATATTGGCAAATATATGGTTGATAGTTACAATATCAAGAAATAATTTATATCTACTATTCTTGGCCCCCACTGTTCTGCAGAAATGTTGCAGCTAGCAACTTGAATTTTGCCGTAAGTTGTCATCTTTGTCACAAAATTAGCTAGGGAATTTGGTTGCCCATCTTTTGGCAAATTTGTATGACAGACCTGTTTGTATTCTGTTTTTAGCTGGATTCTTTACAGCTGCAGTCTTTTGCTGAACTTCTTGATACGCATGCCATCCTAGATTTGTTTTAACCTCCTTCCTTGATTTACATTTAAAAATATTATGTGCTTCAGCTTGAGCTGGTTTTGATGGTGGAAAAGTTGCAAGAATTGCGGTCCATGAGGATCCAGAAATTAAAAAAACAAGGTATGCATGATAAAATTCTTCTTCTTGTTTTCTTCTTTTAAAATTTTGTATCCCCATAATTGTCATGCTTTATGTCTGGATATTTTGATTTTTTTATTTGATACCACCATGATTTGATTAGTCTTTATTTTTTAGAACACAATGGCAAACACTGCACTAAGGGAAAAAGGTTTTCAGGTGGATTTTGGGTGTGATCAATCAAATGCTTGTTAGTGCATATTGTGTATCTTTCATTTGTGCATTTGTGAGTTGTGTAATTTGTATCATGCCAATGGTGGTCATGTGCTTCTCTATTTTCAGAACAATAATGGTTGTGTCCATTATTATGTAGGTCATTTTCTTCCAGAAGAGGACAATAAATTTCTTGAGAGAGTTCGAGCCGCGGTTGAAGAAGAGGAGCGCCAAGCAATGGCTGCAGCTGACACGGCTGCTGCCAAGGATGCTATTGCAACGGCCGAGGAATCTAGAAAAACAAAAGAGAGTGATGGAGTTGTTTTAAAAGATTCATGTGGTGATGAAAGTGGAACTCAGGAAAGTAAAGACCAGAGAACTGGGCATGAAGAGAGCACAGTGCATCATACCGCACCTGGCTCATCTGAAGAAAAAGGATCTGAAGGTCGAAGCCGTGGAGGAACTTATGATTCTGTGACCAATTTACCAATTGAGTTTTACCACTATTATCATGGAAGCAATAATGATATGGGCACACTAATCGAGGTGATATGAGCCGCCTCTACCTAGAATTTGTAATGCTGCTTGAGGGACATTATTTTGTTGAAGAAATACTACAACTCACCCGAAATTTCTGATCCCCAAAAGGCTTATATAGAATGAATGCTGCATGAATGTGTCTGTATCCATTTTCTTTAGGCCTACGACAGCTGTAATGAGAGTCCTTTGACCTAAAATGCCATCTTACCCTTACTTGCAGGTTAGAAGAATTTGGGATGCATATATAAGACCAGGTGGAAGGTAAGCATGTGATTCCTCCCCTAGGCAGAGAAGACATCTTTCAATTATTTAGGAGAATTTCTTTACGAATCCTTCGCACCAGCCACAGAAAAAAAGCATCTCAAAATGTTAATTTTTTTTGTATTATTATTCTTTTGGGACATTTGATTGGAATGAGGCAAATAAGAACATAATCATGTTACCATTTTGATCAACTGCAGCCGTATTCCAGGGCACTGGATTCAACCACCATCTCCAGCAGATCATGTATGGGCATCGTACCTTGTTGGGCCTAAATGACAATTCGACGAGGCTGCAACTGAGCGAGTGTTTTTCAATCCTCCAACCTTGAAGCTGTGAAGCTTTTTTTTTTTTCTGACATTTATGCTTATATCATTCTTTGTTTACTTTTTCAATTCATACATTATGAATTGGGTCAGTTTTAGTGTAATTGGATAAGGGTTTGATCGTGGAATAACATTTATGACTCGTACCATCTCTGTGAAAACAAACGTTCTACGGAGGCTTCACAACGAAAGTTTTGTATATTTCTTCTCCAGCCAAATCCTTTTGATTGATTGATTAATTGAATTTACAATATTTTAGTTTTTATTTCTTAAATCTAATTAATAATGTTTAAACCAAACTGCACGGTAAATCCCCAGATCGAAACGCAGCAAACCAATGGGAATGGGAGCATATGTAAATTGCAGTTTCTCGAAATGCAATGAGAGATGGCTCAATGTATATCATTTGCAGAGTGAGAAATGAATTCGTCTATAGTGCCAGGTTATCGATATAATATCTTCCACACTCGATTCAATACAGGCAATGTGCACTGAGATGATATTACTCGTCAAAAATTAATTACCACTAAGTCAAAAGACTCAACAGCAAAAGAGAAAACTATTTATTCCGAAACTATTTTTAATATATACAAAATGCCCAAAATTTTCTCTCTTTTTTAAGAAAAAGGAGAAAAATAGTATACATCCGTATCAAAATTTTACGTCATTATAACCTTATGGTCTGCCATCCTCCCTCCTCTCCTCTCCTCTCCTCTCCTCTGTGAAATCTGTGCAGTACTTGTGTTTGAGAGAAGGAAAAGAGGGCGAGAGAAAGATAAATTGAGGGGAAAAAAAGCTAATATTTGCGTTTAAAAAAAAAACAAAAAGTCCCTGGCCCTCTCTCGGATGGATGCCTTCGGATCTCCCCCCGTACAATATTGAACTCGAAAAGCAAAGATTGTGCGAAAATCGGATCAAGTAGAACTAGAACCGCACCAAACAAAGAAAAAAGAGATATTACAGCTCCAGTTATCCAATTTCGACATCAATATCCGAAGGCAAACTTGGATAAGAATGCACCCAATAATAGCACTCTCTCCATAGGTCCTTCGTTTTTAAAACCCCACCAACCACGTTAAAGATAAAAAGATGCTCAGTGAATACGAACCAGAAAACGCATTTCATCTTGCGGGTGTGCCTTTGAACCCACCGCGCAATCAACGATTTTCTATGTTACTTCATCATCACCGCATCCATATTATTCTAGATACCCAGTTTTATTTATTTATTTTTAGGAGCCGCCATCCTCCTAAGCGACAGAATAAAATTTAGACCAAAGAGAAACAAAGAAGTTCGGCAGAGCACTAGAGCGTGCATGGCTTAAACCCTAGCATTGCCTCTGCAAATCGCCCCCCTTGGGGTTTAAATAGCGGCGCACTGTGGTCTCTGTTTTCTCTGTCCCTGAGCTGTGTGTGTGTGTGTGTTGGTTGTTGTTGATGGTACGCCCAAGCCCAGCCCAAATGGCCCAAACCACTGATTCCTAAGATTTTTGCTTAGAACCATGTTGTTTTTGCGGATAGGTTTCTTAAACCTAAAAGATTAGAAGAGCAGTCCAGAATTACATTTTATATGGTATTTGAGAATTTATGACTATGATATGTTTAATAATATAATATTATCTTAATTTTTAAAATTAACTTCAATTGTTTATAATATTAATTCACCTGTAAAGCACCAACATTTCAAGACAAAACTACTCACTAATTCTTTTATTCCTAGATTCATTCTCAAGTCTATAACTTATCTTTAGTAACTCTTTTTTTTTAACAAAATAATTATTTATGAGTTAAAATAAATTAAAGAGAAGATACATATCTAATCATATTAATTAGAATATATAGACTTATAGTCACAAAAATAAAGATTTTTTTAGTACTAAATAATCTTTCTAATTTACAACTTAATATTTTTTAAAAGTGTGTGCTGATGGTGTGTAGATTTTTCTTTTATAGATTAAGGTAAAGATCATATGGATTGTTAATACTTATCTAACTTTTTTGATAAATGAGTGCAGTTAATTTAAATTCAAATAAACTAACTTTAAGGGAACTCTATTTAAAACATACATTATAGTTTTTTAAAACTTCATTTCATGAACTTAATAGGAGAAATAAAGAATTACATACTCATATATAGAAAAACCAACCACTTTGATATGATTAAATATTTGGATTTAAACTTTACTAGATGTATTGTTATTCCCATAACCTTGTATATGTTGTAATTATTGTTAATTAAGTTTAAGTGTGCAAGAAAGTAAAATTACATGGAATGGCAAGAAGGTAAAAGTCACATGAAGGGGCAATAACGTAAAAGTTACATGGAAGAGTAAGACAATAAATTCGCTGCAAGTAAGCCCTATTAGGTTTCTATGAAAGAGAGTACATAAACACTTTAGAAGACAAAATTAGGGTAAGGCCAATGTAATTAAATATACAGCAAAATACAAAAGTATGTAGACAGCCAAATAAAGAAAACAGAAAAACACAACATACGGCCAAAGCATACCGACAGCAAGAGAATGACAGAACAGGGGATGACAAAATAAAAAAAAGGAGGTCGGCAATTGAGGAAATCGTAGCTGTATAGTGTAGCCGTCGAGTGAATAGGAACCAAACAGTAGCCGTCAAGTGAACAGTAGTCATCGCCGAAAGAAGAAGAGAAAATGAAAATTGGCCAAATAGGAAAAGGAGACAAAGAGGTGAATGGCCAAATGGGTGAACGAAAAAAAGACGAAATGGCGAGTGGAAGAAATTGGGGGGTTGAACGAAGAGATACCAATGGCAACAAAAAAGAATAATCGTTGAGAGTGAGAGAGAAAGAAGGAGACGCTGAAAGTGGGGCTGAACAAAGAACAAAGAACAGAGGTTAAGACACGGCCAAATCAGAGCCGTCGTTGGGCGAAGGAGAAAAGAGGACAAAAAAAGGGGAAAAAACCAGACACCACCGATACGCCCAAAATACACCCAAAGAAGAGAGAGAAGCTATCATCGGAAGAACAGTAGGTGGATGGCAAAGAAATATATGGCAAAATCAGAGTGATGGCGAAGGAGAGGGAAAATTCGACAAGGCCAAAAACAGACCACTGGGGAAGGAGAAAAAAAAGAACGGCCAAAAAGAAGGACAGAACAGAGAGACATTATCCGAATTGGAATGGGTGAGACGAGACCAGATTGGGAATGGGTGAGAGATCTGGCGGCTAGACATTGGAAGAGAGAGAAAACTCAGCCATTGGAAGAAGGAGAAAAACCCGAATGACCAAAAGAAAAATAGAACGAAGAACAATCGGGTGAAAAAGAGGTGAATCGAAAAACCCGATTTGGCCAACCAAGAGGGGTACACAGCAGAATGAGGCTAAACGGGAAAAATAGAAACCATCGATAGAGAGAAATCTAGCTGGACGGTAAGAGAGAGAAATCTGACTAGATAGCAAGAGAGAGAAAAACAGATAGGCAGGCCGTAAGACGTGGAATAGTAAACTAGAAACATGAGGTGAGCCGTGAGACAAGGAGACGGGTGAGACAGTGAGATGGTGAAAGCAAGAGTTGTATGAAACAATGTAGAGAAGGAATTCAGTGAAACATGGAAAAAAACTCAACATATTTCCAAATTTCTTCAAGAAAGGTTAAAGAGCATTGTGGTGAACTTCTAAGCGGTAGTAGAGTAGCCTTTCTATTCAACAAAGGCAAGACAAGCTAAAAGAATGGTAGACACAGTAAGTGACACTTTTTGTATTGTACTTGCTTAGTAATTGCAATAATAAAAGGAGCAGAGGATTAAGACATCCATTGTAACTGGAATTCTCAAGTATAGTGGATAGTCTCAGTAAGGGAGAGTCCCTACCACTGTGAATGTACGTAAATCTTGTGTGTCCTAAATTTGCTTTACGTTTTGTGTTTTGAATTGAGTTATAAATATAGCTAAAGTATTAGCCAACTCATAACCTAATGAAGTCCTAAACAAGAACATCCAAATTGTTTATTAGGCAAGGTGTCTGAAAGGTGACTTTGGGGACTATTGTGATCAGTAAGTAGCAATAGATCTACCGTAGTCAAGTCTGAGAAAGAGTTTACTTTTAGGAAGAGGTTAAAGTTGTTCATTTACTTGCGAATTGCGAATTGTGGTGATACTGATTCACCCCTCTTTCAGTATCACAAACTAGTAGATCCTAGAGAGAAGTCGGGAACTTTAATTGGTATCAGAGCATAGGTTCACTAGTTTAAAGCTTAACAGCTTGGTATACTAGTTTGAAGGGATCTAGAAGTTTGACTTGTTCAATATACTAAGAAATGGAAGTCGGTACCAACATTAGTACCACTTACAGCAAGAAGGTTCCAATCTTCAATGGAATCAACTACCATATGTGTAGAGAAAGAATGCAAGTGGTATTTGTAACCATAGGCATGAATGTGGTAAAATGTGTACAGGAGGATTTTGTGGCTCCGAAAGACAGTAAAGACCTAACCTCAGAGGAGTTAAGGCAGTTTGAGATAAATGGGATAACCTCAAACATTATCATTTCAGCATTGACAGATGCTGAGTATGCTAAAGTTATGGACTGCAAATCTGCCAAGGAGATATAAGACAAATTGCAGAAAATTTATGAAGGTGATGGCATAATAAAGGAGGCTAAGCTTCATGTGTTTAAGGAGAGATATGAATCTTTCAGAATGCAGAAAAATGAGATAGTCAAAGAGTTCTTCACTAGGGTTATTGATGCTATAAATGACTTTAGAAGTCATGGGAAGAACAAGAAGGACTCATCAATTGTGAAGAAAATTCTAAGAATTCTGCATGAGAGGATTGCCTCAAATGTAGCAGCCATAGAGGAGAGTAGAGATCTCAATTCTATGTCTCTGCATGATCTCCAGTGCAATTTTATTGCATATGAGATAAGGATAAAGTCACCTAAAAGCTCTACAAATTGATCTAGATTTAACCTCTGTGGCTTGTTAAAGCCAATGATTTAATTTTTATCTTTCACTTTTATGTAAGCATAACCATATGAATATAAATCAATGCACAAGCACCCAAGCACACATGACAATTTTTACGTGGTTTACCCACAATATATGAACTATGTCTACAATGTGATAGGATCCCTCATAAATCACACAATTTACTTTTGTTGTCGAAGGATACAATTTTGTTGTGGAAGGATCACTCTTTAACCACTTATGGAAGGATCACTCCTTAACCATGTACAATGATCTCCTTATCACTCCAAGTGTATCCCACCCTATTTTTCAACAAATCTATCAAGAGTTTATAAAAAAACCTTTCCTGGAGAACAATCACTCAATGTATACAGTTTGCTAGCGTAGAATATAGATCTTCTCCTTCCTTCGCTGTCGGTGTTGTCTCACCCACTATTGATGCTACTTACCTGCAATGCTAATGCTGTTTATACTGGTTACCATTGCTATTCGCATGCGTTATTGCTACTGTTTATGTGTGCTGCTCCTACTATTTGCGCATGGTGCCGTTACTATCTATGTGCGCTGTTAATGCTATTTGCACGTGCTGCTACTACTATCTGTGCCCGCTACTAATGCTGTCTGCATGCACTGTTCTTACTATTCGCATGTGCTGCTCCTACTATCTGCACACATTAGGGCTACTTACAGCACACACTTTTCCTATTGTTCACATGCGTTGTTGCTGTCCACATGCTGTAGCTACTATCCACACGCGTTGTTCTTGCTATCCAAGCACACTACTATTGTCTGCTCACACCGCTACTGCTATCTACGAGTAATGCAGTTGTTTTCTAGTGCTACGGTTGGTATCCCTATGTAGTGTAGCTATTTTCTCACATCACTACTACGATCCTTGCACGCTATAACTGTCTTCTCACGCTGTTGCAATCCCTACATGCTATAATTGTCTTCTCACGCTACTGTTGCTATCCTTGCACACTGCCACCATTTGCTAGTGCACCACCTACTGCTACACGTTGGTTAATGCTATTTGCACGCGCTGCTGCTGCTATTCGTGTGCGCTACTAATGTTGTCTGCATACACTATTCCTACTATTTGCATGTGCTGCTCCTACTGTCTGCACACATTAGGGCTACTTAGAGCACAAACTATTCCTATTGTCCACATGTGTTGCTACTGTCTACACGCTGTAGCTGTTGTTCTTGCTATCCAAGCACACTACTATTGTCTGCTCACATCGCTATTGCTATCTGTGACCACTACAGTTGTTTTCTTGTGCTATTGTTGGTATCCCTATGTAGTGTAGCTATTTTCTCACATTGCTATTATGATCCCTGCACGCTATAATTGTCTTCTCACACTGCTGCAATCCCTGCATGCTACAACTATCTTCTCACGCTACTGCTGCTATCCTTGCACACTGCCACCGTTTGCTAGTGCACCACCTACTGCTGCATGTTAGTTACTTGTATAGGACCTTTGTACTACTGCTCCACCTCCTACTGGACTTACATACTGGTTCTACCTCCTTCTAGTTTGTATTCCTTGGCTGCTTTATTGGTTTGTTGGTGTGGCTACTACCTTGGTGATGTTTGGTAGTGCGATTGCTACCTTGGTGGTATTTGCTGGTGTGGGTATATCCTTTTGGACATGCTATTGGTGCAAAGAAGCCTTCTAGATGTGTTGTTACTATTGGGAAGCCTCTTGCATGTGCTGCTATTGTTGGGGAGTCTCTTGGACATGCTGGGATGTGCTACTGCTACTAGTATACCCTTCTGGACATACAGGGACATGCTATAGGTTCAAGGAAGCCTCCTAAATGTATTATTAGTGGGGAAGCCTCTTGGACGTGTTACTGCTACTAGTATACCCTCCTGGACATGCAGTTGGTGTAAGGAAGCCTCCTAGATGTTTTGGTGTGGTGGCCAACTGTTGTTGTCAACTTTGTGAGAGCTTGCTAGTGCAGTGGCCATTTTAGGGATGGTTTACTGGTGTAGGTGGCCAACTACCTTGCTCTCTTTCTTTTCTACTTGGCCAGCTGCACCTTGTTCTTTCTCCTTAGTGGCTGTTGCACTTTACTTGGCTGGCTGCACCTTGCTGCCTATCCTTGGTGGCTGCCCCTTACTTAGTGGCTGCCTCTTCTTTTGTTATTCACCTCTTTTTTTCCCTAGTTTATCGCTTACCTTTCTCCTTGGCTAGCTTTCTTAATTTTCTGCAATACACACCCTTCTTGCAAGACATCTAAGGGTATTTATAGAGCCTTAAGATTAGGGCTACACGATCATCAATGGTCATCATTAATTCTCACATGTTGCCCTATAATTAATGGTCATATTTGATTCCTAAAATTTAAGGTCAATGGTCAATTATCAATCTTGACTCCTAAAATTTAGTGTCATGATCAATATTGAGTTTACAACGCCAGGGTTGACCTATGATCACTAGCTTTACCCAATGACCTCTCTACATCTCAATGGCATTCATAACATCAAATGAACACATATAACCATTTGAGATGATATTGACAACAAATCCAACATTAGCCATCAAAGATAGGCTCAACAAACTAATCTTCTCCTTTCTTTCTGTTGTTCTCTCCTTCCTTATTGCTGGTCTCTACCTTCTTTCTGCTGGTCTTTACTTAAGCTTTTTGTTGGGTTTCTCTCTGCCTCTACTAGATTTCTCTCCTATATCTACTGTGTTTCTCTCCTACCTTTGCCGTTTTATCTCCTACCTTTGTAGGAATTCTCTCTTACCTCTACTATGTTTCTCTCCTACCTTTGTAGGGTTTCTCTCTTGCTTTTATTAGGTTTCTCTCTTAATTTTGTTGAGTTTCTCTCCTGCCTCTATGAGGCTTCTTTCCTACCTTTGTCGAGTTTCTTTCCTACCTCTGCTAGGTTTCTTTCATGCCTCTACTAGTTCTCTTTTGTAGGTTCTTAACTTTTTATTGGTTCTCTTATTTATAAGTTCTCAACTCTCTACTAGTTCTCTACTTTATTGGTTTGTATAGCTCTTTCTCTTTTTGCTACTCACCCTTTTTGTCATTAGATGCTCTTTCTTTTTTGTTACTGGATGCTCTTTTGTTCTACTGTTGGAGGCTTTTTCTCTTTTGCTGTTGGAGGCTTTTTGTTTTTGGCTATTGAAGGCTCTTTCCTTTTTGCTACTAGATGCTTTTTTTTTTCTTTTCTACCACTACCTTTTTCTTCCTTTTCTACTACTTCCTTTTTCTATCAGTTTTATGTTATGTTTCTACCATTCACCCTTTCTTATCACCTCTCTTGGTAATTGCATGGGTGTTTATATGTCTTGAGTTTAAGGTTGCCATACCACTAACAGTCAGCATTGATTCATTGAATTTAAGTCAACGGTTAGCATTGACTCCTTGAATTTAGGGTCAATATTTAGCATTAACTCATACCTAGTAAGTGACTTGTGGTGCCACTACTTAACGCAATGCCAAAGGTAACAACTAATGCTTTTTTTTTATAGCCAAAACATCACCAAAAATTTGAATTAACTTCTTGTTTTTGGTAACAAAAAGTGGGCTTGGTAGAATCCTGATTTCATCCTTGCTTTCTCTATTCATTCTCATCATATTCCACAAATGCTATCTGCCTTAACCCTTGAATAAATCAGCTGCTAAAATTTATAAATGCAACAAACACATCTTAAAGGCACTCATAACATCAAATCAACAAGAATACACATATGAGATGCTATTGACAACTAATCCAACATTAGCCATCATTGATGGGCTCAATGATCTCTCCCTTTGGATTTGTTAGCAACACATTAAATCTATAAATCAGCAATTAATTACAAGCAGTAGTGTCAACAAAAAAAAAAGGACCTTCACTTTTAACATTTACAGCTTCTCTTGAAACATGCATCTCTGTTTTCTATATGGGCATGATACCAATTGAAAACAACCTTAATTTTTTTTAACTCCCTTTTATTATTGCTTCTCCCCTTTGACAATTTTCCCCTTTGGATTTATCAAGCTATTCCCCCTTTTGATCAGTATACACTTTTTTTGGATTTATGCAAAATATCTCCCCCTTTGATAATAAATCCAAAAAATAATATAAGAAGGAAGGTAAGAGGGGATTAGAGGCGTACCTCAACCTTTAGGGGGTGATTAAATACATAAATTCAAGCTCAACTTCTAGAACATCTCTCTTGACAAAGATTTGGTGAACAAATCAATAACTTGCTTTGTGGTAGCCACATACTCTATCTTTACTTCATTTTTCTCCACTTTTTTTTTTAGTAATGAAGTGGTACTTGATTTCAATATGTTTAGATCTTGAGTATTGGACAGGATTCTTTGATAAGTTGATGGCACTTTGGTTGTTACAACCAACCTTCTTTGTTTGAATCTCCATATTTTTATGGGTAGCATATACCATGTTCCCTTTTTAACAATTGCTGCAAATGGTATTTCTTTCTCTTCTCAGCTTAGGTACATCTTTCACAGCTTTATTTTTGGACAATTTGTTCAACCCCTTTTGTCCAAGATGTCTTAATCTCTTATGCCACAACAAATTCTCATTTTTGGTGCTTATGTAGCATGTGTTTTTACTACTACAAACTTGGTATAAGTTTCTATTTCTTTTTTCTCCCTTTGTAAGGATAATACCATCACTTAATCTTTTTACCGTGTAGTCATTCTTGCTGAAAGTAACTTCATACCCATCATCACAATGTTGGCTAATATTGATTAGATTGTATTTTAACCCTTTAACATACACCAATTTCAATAGTATTAATACTTTAATCTTTAAAGTACCATTATTGCTAAATGTGATAGACCCTCCATTATATTTTTCTATTTCCTTTAGAACATTAGAGTCTCCTATCATGTATGAAGAGCAGCCACTGTCAAGGACCTATGACTTTTTATTCTTAGAAGCTTTTAAGACTACTTCCACAACCATTGCCATTTCCCTTTCATTTCTTTTTTAGCCAAACGTAAGAGCATATATAGGTGTTTTCCTTTGCATTCTTTGATCTAGCAGCAATGTTAAACATTCGTCAGCAGTATGTCAAACCTTTTCACATCTTCCACAAATTTCTTTCAATATATTAAATTTGTTTCTTAATGGAATTTGGCTTCTTTTCACTTGAGACATTCTCCTTTCTTGATAAAGTCTCCCCTTAAACTCTTGCCTAATATTCTTTTTTATTATAAGTCCATTACTCCAACACATATTAGCCTTATGCCTATATTTACTACAGCATCAATAAAATGCTTCAAATCTGAATTTTCTTTTTTCACCAAGTTCATATCTCCTATCATCAGTACCTGTTATGATAACATTTTTTGTCTTTGACAATCAGTCTCCTTTGGATAAAAGTTTTCATCACATCTTTCCTAACCCATTTTAGCTTGGGTTGGTTTCTTTTCTCCATAACTTTAACTTTGAATTTTATCTTTTCATTGTGCTTGCTTTCAAGTATAAACACAATTTTTTTTTTCTCTTCTACTCTCTCATTTGGCTTTTCAATATAGACAAGTCCTTTTTTCCTTATGATAATATTTGCTGAAAATGACTCTTTTTTCACTTCCATAGCCTGTATAAAGCTCTTTTCACACTTCTTTCATTCAAATTTAACCTTATGGAACTTAGCTTACAAATTCAACACCTCTTGCTCTTGTACAATCACCTTTATGCTAATATCTTCGTGTATTTTGCCTTGCTTTGCCTTAAGTATATTTAGCTCCAAAATTCTTTTCAAGTACTCCTCTTTTATTTTAAACTCCTTTTTTTTTTTTTTTTACTTGGAGATTAGATTTATCAACATCAAAATTTTTATTTAGCTTCTTAAGATTCTTCACCTCCTTTTCCAACTTACGGTTTTTATGTAAACAACCTCACAATTCATTCTCAGTTTACTACAGTATCTCTTTCTCTTTCTCTTCACATAATTCCTTATCACTTAAGGATTCTTTTTCATCATTTACTTGTGCAACTAACACATTTTCCCTTTGGATTTGAAGAGTTTCTTTTTCCCTTTGGCACTTGAATTCCCATCTTTAGAATTGTTGGATATCTTTGTTCTCCTCCTTAGGGCTGACTTATCATCATCATCACTGTTTGCATCTTTTCACTTTGAGCAATCCACTGCAAAATGTCCAATGCCTCTACAATTAAAGCCCTTCAAGGGTAATTTTCCCTTATATTTTCCTTTTCCATTCATCATATTTTTGGTAACATATGTTATGACTTTGTCAAATATAGTGTCACCATCTTTTACTTTAGAGTTGTTGGATTCTTCTTCTTGTTATTTAATATTTAATTTCTTTATTGCCTTGAAGGCCAACTCCTTCTCTACCTTTGACTTCTTTTATTTCTTCATTGGGGTTATTCTTATTTCATAAGCCACTAATATATTGTGTAAATTATCCAAGGGTAACCTATCAAAATCTCTATCTTCTAAAAGGAAAATTTGACATTAAAAGCTTCTGATAAAGTTTTAAATATCTTTATTACCACAGCAACATCATTGTTCTCCTCTCCATAGCCTCTAATGGAGTATATAATTTCATTTACTCTTATAAAGAAGGCACCCACTAATTCATCATTCAACATCTTTATATCTTTAAATCTGCTCCTCCAAATTTTTTGCTTGACTTTCTTCATAACTTTGTCTCATTTATAAATATTCTTTAATTTGTCCCAAATTTGTTTGGTTATGTTACACCTTATCACTTTGGTGAATTCTTTGTCTAATAAGGAGGCATATAAGGCATTTCTAACCTTTTCATTATTCTATAATTGATTATTTTGTTCATCAAATGTGTGATGCCTATGCTTTTAATACTATTTATGCTCTTTATGATATTAACCAACAATAGATGTAAAGATTCACAATAATAGTAAAACATTTCAGATCAAAGTAGGCAGAATGGATCAACAAAGGAACCCAAGTGTTAATACCAATTGATAAGGACCTTTTTGGGTCTCACATTAAAAGGGAGAGAGGGTGAATCATTGTAAGATATTTACCTTTTACAAATCTATCTAGATTAAACTTCTGTGACCTATTAAAGTCTATGATCTATCTTTATCTTTCTTCTTTATGAGAGAACGACTATAAGAATATCAAGCAAGCATAAGCACTTAAGAATACACAGAATTTTTACATAGTTCACCGACAATATGTGAGTTACATTTATTGTGTGATAGGATCTCTCTTAAATTACATAATCCACTCTTTCAATCAAGGGATATAGATGAGGTAGTGGAAGGATCTCTCCTTAACCACTATGGAAGGATCACTCCTTAACTATTTACAATTATCTCTTGATCATTCTAAGGGTTTCCCACCCTTTTTTAAGAAGTACAAAAAAAGATTATGATAAAAACTCTTTTAAGAAATATCTATCCATATGCATAGGCTGCTATAAAACAAAACTGATTTTTTCCTTTCTTTCTGCTGTTTTATCCTTCCTCACTATCGATCTCTACCTTTTCTCTACCAGTCTTTGCTTAAGCTTTTTGTCAGATTTCTCTCCTACCTTCATAAGGTTTCTCTCCTACCTTATCATGTTTCTCTCTTGCCTCTACTGAGTTTCTCTCCTTCCTCTATTGGTTCTTTCTTTTATAGGCTTTTAACTCTTTGTTAGATCTCTTCTTTACTGGTTTCTGCAACTCTCTTTTTCTGTTTCTACAGCTCTCTCTCTTTTTGCCGCTTACCCTTTTTTATCTCCTCTCTTTGTAGTTGCATAAGTGTTTATATGTCTTAAATTTAGGGTTGCCCTACCATCAACAGTTAGTATTGACTTGAATTTAGGGTCAATGGTCAGTATGATGGTAAGCATTGACTCATACCTAGCAAGTGACTTGTAATGCCAAAGGCAACAACTAGTGCTTTCTTTATAGCCAAAATATCACTAGCAATCTGAATCAACTTGTCATTTTTGGTAGTGTAATGTAGGGCTGGCAGCATCTTGATTTTAGCCCTACTTTCTCTCCTTATTCTCATCACATTCCACCAATGCCATCTTCCTTAACTCTTGAATAAATCAACTACTAACACTTTGTAGCTGTAGCAAATACATCTTAAAGGCACTTATAACATCAAATCAATAAGGACATATATATATATATGAGATACTACTGACAATAAACCAACATTAACCATCAATGATGGGCTCAACATAATCATCCAAAGTTTCCCATCTTTGACAAGCATAAGAGAGGCCTAAGTTTTAATAAGGATACTAATCCATTTGGATATGCTCATTTTAAGATTTAAGGCCAAGTAGCTCTAATTTCTCCATATACTAAAGAAAGCACCAAGGTACAAATGGACCAAGAAATGAGAGCAAGCTTTTAGCAAGAAGACTGATCCTTAGATAAGAGCTATTTATCTACTTGGTAGTAAGCACACATCTATAACCAATTCTGTACTGGTATAAGAAGTTGGTTCTATTCCAAAACTAATATATTATGTTAACAAGGTACTAAAATATAGTACCCTAAGATTGACAAGGTAATACTTATGATCATAATCTTGGCCTAAAAGCTTAGGCCATATTTCCAAACTTATAAGATCATTGTCCTTATAGATTAACTACTAAGACTAATCTTGTAAAGACCTAACATGGTAAAAAGAATGTTGCAATGGTTTATGGACTCGAAAGAATTTGGCATCTAGTTTCTATCCAAAAAGGCTATAAATGGTTAAACACCAATTGATTTCATCTATGATTATGTAAGATTTAATAAAGGGAAAACCTCCTTATGAACTCTTATCCTTTGAATGAAACATATAGACAAGTCTTTCAACATGAAGGGAAGTAGCATGAAATTTTTTTTCCTAAGAACTTCAAAACATTATCCTTGAACATGTATAAAATTTTGATTCTTAGCCTCTAACAACATAGTTAAATATTAAGCCCTTTTCACTAGTAAAGACCTTCAAATTTTAAAATTTGAAAATACATAGCAACTCATAATTAGTCATAAGTCAAATCTTAAGGGAATATGAAGCTATGAATAAAAATATATTCAAATACCTACAAAAGTGAAGATAATTTAGGAAGACCTTATGAAACTAAGAGTTCAATAATCACTTTTGAAGATCCTAATAGTACAAAATGTGTGAGTGGACAAAATCTTTAAATTTCATTCATATCAAAACATTGAAGCAAAAAAAAAAAAACCTATTTGAATGGAGACCTTAAAACAATCAAGCCACAAAGCAGTAATTATGAGGGTGGTAATAGTATAAGCTAGGTTATCATTAGGGGACCCAATTACCAAAAGTCTCTAAATTGTAAAGCTCTTAGAAGACAAACAAAAGGCTCAAAAAATTAAGTACAAAATACACTCTTTTGGATGGCAAGTTGTCATCTATTAAAGTGCCTAATTAAGGAAAAAGACAATTATGTCTTCGAAGAAATTTATAAAGGAATATGCAGCAATCATAAAAGTGGGAGACTAATGGTGACAAAAGTGCTAAAGTAGGAATTCTATTGGCCTACAACAAAAAAGGATTCTCTAAAATTATTGAAAAGGTGTAATAGTTACTAATGATTTGTAAGCTTACCATAACTATTAGCCATCTAACTCAACCTAATCTCAACTCCATGACGTTTTGTCCAATAAGGATTGCATTTGATTAGCTTATTCCCAATCACTACAAGAGGCAAGAAATTCACAATAATAACAATAGATTATTTTACTGAGTGGGCAAAAACAAAGCATTTGGTAACTACAATAGAGACCTAAGTGAGAAGGCTTGCTTATAAAACCATTTTATGATAATCCTAAGTTCAAAATTATATGATGTACAAAATTCTCTAAGTTATTATTATTATTATTACTTAGAAGAAATTTGATAATCCTAAGTTCAAAACTTCTTATAAAGAGATAGGTATTCACCTAAAGTTTGTAGTAGTTAAGCATCTCTAAAGTAATGGGTAAGTGGAAGTAATCAACAAATCCATATCTAGTGCTTAAAGAAAAGGCTCAATAAATCGATAAGACAATAAATGGATGAGCTTCTAACTATCTTATAGGCATATGATAGCACTCTAAGAGCAATTATTTGTGAAATGCTAATTGCTTTGGCATTTAGGTTAAGACCTAGATACCAATTAAAGTAGGGGAACCCTACTACTACTTTGACAATTTCCAGGAAGACATCAATGAAAAAAGCATTAGAGTCAACCAAGATTTATTAGAAGAAACCAAGAAGCAAGCCATGGTTAATATAATGGTCTATTAGTAGAAAATGACTTAGTATCATAATAAATGTTTTTAAGAAAGGTGTTGTTCCCACAATCTTATATGGGTTGTAATTATTGTCAACTAGATTTATGTGTGCAAATAATTTGACATGGAGGGGTAAGAAAGTAAAGCCACATGGAGGGCTATATGGAGGGGCAAGAAAGTAAAACTACAACTTTGCAAGAGGGAAAAACCTACACGATAATACACACCAGCAGGGGGGAAGGAGAGAAAACACGATATAGAAAAAGAAGGGGTTGGACAACAAGGAGACACCACCGAAAAAAAATAGAGATTTGGCTAGACGATGAGAGAGATTCGGCTAGATCGTGAGAGAGATATGGGTGCACAGTGAGAAAGAAAACATGCTGCACAGTGAGAGAGATCTGGCTAGACCGTGAGAGAGACGCGGCTGGACGGTGAGAGAGAAAACCAACCTAGATGGTGAGAGAGAAAACTCATAAGAGAGAGAGCCACCACCGTAAGAAAGAGATAGACTATCGAGAGAGCAAATGTGGAAAACCAGACCATTAGTAGAAAAAAAAAATAGAAATGGGAGACCAGCGGAACCGAGAAATGGACAAGGAGAGCAGATCTAGTATTCGTGAGGCTTGAGAACAGCAAAGCGAGTGCAGATCTGAAATGTGAGAGCAAAACATGCGTCGGCATGGGACCAAAACGTGCGTCAGCATGAGACCAAAACGTGTGATGGTGTGAGACTAGAACGTGCAACGATGTGACTAATCAAAAGCATAGGGCAACCTGTGAGACATGAAACGACAAACCAGAAGCGTGAGTGCAACCTAAAAAAGGAATTCGATGAAGCATTCAATGTATTTCCATATTTCTTCAAGAGAGGTGAGAGAGTGTGGTGGTGGACTTTTAAGCGGTAGTGAAGCAGCCTATTCAATTCAACAGAGGCAATACAAGCTAGAAGAAGGGTAGACACAGTAAGTGACAATCTTTGTATTGTATTTGCTTTGAATTTACAATAATGAAAGGAACAGAAGATTAAGACATCCATTGTAACTACATTGTGAACATCGGGAGTACTATACTAGTATTCTCAAGTATAGTGATTGTCTCGATAGAGGAAGAGTCCTTACCATCATGGATGTACATCACATTGACGGAATCACGTAAATCTCTTGTATCCTTACTTTGGTTTACATTCTGTGTTTTGAATTGAGTTGTGAACGCAGCTAAAGTATCATATAACCTATAACCTAAACAAGACCTAATCAAGAACATCTGATCTATCTAATAGGCAAGGTGTCTAAAAGGTAACTTTGGGGACTATTGTGATTAGTAGGTAATAATAGATCTACCTTAGTCAAACCTGAAAAAGTGTTCACTTTTGAAAAGAGTTTGAAGTTGTTCACATACCTATGTATTGATGAGAAGTAAAGTATTAAATAAGTAGAATACTTTGGCTTAAATTATTAAAGTGTGTTTTTAAGGGGTGTGATACCGATTCACCCTTAACTCTCAATATCACAGACTAGTAGATCTTAGGGTTTGGGAACTTCAATTGGTATCAGAGCACAGGTTCACTAGTTTGAAGCTTAACAACTTGGTGTACTAGTTTGAAGGGTTTCAAAAGTTTTTACTTGTTTAGCATATTGAGAAATGGATGCCAATACCAGTAGCACTACTTACAATAAGAAGGTTCCAATCTTCAACGGAACCAACTGTCATATGTGGAGAGCGAGAATTAGGTGGTATTTGTAACCATGGGTATGAATGTGGTGAAATCCGTACAAGAGGGTTTTGTGGCCCCAGAAGAAGGTAAAGATCCAACCCCAGAGGAATTAAGGTAGTTTGAGATAAATGGGAAGGCCTCAAATGTCATCATTTTTGCATTGACAGATGCTAAATATGCTAAAGTTATGGACTGTAAATCTACTAAAGAGATATAGGATAGATTGTAGAAAGTCTATAAAGGTGATGGTAGAATGAAGGAGGCTAAGCTTCAAGTTTTCAAGGAGAGATATGAATCTCTCAGAATGCAGAAAAATGAGACAGTCCAAGAGTTCTTCACTAGGGTTATTGATTTGTAAACGACCTTAGAAATCATGGGAAGAATAAGAAGGCCTCATCTATTGTGAAGATAATTTTGAGAATTCTACCTGAGAGGTTTGTCTCACAGGTGGCAGCCATAAAGAAGAGTAGAGATCTCAATTCTATGTCTTTGCATGATCTCCAATACAATCTTATTGCATATGAAATGAGAATAAGGTCAACTGAGAGCTCCTCAACATCAAAGGTATCAAAGGAGGCAGCTTTCAAAGCTATAAAACACTTGAAGATTAAAAAAAAAGAGGAAGAATCATCCAATAAGGATGATGATGATGATAAGGAAGAAAGTGAAGGTGAAGTGTTGGCATACTTCACAAGGAAGTTCAAAAGGGGTCTAAGAAGGGAAAAGGATAGTTGTCCTTGACACATTATCATTGTAGGCAGACTGGACACTTTGCTTCTCAGTGCAAAGTGAAACTTGATGGTGAAGATAAAGATGGTGATGATGAGCCGAATTCAAAATGGAGAAAACCATTATTCAAATTAAAGAAGTCCAATAAGAAAACTACCAACCCACAGAAGAAGAAGAAAGGCACATTCAAGAGTTATGTGAGTCAGGCAAAAGAAACTGATGAGGAGGAAGATGAAGACTCATTAGATGAGCATGCCTTTATGGCATCAGCTCAAGTTGGTGGTTCAACCTTTGAAGAGGAAGAGGAGGTTGATGAAGAAGAACTAGATATTCAAGCTGAGTTGGAAGCAGCTTCAAAGGAGATAATTAGAAGGGGTAGAACCATAAGAAGGTTGGAGGCTCATATAAAACAAGTTGAAGCAAAGTTTGAGGAAGCAGAAAGTCAAAAAGATGAAATAAGGGCTGAACATAATGACTTGAAGAGAAGATTTGAAGAATAGATCAAAATATATGAAGACCTTACAATAAAGCTTGGCTTAAGGACTTTAAAAATTAATGGAATGGAGAAAGAGTTGCTGAGACTTCAACAACAACTCAAAAGGAGTGAAAAGAACGTGCAGTGGATTGAAATGATAGGAGAAATAAGTTCTGCAAGAGAAAAGAAGAATGAAGAGAAAGTGCAGCAATATAAGGCTGTATTGCCTAAAGATAACAAGAATATGCCACAGAAGTTGAAAGAGAAGGTTGTGACTCAAGAGTAGATAGCTGAGAATAAAGAGGATTTGAAGAAGCAACCTAGGGTGGCAAACAAAAATGAAGAAAAGAAGGTCAGCCAGCAAAGGGCTACAGCTGAACAAAAGAAGGAGAAGAAGGTGATTGAAATGAAAGTCATACAAGCAAAGAAGCCAGTTACGTTACCTAAACAACAAGTAATGAACAAAAGAAAACAAGCTGTGATTAGACCCAAGAAGAAGCAGTTTTAAGGTCACTGTCTTTATTGTGGAGTTTGGGGTTATAAGGCGAGTAACTGCTAGTGGACAAGGCCAATATATGAACTTGAGAAGATACGACGCTGCATATAAGGGGAGACAATACAAAATTCAAAGGAGAACACCTATCGTGAGTTCTTGCACATACTGTAAAAAGCAAGGACACACTAACAAAGAGTGTTGGTGGAAACCCAAACCAACAGTTTCAAAGAACAAGTTTGCTGTATTGGCAGACTTGGATCAGTGTGAAAGGTACAGACAGGATGGCCATAATGCCAAGAGATGCATGACACTTCTCCCTGAGCAAGAGAAGGTATTTGATGGCATAGTAAAAACAATTGGCGTAGTCAAAGCTGAGAAAAAGGAGAAAGCTATCTTCTACCTAGTTTAAAAGAAGGAATATAAAGCTAAAAGGGAGGTGGCTAATATAACTGAAATTGCACTAAAAGCTGACTACAAGGATAAGCAGTAGATCCTTGATAGTGGATGCACTTCATATATGATAGGAGACAAGAGTAAATTATCAAAGCTAAACAAGTCAAGAGAAGGCAAAGTCAAGTTTGGTAATGATGATTCACTCAACATCAGTGGTCAAGGGTCAATAAATATTGGAAAAGGGAAGCTGAAAGATGTTTTGCACATTGAAGGACTCAAATATAATCTAGCATCTATCAACCAACTATACAATAAAGACCATAAAGTGATATTCACAAAAATAGGTTGCCAAGTAAAGAGTAAAGAAGGCAATATTGTTGCAACCGGGAATAGAACAACTAGAAATTCATATGTGATTGATGAGAACAAGACAAGCAGTTGTTTACTCATAAAAGAAGAAGAAAATCAACTCTAACATAGGAGGTTGAGACACTTAACACAGAAGAACATGAGGAATCTAACCACTACTCATGCAATTAGAGACATTCCCGACCTCGAGAGAGAGAGAGAGAGAGAGTATGTTTGCTCAGCATACTCTAAAGGAAAACATGCCAGAAGGCAGTATAAGACCAAAGAGTTTAGTTCTGAAGTAGTGCTTGACATTGTGCATACTGATTTATGTTGATCGATAAGGATAAAAGGGTTGAATGGTGAGAGGTACTTCATCTTGTTTGTTGATGATTATTCCATAAGGACCTACATCAAGCACCTCAAACACAAGTTAGAAGTTCTGAATTGTTTTAAGAGATACAAAAGATTGGCTGAAAATGAGAGTAGAAGGAAGATCAAAGTATTGAGGTCAGATTAAGGCACTGAATTTACAAATGACGTTTTTGAAGATTACCTTGAAAAGCATGGTATTCACCATCAGATGGCAGTAGCAAGAACAACTCAATAGAACGAGGTAGTAGATAGGAAAAATAGAGTTGTGGTTGAAATGGCAAGAGCTCTACTGCTGAAATCCAAGCTTCACACAAGATTTTGGACAAAAGTAACATTTATAACTATACATTTACTGAATAGAATCTTACTAAGGTCTAATACTGATAAGACTCTATATGAGCTATGGAGTGGGAAGAAGACAATAGCCCAATATCTTAAAATCTTTAGTAGCCCATGTTTTGTGAAGAACAAGGAGCAAAACTTAGGAAAACTAGGTTTGATGAAGGCATCTTTGTGGGATACTCAGCAAAGACAAAAGGTTATAGAGTTTGTCTATATAAGCTGGGAAAAGTTATCACATCCAGTGATGTGAGAATAAATAAGAATTGGAGAACAATGCATAATGGAGAAGCTGAGGACAATGAAGAAGATAACTTTAAGATAGATGAAGAATCAAACCAACATGAAGAAAAGGGAAAAGAAGTAAGTTCAGACTCAAAGAAGAGTGAGTTTGAAGATGAAGAAAGAGATTCTTTTACAACTAAGACTGTGCAAGAGAGAAGGACAAAGAAGACATGGACCAATGCTCTTCAAGGAAATCAGATCATATGTGACCCATCAGCAGGAGTTACAACAAGAAGAAGAATTATGGGAGCTACTACTTTACTCTCACAAGTGAGGAATTTGAGATGTCATTGATTGGAGAAATGACTTACTTTCTTGGATTACATATAAACAGTGTGAAGAAAGTATTTTTATTTCTCAGACAAAATATGCCAAAGAAATGCTGAAAAATTTTGGCATAGAGGATAGCAGACTTGTCAGTACCCCTATGTCAGTAGGCTTCAAGTTAACAAAAGATCAGGAATGAAGGAGTATAAGCCCTACAGAATATAGGAAGATGATAGGGAGCCTTCTGTACCTTACAACATCAAGGCTTGATCTTCTGTAAGTTGTGTGCATTACCAGTAGATTCCCAGCTGATCCTAAGGAATCTCATGTGTTGGCAATGAAAAGAATCCTAAGATACCTCAAAGGGACACTGGAAATGAGTTTGTGGTATCCTGCCATGGATTTTGTAAAACTATAAGCATACATTGATGCAGAATGGGCAGTAAGTACAGATGACAGAAAATCAACCAGCGACTGTAGTTTCTACTTCGGTTTAAAGTGTGTTGTGTAGTTAAGTAGAAAGTAAAACAATGTTGCTTTGAGCACATCTAAGGTTGATTATATGGTTGCTTGTGCAGCATGTACTTAGGTGATATGGATGCAAAGATAATTGGCAGACTTGGGTATTGAAGTGAAGTTACCAGTAAGTGTACTTTGTGATAATCAAAGTGCTATTAATCTTAGCAAGAATCTAGTTCAATATTCAAGGAGCAAGCATATTGACATCCAGTATCACTTCATCAAAGATTAAGTGGAACAGGGTACAATTTAGTTGGAGTATGATGGCACTAAAGATCAAATTTTAGATATTCTAGCTAGACCATTGTCCACAGAGTTATTTGAAAAGCACAGAATGAGTTTGTCTGTGCAAATGCCTCCTTAAGCCTGAAGTTTAGGTGAATCTTCCATATCTACTTTGCGAATTTTTTCGTAATTGGTTGGCAAAGAGGGAGAGAAGCAACAATGTAGGGGGAGCTGTTAAGAAAGAGGGAGTGCATATTTAGGGAGAGTTGTAATTGTTGCATAATGGCTTTTGTTATAAATGTTACCAACAATTACAAAGGGGAAGATTGTTCTTCCCACAGCCTTATATGGGATGTAATTATTGTTAACTAGATTTAAGTGTGCAAGTAATTTGACATGAAGGGGCAAGAAGGTAAAGCCACATTGAGGGCTATATAGTGGAGCAAGAAAGTAAAACTACAACTTTGTAAGAGGGAAAAACCTACATAGCAATGCACACCAGCAGAGGGAAGAAGAGAAAACACAAAACGGAAAAAGAAGGGGCTAGACGGCAAGGAAACACCATTGTAAGAGAGAGACAGACCACCAAGAGAGCAAATATGGAAAACCAAACCACCGGGATAAAAAAAAAAAAAACAGAAATGGGTAGGCTGTGAGATGTGAAACGGTAGACCAGAAACATGAGTGAAAGTCGTGAAGCCGTGAGACGATAAAAGCAAGAGTTGTCTGAAACAACCTAGAGAAGGAATTCGGTGAAGCATTGGAAAGAACTCAACGTATTTCCTGATTTCTTTAAAAGAGGTTAAAGAGTGTTGTGGTGGACTTCTAAACGGTAGTGAAGTAGCCTATTCAATTCAACAAAGGCAAGACAAGCTAGAAGGAGGGTAGACACAGTAAGTGACACTCTTTGTATTGTACTTGCTTTGAATTTGCAATAGTGAAAGGAACAAAGGATTAATACATCTATTGTAACTACATTGTAAACATCAGGAGTACCACATTAGTATTCTCAAGTATAATGGATTGTCTCAGTAGAGTAAAAGTCCCTACTACCGTGGACGTACGTCACATTGATGGAACTATGTAAATCTCTCGTGTCCTTAATTTGATTTACATTCTGTGTTTTAAATTGAGTTGTGAACGCGCAGCTAAAGTATCATTGATCCCATAATGTAAGGAAGACCTAATCAAGAACATTTGATCTGTCTAATAGGCAAGTTGTCTGAAAGGTGACTTTGGGGGCTATTGTGATTAGTAAGTAACAATAGATCTACCTTAGTCGAATTTGAGAAAGAGTTCACTTTTGAGAAGAGTTTAAAGTTGTTTATATAGCTGCATATTGATGAGAGCTATAGTATTAAATAAGTAGAATGCTTTGGCTTAATTTATCAGAGTGTGTTTTTAAGGGGTGTGATACTGATTCACCCCTCCTCTCAATATCACAAACTAATAGATCCTAGGGTGAAGTTGGGAACTTTAAAAGGTAATATGGTCCTTCATAAATAGGAAACTAGTAAGAATTAAGAAGTTAGTAATTGGTATCTAATTAGAAATGTCCATACAAAGTAATTAAGGACATTTAACTCGAAAGCTATAGGTTAGAATAACTAGATTAAACTCTAATTCTAGGGTTAAAATTCAAATTCTTTGAAAATTTACAATTAGTAATGCATTGAACTTCATCTTTAACTATAAGAACTTGTACTCAATCTAGCTTAAGATAATTAATAAAGAGCAAAGTTCCCAAAATAGATGTAATGTTATACTATTATCAAGAAAAGGAAACCATCGTCAATGCTCTTGTTTAAAATCAACACATATGAGCCGAAAGATATAACAATTAAAAGACCTAAAGATATGGACATAATTTGGTTGGCTAATGTAAAAATGACTCCCTAATTAATTCTTTGTATTAAATCAAAATGTATAAGCCTAAAAATAATAATCAATAGACCTAAAGAGATGGACATGATTTAGCTAGCCATTGTAAAAATGGCCTTTTGATTAATGTTATGTGTTAAGATCAATAAACTTTAGCTTAAAGGAAAAAATCAAAATACCAAAAGACATAGGTATAACATGGCTAGCCACTATAAAAGTTATCTTCTAATCACTGCACTATGTTTAGAAAAATACACATAAACACTAAAGGTAAAATAAAAAGAAGACTTAAAGATATTAACATAATTAAGGTAGGTAGCCTAAAAAGATTCCCAAATCATTGTTCAATATTAGGATACATTTGTAAATTAAGAGTAGAATGCAAAAGTGAGTCTTAAATGCAAATGTGGCCTTAAAAGAGACATAAGGGAAAATTTCAAAGAGCATGATAGCTGCAAGTTGTCATCCTAATCATACATCATACAACCAACCAAAAAAAAAAGTAAAAGAGAAAATTCCAAGCATGGAGATTCTCAAGAATGTCTTTATTCCTTGCTAGACAAAAAATAATGTGGAACCATTAAGACAAAAGTTTATAGTAAAAGATATGAACACAAACCTAGATTTTGTTTAGTTGCTAATTAAAAGAGAATCTAAAACCTAAAATTTCAAAGTGTTGAAAAAGTAGAAACAATAATGTATTTATAAGGCAAAACATTGTCTCCATAATATTAAATGGGGAATTTGAATAATAATTAGTGGTATTTTATTAATTTCTTGAGAATACATGGGTACACCTTTTCTTTGTCACCTATCTATTAGGAATAATAAGAAAATATAATCATTGTGATCTTAACCCTTAACAACCCTTAATTAAATAGTTGTAATGTCAACTGACATTTTAAAACCAATATGAAGATTGAATGAATATATGACCTTAACAAGGTGAGAACACTTCCAGGACAATGTGGGACAAATTAGCATAAATAACACAATAAATTAATCAAACTTAGATAAATAAAGATTTGCAAGCCACTTCCTTTACAACTAATATAAACGAACAAGGCAAAATAAGGAGCTACCCGAATCAAGACTTTAGAGGAGTGGATTATGTATCTAAAAAAAAAAACATAAATAGAAAGATTAATTTCTAAAAAAAGAGTACAACGGTTTAGTTTTTTCTGCTCACCTAAACATATATACAAAAAAAGGAGAGATAAAAAAGGAGGAAAGAGTTGTAGCTCTTTAGAATTGGGTAATTTGTGTTCAACTTGTTGAAGAAGGGAATTGAAGGTGAATTAATCATATGTATATAGAGAAATATAGGGTTAATCTCCAAATGACCCCTTCTTCACCTATTAAATAAGGGCCATAACCTCCCACAAATATATGTATATATATGTGTGTGTGTGTGTGTGTGTCCTATTCTTTGAACTTTTATTGTTAATACACACAGCAAAGTTGTATACATTCATTGTCTCTTTAAGGTGAGAAGATGACAAATATACACAATGAAAGCTTAAAGATATTATTTAGTCTTAATCATTTAGGAGAAAACAACCATGTCTCTTACATAAATAAGACTTAAAATGTCAAAAGGCCAAAATGAAAATTTTAAAGATGGAACCAAACAGCCCCAAGGGCCATATACTTATAGGATGTAAGAACTAATCAATAGACTTACATATGTGTTATAATTAACATTTAAAGTAGTGATTATTAAGGTGTAATCATAACCTATATTAATAGAGACACAATGATCCATGGCTATGATAATCAACATGTGATACTCATAGGCAATTATGGTACATGAGTAAAAATGGTTGAGTAGCAAATGAAAATTACTCAACCCCTTTCTATCCATGTAAAATTTAAAGTTGATAACAAATTGAAGTTAGTGTGACAATATACTATCCAAGTAAAATTATAAATAGGGCTTATGGATAAAGTACCCTACATTTCACAAGATAGAAACTAAGGTATGTTCACACATTATTGATTATGAATGGATATAGTAAAAGAATAATGGGATACTACTAACTCTTATAAAGATGATTGTATTAATGATTAGGATGTAGCTTTACTTGTTTATCCAATTATAAGGGAGGTTTAACAAATACAATAACTCAAATTCTAGATTTTAAATAGAATAATCCTAACATTGAAAGAGATTTTGCTAAGTCTTATAACAAAGAAGTTCCTTATTTAGCAAATGATTGTGGAGTTAATGAATTGTATAAATGGTAGAGGCTACAAAAAGCATGTCTTATTTACCTTATTATGATTATCAAGAAGCAATATAGGCTTGGTCACTAAAAATGTAGGACACACCCTGTCAAAGATGCCTTCAATAAGCCAAAATCTATGTAGCCTTGCTAAATTCACAATAATGAATCCATTTTCAACTATTAAGAAGCATGATCTTCAAAAACAATGGTTCTCTATGATCATCCATAAAGTTCAAGTAATGACAGTAAACATGTTTCTTGAACTATAGTTACTTAGGGATGCTAAATAAAGATCATATGAAAGGGCAATCATAATGCCAAGAAACACATTAACTCCTTGCATATAATATTACAGGCCTCACTCATGGAGATAGGCAATATCCCTAAAAAAAAAAAAAAGAAAACTATCAAAGGTTTAAAAGTACAAATCCAACATTCTCTCAATCAATGAAAGGTATAGGGCATTAAAAAAATAAAAGGAAGGATGTAAGGAAAGAGGTAGCAACCCCAAAATTTATAGGAAAGTAATCATTGAAATTCTCACCATAACTTACATTGAAAAATATTATGGTTATAAAGGCAAGACAAATATTAAAGAGGGTATTGTAAGACACACATCTTCAAGACTAATTATTGACCCTAAATTTTAGGAATCAAGACTAATCATTGATCCTAAATTTTAGGAAGTCAATATTGACCATTGACCCTAAATTTTAGGAATTAAATCTAGCCATTTATTATAAGACAACCCTTAGTAATCAATGCTAATCATTGATGATTGTGCAACCATAAATCTCAAAGCTTATAAATACATCTATGTATCTTTCAAGATATGGGTATGTTGTAAAAGAAAGATCGCCCAACTGCAAAGAGAGAACGATAAAGAGAGAGGCAGCCATAAAAAACAGAGTGACCAGCCAAGGAAAGTGTAGCAGTAACCAACCAAGGAAAGTGTAGCAACAACCAACCAAAAGTGCATTACCAAGAAGAGATGTAGCCTCCCAAGAGGTGACAACAGCCATTAAAGAAGGAGGTAGCCACACTAGCTAAAGGAGGAGTTATAGCAACCAGTAACCCTACCAAAGGCAAAAGAAGGTTGTAGCTAACCAAACCAAAGGGAGAAGAAGAAGGTGTGCAATAGCTATACCAAACTAAAGGAGACATGTAGTAGTCACACCAAGCCAAAGGATGCAGCAACTAGTCAACTGCCCAAAGTAGAAGTTGCAGTAACCAATTGAGGAGAAGTGTAACAGTTGACAAACTAATCAAAGAGAGGTGCAATAGTCAATAAACCAATAAAGGAAAAGGTGTATTAGCCATCCAAAGAAAAAGGTGTAGTAATTACCCAAAAGAGAAGGTGCAATAGCCACTCATGAGGGAGAAAGCAACATACAGCATAACCAACAATTGCAATTGCAAGCATAATCAAAAATTGTAGCAGCAAGCACAACAACTGGCAATAAGTGAATCATAACTAGCAACTTGCAAAATCAGCAACAGGTGAATCATAACCAATAGCAAGAGAAGAAAACTTACCATGGTAGTAGGGTAGGTTGCACCAGCAATAAAAGGACAAAACTTACCCCTACAGTAGGGCAAGTAACACCAGTAATAGAAGGAGAAGGCTTGCCTAAATAGTAGGGCCAAGAGCATCAATAGCAAAAGGAGAAAACTTATTCCAGTAATAAGGTAAAAAGCACCAACAGCAAGGGAAGAGAACCTACCGAGGTAACAAGTGAGGTAGCACTAACAACAAAGGAAGGAGAAGATCTACATTTTGTACTAGCAACCTGTAAACATTGAGTGATCCTTTTTAGGAAAGTGTTAGTCACAAACCTTTTGATAAACTTATTGAAAAAGGGTGAGATACCTTTGAAGTGATTAAGAGATCAACGCTTTGACCAAGAGATCATTATAAGTGGTTATAAGTGATCCTTCCACAACATTAACTATATCTCTTAATAACAAGAGTGAATTATGTAATTTAGGAGTGATCTTATTACACTATGAATGTAACTCACACATTGTGGGTGAACTACAAAAAAATTGTCATTTGTTCTTGGGTGCTTACATTTGATTGATATCTATACAACTGCTCTCACATAAAAAGAAAAATAAAAATTGGATCATCGACTTTAATAAGTCACAAAGGGTAATCCAAAAAGGTTTGTAAAAAGTGAGCATCTCACACTAATTCACCTCTTCCCTCTCTCAGTGTAAGACCTAAAAAGTTCCTCATCACCTTTATTTACTAATAAAAAGGGTAAGATAACAAGGCTTATGTGTGTCATGTAGACCCTCCTCTAAAAAGGGAAAGTTTAGGTAAAGATGTGTCAACTCAATGTTCTTAACATTAAAAAAATTTAGCTTTATATCTCGATAACATTAGTTATACCAAAAATTGATTTGGACAATAACCTTTATGTTGGAATCTTTAACGGAGATAAAACCATCATGAGTCATTTTTTGTTACTACAATAATGCTTAATCATGTTTTACAATCTCCTTCATAGTCTCTTTAAGTAAAATTATCTTAACTTTCACCTCTAAAACTTATTTAGTAAAATCAAGTTCCAACTAATGATAATAAAGGTCTTTTTAGGGTAGCCTCTAGGTTCTTTACTTATGTATCTAAAGTCAACAAAAAGATATCCTAGTTAACCACCTTCTTCTTAGCCTTTACTAAGTTCTTCTTTAACTCTTGGATAAAGATCTTTAGATAACTCTTAATTAAAATTAGTTACTTGTTTTGATTATCTAGTCTATAGTAAAACTTATTAAGATTACAAGTTCTCATTAAAGGGGAAACAACAATGTAAGCTAGAGCATTAAAAGGCAATTTGCTAACCTCACCTCTTCATTTACAAGTTGGAACTATAATGTTGTCTTTAAAGTTAGAAGTAAAAATAGTACTATTATCCTAGCTAGAGATGGTAGTTTGGAGGCATGGTATCTGAAGCCTCTGAAATTCCATTATCAAGGGAATCTTCCCCTTCTTATGAACCCAACTCTTGGTTGACTAATTTTATGGAAGGATCTTGAATACTTAAAAGAGGATGACTATACTCTTTACTCTAATTAATTATAAGATTGACCATAATTATTATAGATTGTTTTGAACCACCAATTGACATAGTAATAACTCATAAAGGCTGACTAACAAAGGCCCATAATAAGCCCCTAATATTACATACTTTTGGTCCCTAAGACAACTTAAAAGATGGTATGAAATAGGTGTAATTAGTTCACTTATTTAATCTTTAATCAATTCTAACTCTAAAGAGAGACTTCATGATAAACAATAATTAAAAGTAAAGAAAGCACTATAAACAACATAAACAAAAGACTGATAAGGTCAAAGAAAGCAAGCATAATGTGTTGAGTCCATCTTTGATGACTAATATTGGATTTGTTGTCAATAGCAACTCATATATTTGTCTATTCCCTAGACTATGTGAGGACCCATCTAGCCAATGATGACAAGGCTACAAAGAAGGGAGGACAAAGGCAATTCAATGGCCTTGTGGATGTCTATAGGAAGACATTGGCATCTAATGGCATTACTAGGCTTTATCGTGGATTTAACATCTCTTGTGTAGGAATTATTGTTTCTCATGGTTGATATTTTGGAATGTATAACTCTTTCAAGCCAGTAGTGTTGACTGGAAAGTTATAAGATAGTTTCTTCACCAACTTTACCCTTGGTTGGCTTATTACCAATGGTGTTAGTCTTGCATCCTACCCTATTGACACTATCTGTAAAAGAATGATGATGACCTCTAGTGAAGCTGTCAAGTATAACAATTTTTTCAATGTATTTGCTTAGATCTTGAAGAATAAAGGTGCTAAATCTCTTTTCAAGGGTATTGGTGCAAACATCCTTCCTACCATTGCTAGTGCTAGTGTTCTTACTGGTTGCAACAAGTTACAACTAATCATACTTGGAAAGAAGTATGGATTTGGTGGTGCTTAGTCATTTGTTGGGTATGAGTCAATAGTAACTGTTGACCCTAAATTCAAGGAATCAATGTTGACTGTTGATGGTAAGGCAACTCTAAACTCAAGGAATATAAACACCCATTGATCTACCAAGAGAGGGTGTGAGCTATAGAAATGAAATAGAGAAATAGAAAGCTAGAGCATAGCAAAAAAGGAGAAAACAATAGAGAGTAGCTATTAAAAAGAAAAGGAGAGAACTACAGAAAGCAACCACTAAAAAGAGAAAGAAAAGTTCATAACATAAAGATAAAGAGAGAATGCACAGCAAAAGGAGAGCATAAAAGAAATAATACACAGTAAAAGGATTGTAGCAACAGAGAATGATACAAAAGCAAAAAGACAGAGAAATCCAACAACAAAAAAGAAAGAGCCTTTAGCAACAGAAAAGCAAAAGTAGTAGCAGAAGAAAAAAAGGAGAGATAGCAACAACGACAAAAAGAAAAAGAGAGAACGTATAGAGGCAAGAGAGAAATTCTGTAGAAAAGAAAATTTGTGATGAAAACAACTTATAAAGGAGAAAACCTATAAAGCAAAAAACCTAAACCTATAAAGGAGAGAACTGGCAAAGAGTCGAGAACCTCTAAAGGCAGGAGAAAAATCTTGCAAATATAGGAAAGAAACTTGGCAAAGGCAAGAGAGAAACCCTATAGAGGTAAAAAAGAAACCCTGTGGAGGCAAGAGAGAAAATTGGCAAAGGCAGAGAGCTAAGATTGGTAGAGAATAAGAGTTTAAAATCGGCAAAAAGAGTGAGAGGTTGAAAGTTCAAAACTGGTAGAAAGTGCTAGCAACTAAGAGTTCTGAACCTACAAAAAATGTGAACAACTAAGAATTCAAAACCAATAGAAAGTTGAGACTGGTAGAGGCAAAGAGAAAGTTATGAAACTGATAGTGAAGAGGGAGAGACCTATAAAGCTTGAGTAGAGATAAACACTAAAGAAGGAGAGAACAACAAAAAGCTTCAGCAGAAACTAGCAGTAAGGAAGAAGAAGATCAATTTTCTATAATAGTCGCTTGTGCAAATGACAATATCTTTCTTAGAGGAGTTTTTGTTATAACCTTTTTATGTACTTTTTTGAAAAATGGTGGAAAACCCTTGGAGTGATTGATAGATCATTTTAAGTAATTAAGGGGTAATCCTTCCATAATGGTTAAAGAGAGATCCTTCCATAACATCAACAATATCTCTTAATAATAATAGTAGATTGTGTGATCTGGGAGTGATCTTATCACACCGTGAACATAGCTCACACATTGTAGACAAACTACGTAAAAACTTTTGTGTGTTTTCGGGTACTTATGCTTGCTTGATATCCATACTACCGTTCTTATATAAAGAAATAAGATAAAATTGGATTATAGACTTTAACAGGTCACTAAGGTTTAATCTAGACAGATTTAGAAAAGTAAATATTTAACACTAATTCACCTTCTCCCCCTCTTAATGTGAGACCCAAGATGGTCCTTATCATAATGATTTACAATGGTTCTTCAAAACCCTTAAAGACTTACACTTTGACAATTTTCTCTATAACACTTTTGCTCTTTCACAATTTCAATCTTTTTCTCTCTTTAAGTCTTTATCTTTGATATTTTCACTTTTGATTACTTTTTGCTTTTGATCTTTCTTTTTGGTTCAATACATAATACTTAACATTTAAAGACTTTTATTAAAAAAGCTTTACAACTATCATATAAGCCAAAGAAAAAAAATTAATTGTTAGTCATTAATCTCTTTGATAAAGAGAATTGATTTCCAAAAATAGAAAAAATTTCTTATAAAACATAGATTAATTGCAACACTTGGACCTATTAGCCAAATTAAAATATTTCTAACTTTTTAATGTGTAGTACTTCATGTTATTTAATTATATTGATTGATCATAGACACAATTTAGTTAATCTACTTGAATTTTCTACAACTTTTTCAATTCTTTGTAATTTATGCATTTTAGCTACCTCAATTAACCACAACCACAATTTAGTCATTAGGTAAAAAATTTTTGTAACTTTTTGCATTCATTGTCTTAAATTCTTCTTTAATGTTCAGTTAATTGCAGCCCCAGTCCAATTAATTGACCCAAACTTTTTATTTCTTTATTGCTTATTTTATATTTTCTTCAAATCATCTAGTTGATATATTGGTTTTTCAATTCTAAATTTCTATTAACTTTAAATCTTTTTTCTTACTTTCATCTTTCCATAAGATCTTTCAAAATCTCATTTAATATATATATAAAATAAGAAATTGAATAGAATATAAGACCTTTGCAAAATTGTTTGCAAAATTCAAATTTGAAATTTAAAGATCTTACATAAAATAACATAAATCAAATTAATATCTAACCATATATAGCTTAACATGTTGTCAACCAATAATGATATGAAAGAATAATTTCAACAAATTGACATCAATCAAACATAGTGGTGCATCAAAACATAAAGGATATCACACATGGTCCTAACCTATGTAATTTCAACAATTTACCCCTCTTTTGATGATGACATCCATCATTGATTGATAAAGTTAAAAAGATAAACTAGATGTAATATCTCCCTTTGAAAGTATGTTCTCCCTCTTACTAATCTAATCAAAGCAATTGAACTAACTCTTTCATCAACTAATAAATTCAAATAAGTATCAAAGCATAATCAACAATGTATCATAAACAAATAATGTTAATCACCATTAAATAAAAGGATTAGAACACAAAGTATTGTAAAGTGAATAAATATCTAATGAGAATAAATTAAATATTCATGTCCAATATTAATAAATGTCATCAATCATCTCTCTTCCCCTTTGGCATAATCAAAAGGAACTCAAGATCAAGGCTCTACTGCTTCGTCTTCTTATAAGAGCTTCTTTTTTGTAGTAAACCATGAATGGATGCAAAAGTTCTCTCTTGCTTTCTTTATGAAATCTTAAAAGGTTAACTTGAATCTTATCTACATCATCTCTAAGTCCATTTAGATTTTCTTTGAGCTTTTTAACCTTTTCAACTACAAAAGTAGTATTTGTACCTATAAAGACTTGAGTAGATGTTGATGTACCTATAATGGATGGTGTTGTACTTGGAGGTTCTAGGCTAGGTTTTAGTTCCTTTAAAGGAATACATCATTTTTCTCCATTTTTAACCAATCTCATTTGCTTAAGGGTTGTAATATTGACTCATTTATCCTCATTAAAGTGTGAAAAGGCCTCATTAGCAATAAGAACTTCCAATTTCAATAAAAGATACCTCAAATGCATGCTATAGGGAAATTTCCTATCTCTTTTTAAGGCTTCTTAGGCACTTGTATCATAAGCTTTGATAAACTAAACTTCTTATTCTTCAACATGTAAATCAACACACACACGCAAATACATATATATAGAAATATCAAATAATCATTGTATGCACCCCTTGGATTAATGTTGCAAGCCACAATCTTTTATACAATCATGGACTTGATAGGTAAGGAAAAAGCTTTGAAGGGCTTCTTAATGTTGGCATTTTCTTCTTTAAGGTCAATCTAACCTTTAAACATTGTTTGAAACTAAACTTTCCTACCACATGTCTTATTCTAATTAACAATGTTTTGCTTTAATGCCAAATTTAAGTAATCTATAGTCATTTTAGGTATGATCTTCAATTCTTTACCATTCATATAAGAAGGAAAAATAGTATAATTCTTGTTCACTTCTTATCAACAAAAATTAACTTTATCATCTTAATATAAGATTCAACTTTAAAAGTGATAAGCTTCATTCATTTTTAAGAAGCAAAACCATCTAAGAACCCATTTAACTTAAACTTAATAATCAAATTCAAATTAAGAGGCCTACCAATATACATAGTCCTTTTCTAATATTTGTAGAACTCATCTTCAATTTTAAAGATTCTAAAAGAAAAGTTGCAGTACCTTATAAAATCAAAATTTTAAAAAGATGATGAAGGACACATTATGGTTACTATTTAAGGTGGAAAAGGCAGTAGTGAAGTTGTTATTGGTGCTATCGAAGATGATGAAAGCATTGTTAGGGTCTTTGATAAGGATGAAGAAATTGTTAAGCACTCTTTTTCTGATTTTCCAATTGCTTTACTTACTTTACATAAGCTTGATTTAGATTTTTAAAGGATTTATTATCAAATTAGGTGAGACATATAGGATTACTAATGATAAAGATAGCGATAGTAAAGGAAACAATGAAAACTTAAAGGAGACTTTTGACTTTGGTGTTGAGGTCACCAATGACTTCAATAAAGGCAAAGGAATGGAAACTACACTTGATGTTCTAATGGGGATTAAACTTGTTTCAACCCATATTATTGAAAGCTTGTAAAAATGATCAAGGAATGCATTACTTTCAAAATTAGGGGGTTAGTTTACATAGACTTCCTTTGTGATGTTGTCATTTAAGAATACAATCTTTACATCTATTTGTTACAATTTGAAATGTTTATGTGATACAAATGCATGTAACATTCTAATGGCCTCTAGCCTAACAACTAAAGCAAATGTCTCATCATATTTTATACCCTTTTTCTTGATTATAGCCCCTAACAACTAACCTTACTTTATTTCTTACAATTTAGCCACTTCTATCAAACTTATTTCTAAAGACCTACTTGGTTCTAATAATAAGATGATCTTTAGGTCTTGGCACCAAAGTCCAAACCTTGTTGTTCTCAAATTAGCTAAGCTTTATCAATCATTATGTGCACCTTAGATTAATTAACCAATACATCATCTATATATTATAGTTTTATTTATGATACAAGGGCAACCATACTGTTATTCCTAAATGTAAATTAAGTTCTCAAAAGGTTAAAAGGATTACTAATAAAATGATATTAAAATGTCTTCCTGACATGCTTTTATTCTTTTGGAACTTGGTTGAACAACACTATTAAGGTTGCCATCCTTTGGAAGGTTGGACTTGTTCACTTTAGGTTAAATAGTATACTCATTTTGAACATTATTAAAATGTTGTTGTTGCCTCAATGATTCATTTACCTTCTTTAAGCTTTTACTTGTACTTTCAAAGTCATCTAACTCTTCCTTTTTAAGAGAGTGGGGATTAGCTTCATTAAATGCAACATATATTGACTTTTCTACAACAAAAGATTTCTTGTTAAGCATTTTATATATCCTTGTTACTAAAAGAGCATCTTAAAAAGTTATCTTCATTTAGTTAAGAATCAAACTTGTGCAAACAATCTTTTGTGTTTAGAATAAAATAATTACAATTAAAGATTCTTAGGAAGTTTACTCTAGACTTCCTCCCATTCCATAACTTATAAGGGGTTTTTACAAAGGTGAGATGAATGAATACTTTATTAGACACATAACAGTTAATATGGACTACTTCTACCCAAAAAAAAGATTGATGATAACTATACTTATTGAATATAGTTTTAGCTATCTCTTATAAGATTCAATTCTTTCATTTAGGTTAAAGAGTTCTTAAAGCAGAAAAATTTTGTGAGATATCTTGAGAATCATAGAAATTCTTAGTGCCCTCATTCTCAAATTCATCATCACGATCACTTCTAATTAAAGTGACATGGTATTCTTTTTCATTTTGAACTTTCTCACAAAATCACTTAAGGTCGTTAAAGCCCTCATTCTCATGAGTTATGAAAGTAACCCATGTAAATCTATTATAATCATTTACTATGACAAATGCATATGACTTACCATATAAAGATGAAAATCTAATTACACCAAAAAAGTCTACAATAGTTATAAGGGTCTAGTAGAAGATATTAGCTTTTTGCTCTGAAAAGTGCTTTTACTTTACTTACTCATTTGGCATGCATCATACCCTTTTATCCTTCTTAAATTTTAACTTTGAAAAACCTTTTACAAACTTATGTTGGTTAAGCTTTGAAAGTTGCTTCATGCTTACACAACTTAACCTTCTACACCACATTCATAATTCTTCATTAACAAAGGCAAAGCACTTAACATCTCAATTAGTGTAAATGTATAAATCAATAATAGACACATTATTTGGTCACTTAGTAATAAATAAGGGATCATTTGTTTTGAAATCAGCAATATAATACGCAATTTTCTCAATGATACCATATAGTCATTCTTATATAATTAACTAATATTCAATAAATTAAAATTAATTCCCTTAACAAGTGAAACATTATTAATCATTAGAGACTTTATATTGCTTATCTTGTCAATTCCAATAATATTACTTTTAGAATAATCTTCAAACGTTATCTTTTCACCATTTACCTTTTTTAGGTTTATGAAGTTCTTATGATTCCTTATCATATGTCTAAACTAGTTACTATCTAGGTACCATTCATCTATCTTTGTATTGCTTATAAGATACACCCTTCCTTTTAGTGTGAGACCTATAACAGTCCTCATCAAGTGGTATCAGAGCCTAATTCCTCTATTGATCCAATTTTTTTTGCTTTAAAGTGAAGTTATTCATTGTTGTGTGAGCTTTTATCTCTATTGCTAATTGAGATCATGGATAGCATGAATAGTATTAATAGTAAGGGCATCCCTACGTTTGATGGATAGAACTATCAGTTATGGAAGAATAGCATGCTCCCATATCTGATGTCCCTTGGTCTTGATGTGTTTAAGTCTGCTATTAGTGGCTTCATTCCCATTGTTAAAGGTGATCCTATAATGCTAACTAATAAGAACTTGGAGTGTGATGGAAATGTGAGAAATGCCTTATATGTCTCTTTGTCAAATAAAGAATTTACCAAGGTGATGGGGTGCAACACTGCCAAGCAAATCTGGGATAAACTAAAGAACATCTATGAAGGAGATAAGGTTGTGAAAGAAGCTAAGTTACAAATTTGGAGGAGCAGATTTGAAGACCTAAAGATGTAGAATGATGAAACTATGGATGCATTCTTCACATGAGTCAATGAGATTATGGCAAGGAAAATACATAAAACCTTGCCAGAAGCTTACAACACTAAAGTATTTTCCATTGAAGATAGAGATCTGGATAGGTTGACCTTAAATGACCTGCACATCATATTGGTGGCTTATGAAATAATAATAACCTCAATAATGAAAGAAAAGGAGTCTAAGATGAAGAAGGAGTTGGCTTTCAAGGAAATGAAGAAGTTAAAGATTAAAGACCGAGAAGAAGAATTCGACAACAGTACTATAGAAGAAGATGGTGATCTTCAACTGGATAAAGTCTTGGTGTACATCACCAATAATATGAGAAAGGAAGAGGGAAGTACAAGGGAAAACTACCCTTGAAGTGCTTTAGCTGTGGAGACATGTTGTGGACTGCCTAAAGAAAGTAGAAGCAAGTAGTGATGATGATGATGAGTCCACCAAAAGCTAAAGAACAAAGAAATTTAGTTGTCTTAAAGCTAGAAATTCAAGTGCCAAAGGGAAAAAGTAATTCTTCAAATCCAAAAGAAGAAATTATTTGACCAAGGTGGATAAAGAGGATTTTGAAGAAGAAGTTGATAATGATTTTGATGATGATGCTGCAAAGGATATGCTGGTCATTCAAGTAGATGATGTCAAAGAATCTTTAAGTGAGGAAGAATCAATAGAAGAGGAAGTGGATGAGTTGTTGCAGCAACTTGAGAATGAGTTGAGAGCATGTTTGCAAAAAATAGTAAGTTGAAAAAAGAGGTAAAGCATCTCAAGAAGCTGTATAAAAATTGTTATTGATGAATCTAATATCCAGGAGAAAGAAAAGGAGTTTGAAGTAAAAGAGGAGGAATACTTGAAAAGGATTGAGGAGCTGATTGTACTTGAGGCTGAGCAAGGTAAGATATATGAAGATCTTGATGCTAAGGTGATTACACAAGAGCAAAAGGTGCTGATTTTGTAAGTTAAGCTTCACAAGGCCGAGTCCAAGCTAAAGAAGCATGTAGAAAGCTTTATGCAGGCCATGAAAATGAAAGGAGAGTCATCATCAACTAATGCCATCAAGGAGGATACTACTAGAACATTGGATGAGTATCTAAGCAATCAAAGGCCTTATTCTATAGGAAAGAAAGAACTTGGCTACATTGAGAAGCTGAGTGAGAATGTATTGATACTATTAAAATCGATGCAAAAAAGCTAAAATCAAAGAAAGTGCTTTATGTTGAGGGGTTAAAATATAATCTCATAAATGTTAGCTAGCTTTACAATGATAGACATGAAGTTACTTTCAACAAGAGTGATTACACAATAACGAGACTAAAAGATGGTGCTATGCTTACTAAAGGTGAAAGAACAAATGGAAACTTATGCCAAGTTTTTAGAAATAAAAACACATGATACATGAGCACCAAAGATAAGAATGTGCTATGGCATAGAAGATTGGGACATCTTGGACTAAAGAGGCTGAACTTGAGTATTCAACCACCCTTTAAAGGCTAAGGTACATATCCAACCCCTATCCCCTTCCTTCTTCTATTATTCTTTGGATTTGTTGTTAAAGGGGGAGATATTTTGCCTAAATCCAAAGAGAGTATATATTGATAAAAATGGAAGTAACTTGATGGGTATAGGGGGAGAACATGTCAGGGGGAAGGAGCAAAAATGGGGAGTTAAAGGGAGATACACATTTCGAGGGGAGTTGTGAGTGAAAATGTGTAGGAGAGTTGTAAATGTCAACAATTGCTATATATACATTGTTGGATTTAATATGTTGCCAACAAATCCAAAGGGGAAGATTGTTGAGTCCATCTTTGATGGCTAATGTTGGATTTGTTATCAACACCATCTCATACGGTTAAATGTTGGATTTGATGGCTAATGTATTCATTTGATGTTATGAATGTCGTTGAGATGCAAAGAGGTCATTAAGTAAAGCCAGTGATGACAGGTCAACCCTGGTGTTAAGGAGTCAATGTTGACCGTGTCCCTATATTTTAGGGGTCAAGATTGAACATTGATCATTAACCCTAAATTTTAAGAAGTCAATGTTGACCATTAACCTTAAATTTTAGGAATCAAATCTGGCCATTAATTGTGGGGCAACAAGTAGGAATTAATGATGACCATTAATGATCATGTAGCTCTAATCCTAAGGCTCTATAAATACCCCTAGACGTCTTGCAAAGGTATGTATTGTAGAAAATTAAAAGAGCTAGCCAAAGAGAGACATAAGCAATAAACCTAGGGAAAAAGAGAGGTGAACAACAAAAAAGGAGGCAACCACTAAGCAAGAGGCAACCAGCCAAGGAGAGTGCAACATCTACTAAGGATAGGTAGCAAGGAAACCAACTAAAGAGAGTGTAGCAACCACCAAGGAGAAGTAACAAGGTGCAACTTACCAAAGAAGAAAGAAAAAGAGTAAGGTAGTTGGCCACCCACACTAGCAAACCCTCCCCAAAATAGCCACCGCACCAACAAGCCCTTACAAAGGTGACAACATTACTTAGCCACCACACTAGCACATCCAAGAGGCTTCCCTGCACGTCTAAGAGGGTATACCAGCAGTAGCAGCACATCCCAATATATCCAGGAGACTTCCCATCAACAGCGTGAGAAAATAGCTGTAGTGCACAAAGAGAGCAACAGCAGTGCAAAAAGATAGTTGTAGCGTATAGGGATCGTGGTAGCAACGGGAGAAAATAGCTATAGCACTCGAGGATACCAACAGTTGCTTGAGAAGACAACTACAGAACTCGTAGATAGCAATAGCAGCATAAGCAGACAATAGCAATGCATTTGGATAGCAGGAACAACACGTATGGATAGTAGCTGCAGTGCATGCAAACAGAAGTAGCAGTGTGCATAGATAGTAGGAATAGTATGTGTGATAAGTAGTTGCAATGCGTACAGATAGCAAGAGCAGCCATATAGAGTGTATATAGACAGTAGTAGCAACGAAAGTGGACAGTAATAGCTGTGCATTCAAAGAGCAGGAGCAACACGTATGGATAGCAGCAGTAACGCGCAGATAGCATTAACAACGTATGCAGACAACATTAGCAACATGCACAAATAGCAACGGCACCACGCGCGAACAATAAGAGCAACACACATGAATAGTAGCAGCAGTGCATTCTGACAGCAATGACAATATGTATGGACAGCATTAATATCACGTATAGGCAGCACCAGTAGCAGGTGAGACAACATCAATAGTGAAGGAAGGAGAAGATCCATATTCTGCTCTAGCAGATTGTACACATTAAGTGATTGTTCTCTAAGAAAGTTTTTTTGATAAACTTTTGATTGATTTGTTGAAAAAAAAAGGTGGGATACCTTCAAAGTGATGATGAGATCATTGTAAGTGGTTAAGGAGTAATCCTTCGACAACTAAACTATATCCCTTGATAACAAGAGTGGATTGTGTGATTTAGGAAGGATCTTATCACATCGTGGATGTAGTCACACATTATGGGTGAACCACGTAAAAACTATCATATGTACTTGGGTGCTTATACATTGATTTATATTTGTATGGTCGTGATCATATAAAGAAGAAAGATAAAAATTGAATCATCAACTTTAATAAGCCACAAAAGTTAAATTTGTATCGATTTGTAAAAAGAGGTTTCAGTGTGAGACCTTCAACGGTCCTTACTATAGTTTTCTGCCACAGTAGCCTAAGCATATGGAGAGATCTTTTTAAGGGGAGTTTTTATCATAATCTTTTTATGCAGTTTTTGAAAAAGGGTAGGAAACCCTTAGGGTGATCAGGAGATCATTGTAAGTGGTTAAGGGGTGATCCTTCTATAGTGGTTAAGGATAGATCCTTCCATTACATCATATGTATCATTTGATTGCAAGAGTTGATTATGTGATCTAGGAGAGATCCTATCATATTATGGATATAGCTCACACATTGTGGGTGAAACATGTAAACATTTTGTGTGTTTTCAAGTGCTTGTGCTTACTTGATATTCATATAGTCATTCTCTCATAAAGAAGTAAGATAAAGATAGATTATAGACTTTAACAAATCATAAAGGTTTAATCTAGACAAATTTATAAAAAGTAAATATCTTACACTGATTCACTCCCTCCCCCTTTTAGTGTGAGACCCAAGAAGGTCCTTATCAGACTTCTATCTTCCTTAAATTGGCTTTGATCCTTTATAAGAAGACATAAAGAATCCCAAGAATGTGCCAAATTGTACCTTAACAAACTTGGTAGGATTTAGCTTTATGTTATAATTTTTTTGGTGTGTTAAAATGTTGCTTAAAGGTTGGCCATGTGATATGAAAACGTTTTGCTCTTAATAAGATTGTCATCAACTTGAAATTCAACATTCTTGCCTATTTAGTGTTTAAACATCCTTTTGACAAAGTGTTAGTAAGTGGCTCTTATGCTTTTAAGGTTGAAGGAGATTACTTTACATCCCTGTTTTGATGACAAAAGCAATTTCATCTTGGCTTAACTTATCCATTGGGATTTGATAATAACTAAAGAAAGCATCCATGAATATAAGAATCTTATATCCTAAAGTCCTATTGGCTAATTGATTGATATAAAGAAACAAGTAATGGTTCTTTAACTACACAATGTTTAGATCGATGAATTAAATAAACATTCTTCACTTACCATATACCCTTATTACTTTTGCCAACCATGTCATATAGATATTTCTCCAATGAAATTTGCCTATAAAAGTTTAATTACTTTTTCCTCCATAATAGCTTGCCTTTAAGACATGATGTTTCTCTTCTTTTACTTGACGATTGAATAAGAGGGATCTATGTTAAATATATAGGGCATGACCTTAAAATTAATCTTAGGCATATCAATCAAGACCCAAGCAAAGACTTTTAGATTATGGCTTAAAACAATAATATTTTCTTCCTTTATCATTACCTTAAATTTTCTTCAATTTTAATAGTTTTTCCAAGTTTCCCATGGTTAAGGGATACTTATATCAATCCTTTAACAAGTATCCCACTCTTTTAATCCTTCACTCTATGGTCCAAGTTAATGATTTTGATGTTGGTCAATTTACCCTTTCCCTTGATTCATGCTACTTTAAGCTTTTAGGCATGCTTTTGGTCTTCCTAAGCCTCTTTAATCCCAATTAGGGTAGAGAGTTTCATTTTAAGTACTTAATGAATAAGAAGGCATTAAAGGCTTTGAGAACCAACCTCCTTAAGGTTGCACTATAAAAGGATACAGCCTTAACCACCATAAACTCTAAGGTTGCATTCATGGATTGGGGTAAGAGGCTCAATGTGATGAGGAATTCAATTGCACCCTACAAATCAATGAACTCACTCAAAATTCCATATGGCATGCCTTATAATACAGGATATCAATCAAACTCTCATATCCACTAACACCTTTTACAAGTTAAAGGCATTTATAGATACATTCATTACCAAAGGGTCATCATAAAGGTAATTAACTTTAAAGTTGTCATTTGAAAATGGGTCTTTTATGGGGTTACTTGCTACCTTGTATGTTTAACACCCTTTGTCAATTAGCTTACTTCTTAATGAGATCTCTAGCCTATAGTGGTGTTCCTTTAATTTAGGTTTTAACTTTCTATTTTGTGCATTCCACCTCACTCTTCTTCGTGTACAAACATTTGCAAAATTTTTTGCCTAATGAGCTCTTCGATCTCATTCTTTAAATAATGAAAATTCTTTGTAATACAAAGATGATCATTATGAAAATAGCAAAACTTAGTTTGGTCACATAATTACAAAAAGGAATAAAGTTGAGGGGACCATTTGACCAAGTTGTTATCTTTGATTTCTATCAATGTTTTGGACTTGATAGTTGTAAGAGGGGTGTATCTTAATTAGTGAGACACTAGACTAAGGCTTTTTTATTTCCTTACATAATAAGTAAGAGCCCTACTTCATCTCTTATCTTTTTCCTTTTGGCCTTTCATATCTTCATTTTCCTTATTCTTCTAATGATCCTCTACTTTGTTATATACCTTTAAAGCATTTCTAGCTAGAATGTACTTATCCACTTTTTACATGACCTTTATTATGTTAGATATGGGCCTCTTGTCTAAAGAGTAAATGAAGCAATATTTTTAAGGATGATGCAAAATGTTGTCACTACAAAGTCAAAGTTTAATCCTTATATATGCAACATCTTCATGTTAAAGAAAGCCACTTATTCTTTGAATGATTCATTTTGATTTTGACAAATAACCATCAATATTATTGATGCATTCTTCTACCTTATTTGGTAATAAATTAAGCCAAAAACAACTAGCCTATTCTAAGCTTATAATGGAATAAAAAGGGAGTTTTACATACCAATGTCGGGTAGGTTCCTTAAAAGTGGTAATGAATGCTTTATAAATAGTGTCATTAAATGCTTTATGTAAAGACATAAAGATGTGAAACCTACTCCAATGGTCTACTAAGTCTAACGTTCCATCTTAGGGGTCTAAATTAGGCATCTTGAAATTCTCATGGATAGGTACATCCTAAATCTCCTCAAAAAGAGAATCAAGGGTTGGTTAAGAGAAGGATAGTCTTTAGCTTATGGTTTGGTTAAGAGAAGCAAGGGTTGGCATCATTATGGACATTAATAGGGCTTCATTACCTTTACTAATAATGTTTGGATTTCATTTTTAGGTTTATTAACAATGTTAGGCATATACCTTTTTTAATCAAGAATGCCATTATACAATTAGCACCCTAATTTATTCTTACATAGCATGAACCTACTTTATTTAAGCTTAGGATTAGTGTTCATTAATAAGGCAATTGTTATACTTTAGTTATAGTCTAAGACATTATTAAGGTTTTATTAAAAAGAATTGTCTCCTAGTGTTCTAGTGCGAGAAGATTGGCAATTGTCATAAAAGAAAGAAAAGAGATGGAGAAAGAGTTTAAGACAAAAGGGACAAGACATATGATGTATCTTTCCCATAAACAACACCAAATGGTAGGGCTATATTTTGGTGAAGGATTTATGAATTATAAGACAAGAGAAGGCAAAAGGTGTTAGGTTATGGCCTAATGTCAATACTTTGATACATAAGACAATAGACCTCTTTAGAAAATGGAGAAAATCAATATCAAAATATTAGGCTTACCTCATAAGGTTGTGATTATAGAGCATTGATAGTGCCTTTGGAAGGCTTTCATTGACTAGCAATAAAGGGTATGATTAAAGGAGCTTGTTAAAGACCTCTAATGAAAATGTAAAATTTCATTTCTTCTCCCTTAATAATGAGTCTTTTATACTTATTTGAGCTTAATTGCACTCATTATTATTATATTTTGATTTAGGATGCAATTAGAGGTATTAACTATAAAACAAAGTTAATTGGACAATTCTAGATAATTTTGACACTACTTCATAATTTAAACATAACTCTTTTGTCCAAGCTTCAATTAAGATGATTAAAGATGCTATAAAAATCACAAGAAGAGCTCTATAACTTTTATGTTTTGGGTTTCGAGAGATACAAGCTATATCAATGTTGAATTTGGACTTAAATTTGCTATGCTTGCACTACCATAATTCTAAAATGTTCCTTAACTTGCAATTTTAACATGTGGATTTGAAAACTCTCATTTTGGAAATTTTGGTGGATGAAGTTCTAGAAAAAGGCATACTTTTTTTATTTATATTAGGATTTTATTTTATTTTAAAAATTTTTTCTTAATTAGGCATACTTGAATTTTCATATTTAGGAAATGTTTAAGGATTTCTAAAAGGGTAATTAGCCTATAAAATGGGGAGATTGGTGGGCAAAAGAGAAGAACACACCATGCCATTAAACATAACATACACCAGCAACCTCTCTTCCTTTTGCCTTATTCCCTCTTTTTCATGCTAACATATATGGCACTGTATGGCTGAATTTTTACACTTAATTAAAGGAAATGGAAACTTAGGAATGAATAATTGTGAGATATAATTTGAGTTTATTATTTGATTTATTCTTTGATTATTAAATGTTCTTTTATTAATATATTTTCATGGTTTTCTTAATTTTATTACTATAAGGCTTGCTGGTTGGTTAATTGTTGTAATATACTACTAAGTTAGATATCAAATCCATAATTGTTTGATCCCTCTAATCTATGAAGCAACCAAACTTGATGATTTCTTACATCAAAGATTATTAGCTCTTGGAAAAAACTACCAATAAATTAAATATAACTACGTATACTTGTGTTGTCTAGCCTTATCAATCTTTCTAATTCCTCAAGCTACTGTAGGATTAAACATTTAGTGCTTATCTTTTGGTTGTTCGATGGTTAAGGTTAATTAGACTGCATGTGTTCTGATTAACTACAAATAAGGAGAGATAAGAAATTAGTTCCGTAATGAGTATTTATAGTATGAATTGATATATTTGCATTAATGATCAATTATGGATTTCCTATGGTGGATGTTGACCTAGACCAAGATTTGTCTTTCTTTGAACTTGGCATTTTACTTTGCATTGTTTCCTTCATTATTTTGATTTTGTTAAATTAATTTTATTATATTCACACTCCCTTTTTTATTCATTACAACCTAATTATCACTAAACACTCTTCATGGGAATGATCCATACTCATTTTATTACATATATTTTCAAGATTATAGGTTTTACTTTTGGGTGCCTGCAATAACACCACAACCTGCTATCATATAATGTTTAAGTGCTCTTCTATGATGCCTATTGTCCCAAAAATGTATTGCAAGATTCTTTTGAGTGTGGTAGAGTGACACCTTATTAAGGGTGTGGTGCTAAGGCAATTGTGCTAAGTATGAAGTTTAAATGTCTCTTTGGATGACATATGTCTCCTTTTACTAGTAAGGTTTCTTTTGGTTACAACTAAAGTAAGTGAAGAAGATGAAAGTGTGATATAAGCATATGCTAAGTGGGGTTTATTGGCTTCTTGCTCAGATGATAGTAGCTATATTAGACTTTTGGACCTATAATTGGTTCTCTAAAGGTTCATAATGTCAATAAACTTTTTAAACCATAATAATAATAATAAAAGTAAAATACAAATCAAGTAGGTGTGTATTATATCTTTAATAGTTGATGCAATGACAAAGATGTATTTATAATTAATTAAGCTAAATATCAATGAATATTAATAGCAAATTAAATTATACCTTTTCTATATTTTGAGTACCCACTACATGATTAGTGATAAAGAATTAATGAATGTAGCACAAAACTTAATTCTCCTCTATAATAAATTTTTATTTTTTTGTAAGTTTTTTAATATCGGCTTTGCTTGAACTTAATGGCTTGGATTTTAGGGATGTGACGAGCCAAAATTATAAGGTAAGAGAAGTTGTGTGTATTTTATAATGATGATGTATGTTGTTTTGCTAATGAATTTTTGTTTTTTTTTTTCGAGCACAAGAGACCATTTTGCTCACGATCTAATGTAGTTGTATAGATTCTTAGTTCCATTTATGCAACTTGATGTTAAAAATATTTAATATTGAGTTAAAATAATAAACTATGACTTATGATTTTAATTTAGGCCACATACGTCACAATAAAAGGTATAAATTTATGTGTATTATTCATAACCACAAGGCTTTTGTATCATTAAAATATAAAATAGAAGGCAATTTTTTTTTTAAGGAACAATAAAAAAGGCATTGTAGGAAAGTTAGTTATCGTCTTGTAGATTTAGGTTAAGAATTATTTATTAACATCATAATTTAACTACTTGAGTAGTTATGGTTTTGAATGGGACTCTCCCACATCTAGTTAAAGTGTTTGTCAAATTTGGAACCCAACAACACTTCAACTCACCCCTTGTCATTTTTCAAGAAAGAATATACTAAGAGAATTTGAACTTGGGTTACATCAAATTATCAATAAACTTCCATATTGCTGCTAAGGGAAAGATTATTGAGTTATCTTACAATTTAATGTAGAAATTCTTTTCCATAATGTATCATAAACTACAGATATAGATGTTATTGATGTAATAAAGGAGAGGGTTTTTGAATTGTTTAGGGTGTTTCATTAATTAGTCCCTTTTATGGCCAAATTAGCCAATTGATACCATCACTCAATTTTCTTAGTTCCTACCATATAATTGTGTTGAATTCACTCTAAATTTCATTTAGGGTTCAATTTGATTATTAACAGTATATTTCATCTTAGGTTTAAATTAAACATATGCATTTTTCATAACAAAAACAAGATTCTGTTACATTTCAAATGCATAAAGAACATCATAAAATAGTAAAGGTTTGACTATCTCACATTTCTAATTTACAAATGCTAATCCCTTTGACTTTTACCCTCATATTGTTACTAATATACAATTATCTTAAACTAGCTCCAATTTAACAGTACTTTATATATACTTTTCAATCTTTAGTTACATGGTTTGCCATAATTGCCAGTTTTCTCACGCTGCAGCTACTCTCCCCGCACGTTGTGGTAGTTTTCTTATGCTGCTCCTATTGGTATACCCTCCTGGACATGTAAGGATGTCTGCTACTACTGTTATACCCTCTTAGATGTACAGGGATGTACTGTTGGTGCTGGTATACCCTCTTAGATGTGCAACTGTTGCTGGGAAATCTCTTGGACATGCTGCCGATGCTAGTACACCCTCCTAGACGTGCTATTATTGCTGGGAAGCATCTTGGACGTGCTGCTAGTGCTAGTATACACTTCTAGACCTATAGAGATGTCTGTTGCTACTACTATACCCTCTTAGACCTAGAAGGATGTGCTGCTAGTCTGCTGGAAAGCCTCCTAGATGTGCTAATGTGGTGGTCAGCTGTTGTTGTCACCATCGTGAGGGCTTGTTGCTGCAGTGGCTATCTTAGTAAGGGTATGTTGGTGTGGGTGGCCGGCTACCTTGCTCTTTGTCTTTCCTCCTTGGCCAACTACACCTTGCTGCTTCTCCTTGATGGCAGCTACACTCTCATTGGTTGGTTGCCTTGCTGCCTCTCCTTGGTAGCTTTTACACTCTCCTTAACTGGCTACCTTGTCTCTTTGGTGGCTGCTGCACTCTCCTTGGATGGTTGCCTTGCCTTTCTTCTTTCTCTCTTTGGCCAGCTGCCTTGCTGCCTTTCCTTGGTGACTACTCCCCTCTCCTTGGCTGGTTGTCCCTTGCTCTCTTTCTCTCCTTCTTGGTAGGTTGCACCTTACTTGGTGGCTGCCTTCTCTTTTATAGTTCACCTTTCTTTTTGCCTAGGTTTACCACTCACTTCTCTCTTTGGCCAGCTCTCTCAATTTTCTGTAGCACACTCCCTTCTTGCAAGATGCATAAGGGTATTTATAAAGCCTTGAAATTAAGGCTGCACAATCATCAACAGTCATCATTAATTCCTACATGTTGTCCTACAATCAACGACCAGATTTGATTCCTAAAATTTATATCAATGGTCAACATTGACTTCCTAAAATTTAAGGTTAATGGTTAATCCTAATCCCTAAAATTTAATGTCACAATTAATATTGACTTCTCGATGTCATGGTTGACCTATCATCACCAGTTTCTCCCAATGACCTCACTACATCTCAACGGCATTTATAACCTCATTTCAGCACATATAACCATATGAGATAGTGTTAACAATAAATCCAACACTAGCTAGCAACTCAACAACAACCTTGTTATATCTTAAAATTTAGGAATATGATACTTATGTAAAGCATATATTATTTAATTAGTTTAGAACTATAGAAAGTAAATACATTATTTATGGAATATACATAAATAGTTAAAGAATATTGTTTCTACCACATAAATGAGCAAAGGGTTTGTCTCAAGGCTTGCTACATTTTAGAAAGAGAATTTGTTCTCCAAAGGAATAATAGGAGTGAGGTAAAACTTAGAAAGGTTCAAAACCCAAAATATGACATATAAATGGAACTTGACTATGACATTGTTGAGCTCATCTTTGATAGCTAATGTTGGATTTGTTGTCAACACCATCTCATATGTTTATGTGAGGCTATGAATATCGTTGAGATGTTAGAAGAAATCAATGATAAGAGGTTAACCTTGGTGTTGAAAAGTCAATGTTGACAATGACCCTAAATTTTAGGAAGTCAATGTTGACTATTAACTCTAAATTTTAAGAATCAAATCTGGTCGTTGATTGTAAGACAACATGTAGGAATTAACGATGACTATTGATGAACATGTAACTCTAATCTCAAGGCTCTATAAATACCCCTATACATCTTGTAAAAAGGTTGTGTGCTGTAGAAAATTAAGAAAGCTAGCCAAAAAGAGAAGTGAGAGATAAACCTAGGGAAAAAGAGAGGTGAACGGAAAAAAAAAAGGCAGTCACTAAGCAAGGCAGTCGGCTAAAGAGAAAAAGAAAGTGGGCAAGGCAACTAGCTAAGGAGAGTGCAGCAGCCACCAAAAAGAGGCAACAAGTTAGAAGGAGAGCACAACAGCTACCAAGGAGAAGCAGCAAGGTGCAACCGGCCAAAGAGGAAAGAAAGAGAGCAAGGTAGCCAACCACCCACACCAGCAAACCTTCACCAAGACAACCACTATACCAGCAAGCCCTCATAAAGGTGATAGCAATAGCTGAACACCACACCAACACATCCAAGAGGCTTTCTAGTAGACCAGTAACACGTCCCTACATATCCAGGAGGGTTTACTAGTAACAGCAGCTCCAAAAATCAACCAGCAAACCAACAACAATGTGAGAAGATAGCTGCAGTGTATGGGGATAGCAGTAGGGGCATAAGAAAACAGTTGCAACGCATGAGAAGAGTAGTAGCGGCGTAAAAAATCTACTACAACGTGTGAAAACAGCAGCAGCAATGTGAGAAAACAACTGCAATGTGTGGGGAGAGCAATAGTGGCACCAAAAAATTGCTACAGCACTTAAGGAAAGCAACACACGTGGATAACAGACACAACACACATGGATAGCAGGAATAGCAGGTGCAGATAGCAGCCGCAGTGCACGTGGACAACAGGTGCAAAGCACATGGATGGCAGGCACAACTTAAGCAAAAAATGAGCATAACACATATGAACAATAAGTGTAGAGCATGCATGTACCATAGGCATAGAAAGCATGGATAGCGGGTGCACAACATATGCAAACAATAGGTGCAAAGACCATGGATAATAGGTATAGTGCGCACGTACAGTAGGCGCAAAGACCACAAATAGTAAGCATAGCTTGTGCAAACAGCAGGCACAGCTTGTGCAAACAGCAGGTATAACTTGTAAAGATAACAGGCACAGCACATGCAGATGGTAAATAGACGCGGCAGCGCATATGGACAACAGTAGACAGACACGACAATATGTAAGGATGGCATTAACAATGCACATAGACAGTAGTAACAGCATGAGCAGGCAACACTAGCAACAGGTGAAACAACATTGACAACAAAAGAAGAAGAAGATATATATTTTGCTCTAGCAGTTTATATATATTGAGTGATCATTCTCTAGGAAAGTTTTAATCACAAACTCTTAATAAACATGTTGAGTGACCATTACCTCTTGTAAAGTTACTTTCGGTAAGTGTGGTTATATGACAAAGAGATTAAGTGATGGTATTGTTCTTACTAAGGGTAAAAGAACAAATAGAAAAGTATACCAAGTTTTCAAAAGCAAAAACACATGCTACATAAGCACCAAAGATGAGAATTTGCTGTAGCATAGGAGATTGAAACATCTTAGATAGAAAGGGCTAAAAAAGTTGTCCAAAAACAAAGTTGTGAAAGATGTACCCAAGCTAAGAAAAGAAAGAGATGTCATTTGCAGCACTTGTTAAAAAGGAAAGATGGTGATTGCTACCTACAAAAATGTGGAGACTCAAACAAAAAAGTGTTAGTGGAAGCCTAAACCAATGGTTTCAAAGAACAAGTTTGCTGTATTGGCAGACTTGGAATAGTGTGAAAGGTGTGGGTAGGATGGCCATAATGCCAAGAGATGCATGACACTTCTCCCTAAACAAGAAAAGGCACTTAATGGCACAGTGAAAACAAGCGATACAGTCAAAGCTGAGAAAAAGGAGAAAGCCATCTTCTAGCTAGTTCAAAAAAAGGAATATAAAGCTAAAAGGGAGGTGGTTAATATAGCTGAAATTGCACTCAAAGCTGACTACAAGGATAAGCAGTGGATCATTGACAGTGGATGAACTTCACACATGATGGGAGACAAGAGTAAATTGTTAAAGCTAAACAAGTCAAGAGAAGGCAGTGTCAAGTTTGGCAATTATGATTCACTAAACATCAATGGTCAGGGGTTAGTAAACATTGGAAGAGAAAAGCTGAAAGATGTTCTACACATTGAAGGACTTAGATATAATCTAGCATCTGTTAGCAAATTATGCAATGAAAACCATAAGGTAATATTCACAAAAATAGGTTGCCAGGTAAAGAGTAAAAAAGGTAATACTATTACAGCCAAGAAGAGAATAGCTGAAAATTTGTATGTGATTGATGAAGAAAGAGATCCTCTTGCAAGTAAGACTGTGCTAGAAAGAAAGCCAAAGAAAATGTAGATCAGTGCTCATTAAGAAAATCAGATTATAGGTGACCCATCAGCAGGAGGTACAACAAGAAGAATAATTGTGGGAGTTGTTGCTTTACTCTCACAAGTTGAACCTAAATCTGTTAAAGAGGCTACACAAGATCTAACTAAATCTTTGTCCATAAAGCTATTTGAAAAGCATAAAATGAGTCTATCTATGTGAATCCCTCCTCAAGCCTGAAAATCCGGTGAATTATCCATCTTTACTTTACGATTTTTTCAAATTTGTAATTGGTTAGCAAAGGGGGAGAGAAGCAACAGTGCAGGGGGAGCTGTTAAGAAAAGGAGAGTGCATATTTAAGGGAAGTTGAAACTATTGCATAGTAGCTTTTGTTATGAGTGTTGCTAACAATTACAAAGGGGGAGATTATTGTTCTTATAGCATTGTATGAATTGTAATTATTGTCAACTAGGTTTAAATGTGCAAGAAAGTAAAACCACATGGAAGGGCAAGAAGGTAAAAGACACATGAAGGGGTAAGAACATAAAAGCTACATGGAAGGGCAAGACAACAAATTCGCCCTATTAGGGTTTTATGGAGGAGTATATAAAGGCCAACATAAGAGAGCACAATCAAGTAGCCGTCGTTGGGGAAGGAGAGAAAACAAAAATTGAGCAAATTGGAGCACACCACTGGCAGAGGAGAGAGAAATCCGATAGCTAAAACAGATGGTTGGAAAAATTAGAGAAATGGCTTAAAAGGGCTAAACGAATGGACGGCAGACTAGAAGAGCGAAATGGCAAAATCCTATTAGGCCAACCAAGAACACCATCGGCAAAACAAGGGTTGCAAAAGAGAAAAATCTGACACGACAAGGAGAAAACTGTGTGATGGCAAAAGAGAGAAAACCGTGAGGGATGGCTCACTGCTTGCACACCAGCGGTCAGCGAGGAGACAACATGGCAAAGAGTTAAAGAGAGAAATGGACACACAATCCAATCAAAAGGGAAAAAATATAGAGACGGGTGAAGAGAGAGACCGTCAACAGACAGAGGAAATTTGGCTAGACAGCAGAACAAAAAGATTCGGCGAGACGCTAAGAGAGATCCGACTGGATGGTGAGAGAGAAAACAAAGAGCCACCAATGGTAGACAGAAAGAAAACCCGATTCGGCCAACCATGTGAGTAGGGAAAAACAAAACCACGACAAAGAGAAAACCCAAACAGCCAAAAAGAAAAATAGAGCAGATACGACCAAAGTGAGGGGTGGACGACAAAAAGAAAACCTGAATGGCCAAAAGAAAAATAGAATAGATACACCGAAGTAGGGATGGATGGTGAAAATATACAACCAAGAAAAAGAAGAGTAGCACATCAAAACAACACATGACGTGAGACCACCAACTAGAAGAAAACCAAAAATGGACAAGTGAGGGCAGGCCATGAGACAGCAAGATTGTGGAACTAGGAGATGGGTGAGACCGTGAGATGGTGAAAGCAAGAGTTGTATGAGACAATATAGAGAAGGAATTCAGCAAACCATTGAAAAAACTCAACGTATTTCCAAATTTCTTCAAGAGAGATTAGAAAGTATTGCGGTGAACTTCTAAGTGGCAGTAGAGCAGCCTTTCAATTTTACAGAAGCAAGACAAGGTAGAAGAAGGGTAGACACAGTAAGTGATACTCTTTGTATTGTACTTGCTTAGTAATTGCAATATTGAAAGGAGCAGAGGATTAAGACATCCATTGTAACTGAAATTCTCAAGTATAGTGGATAGTCTCGGTAAGGAAGAATCCCTACCACTGTGGATGTATGTTGATTGAACCATGTAAATCTTGTGTGTCCTTCATTTACTTTATGTTCTGTGTTTTGAATTGAGTTGTAAATGTAGTTAAAGTATCAGCCAACCCATAACCTAACAAAGACCTAAAAAAGAACATCCGAATTGTCAATCAGGCAAGGTGTCTGAAAGATGACTTTGGGAACTATTGTGATTCGTAGGTAGCGACAGACTTACTTTAGTTGAGTCCGAGAAAGAGTTCATTTTTAAGAAGAGATTGAAGTTGCTCACTTACCTGCGAATTACGAATTATGGTGATACTGATTCACCCCTCTCTCAGTATCATAAACTGATACTGATTCACCCCTCTCTCAGTATCATAAACTAGTAGATCCTAGGGAGAAGTCGAGAACTTCAATATCCTTTTCAAAAATCAATATATTCTGTTGTTTTGAGGAATAAGGCAAAGGAATGAATTACTGTCAATAATGAAATAATCAAGGCAAAACATCCTTCTTTAAGACAGTTAAAGTTTAAATGTCAATAAGCTATTGTCAACATGACTTTTCATAAAATTCCTCAAGACGGTGATAATTCAAAAACAAATTTCATAAATGATCATTTATCAAAACAATTTTACAAATGTTCATCTGTATACTCTAGGAACACAATTATCTAGAGTAGACAAAATAAATTCAAAAAACCAAGGTTAAAATTACTACTCCATTAAAAACATCTAAGATAGCTACCTTAACCACTAAAAATCCTATTTTGAAACCTTTCCAAATAAGTAAGTCCATCCAAACTACTCCAACCCAAAGTAGTGAATTCATTTAAGCCTTAAGAACACAAGCCTAACTCACAAAACTATTCATGTCCATAATTATAAATACTTTAGATCAGGAATCACCAAAGAGGCTATAGCATAGGAAACCCTTAAACTAAATAAAATAGCCTAGCCCAAACCCATCTTTGGTCTAATTGCACCTGACTTAGATATTTAAAACAAACCCAATAACCTGGTCTAGTACAAATTTAATGTCTTTTTCATTTATGAATAGAACTTGGATGACATGTTTGAATATAACATTTTAGGCTTACTCCAACGAACGACCATGACTGCTAATGCTCAAAAAACCCAAAACTAAACCTTTAACAAAACCTTAGCCAAATATCTCATTGTTGGGTTTATAACCCAACTTAAATGTTGGTGAGATTATTATCTCATAGAAACTTAAAGATTAAAAACTCTCTAAGCCATTAAAACCTTTAAAAACCAAGTTCTTATCCTTAAATCATTAGGAAATACTATTAAGGATGTTGTAGTATGTATTATTCTTACTATCTCCTTGTATTTTGTTGGTGATCCAACCTATTTAAGAGATAAAAATGCTAAGTTACTATTAAATCTCCATCGTAGAAAACTCAATGATTTTTAAAATCATAAAACCACTTTTTTTAAGCAAAATTATGTTTAGAAAAGATTATAAGCAACCTTTTTGAAAAGAAAAATTCTTAGTAAGACTTCAAATACTCTTAAGAGAGAGAGTTCATAATACTATCAAAAAAATTTTTGGAAATCTCATTTCATATGATTAGTTAAACTATGATCAATTGATTAGTTTTACTGAAAAAGAAGGCTTTAAAATATGTTAGGATTTGGAACTTCAAAAACATCTAAAATGGGAATTTAAATAATCTCATTATAAAGCTAGAACTTTTTGTCAACAATTTGATTATGACTTGCCAAAATTAAAATCAAATTCCAAACCCAAGCCCAAACATTTTCAAAAGCCCAAAAGGTTTTCAAAATGAACCCAACCATTTTATCAAAAACCCAAAAGAAAAACACCTCTAATTTCAAAACTTTCTTCCTTTAAACCCAAATCTTTGTCAAGAGATGTTACCTATTACTAATGTGGTAAAAAGGGACATATTTCAAAATACTGTAAAATTAATAAAAGACTTTAAAAGCTATAATTGGGAGAAGAAATGTTCTAAAAAATCACTTATCTTCTCCAAGATTGTAATTCTAATTTTGAGAAAACTCTTTCATTTTTTTTATGGTACCACTTGATGAAATTCAAAATAATTTCTTTAATTCTTAATCAAATCCAAAATAGCTTTATGTCCTCACTAGGGATTAGGAAGTACTTATAGATACCATCAAATACCTTTAGGATTCAAACCTTTACAAAGAATATATAGATAGACTTCTTAAAATCTTTGAAATACTAAAACCAGCCTCTCCAAATATTCCCTCAACCTCTAAGCTTTTGTATGACCTTACTTTAATCTTTTCAAAATAAAATGTCAAAAGAGCCACCCCAACTATTTAAGATCTCTAGAAAGAAATCAAAATCCTTAAGTAGAAATTGCAAAGCTTAAAGCACAACAACAGACCAATAATGAAACCCTATAACTCATCTGTGCAAAATATCTTGAAAATGAAACTGACCCTAATGAACCAAAAGGAACACTTGAGCCATAAGAACTCCAAAGACTTGAAAAACTTCCAAAAGATTTTATTTTATTTTAGAACAAGTTACTTCTTGAAAATATTTGATAAAAGTAACTTTTTTTTTAAAATGATTTCAAAATTAATGTTATGACTTTATTTAATATTGCTGCCAATTTAAATTGTATAAAACCAAAAGTTGTTCCTTATTATTTTCAAGAACAAACTTCAGAAAAACATTCTGCCACAAATCATTCAAAAATGAATATTCAAATAAGACTACTGCTTTTGTCCAAGTACAAAATTTTCATATAGAAACTTCCTTTTTTCTTATTGAAAATATTCATCACATTGATATTTTAGGAACTTCTTTTATAAATTTGATCACACCTTATACTATTCCAAATGAAGGAATTTGTTTCAAAACAAAAGCTCATAAATTATTTTTCCTATTTTTGGAAAAACCCAAAACAAGGAATCTTAATCTTATGAAAGCCTATACTATTTATGAAAATAATATTCATATCTTAATTTCTTCTAAAGAATTTTCATTATTTTGTTTACAAAAAGATTTCTCTTTCAAAGAATTCAAAATCAGCTCCAAAATCTTCTTATTTAACAAAAGATTTTTGATATTTAAAGTCAAATTCAACAACAATGTTGCTTAGACCTTCCAAATGACTTTTGGTATAGAAAATAGCACAGAGTTGACTTGCCTTATAAATCAAATTTTTACAAGAGACAGATTCCCACTAAGGCTCATCCAATTCAAATGTCTAAAAAATTAGAATAATACTATAGAAATGAAATTAGAAGTTTGGAAGACAAAGGTCTTATTTCCAAATCACACTTACCTTGGTCTTGTGTAACTTTTTATATCAACAAAAATTCTAAAATAGAAAAAGGCATGCCTAGGTTAGTAATTAACTATAAACCCTTGAACAAAACTCTTAAGTGGATTAAGTATCTAATACCTAATAACAAATATTTTACAAAAATTGCATTCATCATTCATTTTTGTTCAAAATTTAAGGAAATTTAGATTTTGAAAAATTCAAACTCATCCAAAAAATTGTTACACAACTACATTTACTATTACATTTAGTTAATATGAATGGAATGTTATGCTATTTGGTTTGAAAAATGTTTTATCTAAATTTCAAAGAATTATGAATGATATTTTCCAACCATATTTTGAATTTTGTATAATTTATATTAATAATGTTTTTGTCTTTTCAAAATCCATTGATTAACATTTCAAACACTTGCAAAAATTCATTTTCATTATAAAACAAAATGGTCTTGTTATTGCATAGTCAAAGATCTCTTTATTCCAAACCAAAATATAATTTCTCAATCATTATATTTTTTAAGGAACTATTACTCCTATAAAAAGATCTTTAGTGCTTGATGAGAGATTTTTTGATAAAATCTTAGATAAAACCCAACTCTAAAGATTCTTAGGAAGTAGTTAAATGATCCACCAACTACTTAGAAATTTTAGGCATTTCTCCGCCCTCTGTAAAATATTCCATTTTCTCCCATAGATCCCCGATGTGTAATTCTTATCCCTGAATTTTCAAAATTTTCTTTGTGATTTCTAATTGTACTTTGTATTTCAAAATTTTTATTTCAAAACTTTAGTTTAATATATTGATTGGAAACCAGTAACTACTCTAAAAGTCATAGTGCATAAGTGACATTAAGTATAACAATACCTTATACTATACTTACTTTATATATTAAAAATATTTTCTAAATTTTGTATTTATCTCCATGTTTGCTTATTGTTTGTTTGTTGTGAATATTGTGTTAATTGGATCTTAATGTTGTATTAATTGTGTTATTCTGTGGGGGGGTATTTCGAGATCTTATCCCTAGTTAAGAGGACTTAGAATTTTCTAGATATGACAAGTTAAATATGCAAGATCCTTGCAATGTTATCAATGTAAAAATGTTTGAATTTGGTGGATTCAGTGATCTTAAAGATTATCATATAATAAGGTTAGGGCTTTATAAGATAGGTTGGTTTAAAGTACCAATTTGGAGGGAAAATTTTTGGAATAGCTGTCATAGGGTTTAGATTAAAAAAATCCCAATTTTATAAGAAGAAAGTTTTGAATATTTGGTTTTTTAAAATACTTTAAGCAAGGCTTTGGAATAAAGGTTTTTGTGTAGACAACTTATGGAGGATTGGTTGAGTTTTGGGAAATAGTTTAAGATGAGGTCCCCATGTAAATATTTGGAAAATTTTTCCATGTATAATTTCTATTTTTTTTTTCAGTAGAGGTAAAGGATCATCAATGGTTGAAAGTTCCCCTATCCATTTTTGTATGTATAGTTATTTAGAGGTAAATTTTGCTTCTTGTTCTTTTGTAGCGATTTAACCGAGGTTTTGATAAGTTTTACTAAAGAGATTTAGATAGGTGCCTAAGGCTTTAGACTTTCATAATGGGCCATTAAAGATTTACCTTTATTCTTAGATTTCTTGGGCATTTTGTGGTCTATTTTGCAGGAAATCTCAAGTTAGAAATTTTGGAATAGAATTTTTTTCCCTTTTATGTATTTAATATCAAAATTAAAGATTAATAAGATAGCTTGCCAATGAGTAAAAACTTGTTTTGAAGCAATACTTTAAACATCTTTTTATAAAACATCCTTGACATATTTGTAATCAATTTGCAAAAGAAAATTTTGATTTAATAAATCATTTTAAACTTTTGAAAAATACAAAACAATATAAAGAATTTCTTTTTTAATAGTAGAATAATTTTTCTTAGGATCATTCTAATAAGTAGAAGTAAATTGAACTATCTATTCCTTTCCATATAATACTTGTAAGTTCCGAATTTTTGGATGCCGCCAAAGGGATGCCATACGCAAAAAGGAGGAGACTCATAAAATGGCAAACAGATTCCTTTTGCAAGTTCTTTATTACGGGTAAATCCTACAAAAGATCAGGCCAATGGCGTATACAATACTTAAATTCTTGATGTATTTTAGAATACCTCTATATCTTATATTAGAAGCATCAATTTCTACCATTTTTGTAAGGGAAAGGTTTGTAATATAAAGACAAGAAAGGGTTTTGACTAAAGATTTGATTTTTTTGAATTAGGATTTTGTGTTGAGGTGTATAAGGCATTGAATTTTTGTTAAGCCTATCATATATAAGTTTGGATATTTTGTTAATGTTTGGAATAAAATCTAAAACATGATTCAAGCTTCCTAAGAACTTTTGGAGTTGGGCTTTATCCAAGATTTTATCAAGAAATTTCTCAGCAAATAATAATGTTGTTCCTATAGCCTTTTACAGGTTGTAATTGTTATCAATTAGGTTTAAGTGTGTAAGAAAGTAAAGCCATATGGAAGGACAAGAAAGTAAATTCGATACAAGTAAGCCCTATTAGGGTTTCATGAAAGAGTATATAAAGGTCATTGGAAGACAAAAAAAAAAAGTCAGCAATTGAGCAAAATTGATAGAAAACCTAGACAACAAGCTGACCAAAGAGAGAAAACGTAAGGAAGGAGTCGGCCAAACAAAAAGACGTCCAAAGCAAACCACTTAGCAAACACAAGGGAACAAACGGCAAACCACCACCTGCAAAGGAGAAGACATGGTTGGATAGCAACTAAAGGTGAATGGCAAATCACAAATCAGAAGGTGTTGGACGGCAAAACACAAAGGGTGACCTACCAAAAAGAGAAAGAAGGGAAATCTGGCTAGACGGTGAGAGAGATCTGGTTGGACAGGAAGAAGAGAAATGAACCTACACAGTAAAAAAAAGAGCAACAAGCCAGAAATAGACAGGTGAGGCGTGAGGCGTGAGACCACTGGCTAGAAGAAAACCAGAAATGAGCGGGTAAGGCTGTGAGATGTGAAACCACAAATCAAAAACGTGAGGCGAGCCGTGAGATAGTGAGATCATGAAATAGGAAACAAGTGAGACCGTGAGACAGTGAAAGTAGGAGCTGTGTGAGACAACCTAAAGAAGGAATTCAACGAAGCATTGAAAGAACTCAACATATTTCTAGATTTCTTCAAGAGAGGTTAGAGAGCATTGTGGTGAACTTCTAAGCAGCAGTGAAGTAGTCATTCAATTCAACAAAGGCAAGACAAGTTAGAAGAAAGGTAGATATAGTAAATGACACTCTTTGTATTGTACTTACTTAGTATTTGCAATAGTGAAAGGAGCAGAGGATCAAGACATCCATTGTAATTGGTATTTTCAAATATAGTGGATTGTCTTGGTAGAGGGAGAGTCCCTACCACCGTGGATGTACGTCATATTAATGGAATCAAGTAAATCTCGTGTGTCCTTACTTTATTTTACGTTCTGTATTTTGAATTGAGTTGTGTGAATTCAGCAAATGTATCAGCCAACCTATAACCTAACGAAGACCTGATAGGCAAGGTGTCTGAAATGTGACTTTGGGGACTATTGTGATTAATAGGTAGCAATAGATCTATTTTAGTTAAATCTGAGAAAGAGTTTACTTTTAAGAAGAAGTTGAAGTTGTTCACATATCTGCAAATTGTAGTGATACTGATTCACCCCTCCTCTAAGTATCACAAACTAGTAGATCCTAGGGTGAGGTTGGGAACTTCAAATAGAGATCTTTTTTAAAAAATAATAGTTCCTTAAAAGATATAATAGCTGAGAAATTAAATTTTGGTTTGAAATAAAGGGATCTTCGATTGTGAAACAAGTTTATTCCATTTTATAATGGAAATGAATTTTTGCAAATATTTGAAATGTTGATCAATGGATTTTGAAAAGATAAAAACATTATCAATATAAATTATGAAAAATTCCAAATATGGTTGAAAAATATAATTCACAATTCTTTGAAATTTAGATGGAGTATTTTTCAACCAAATGGCATAACATTCCATTTATATTAACTAAATGGAACAATAAATTTAGTCTTATAATAATTTTTTGGATGAATTTAAATTTGCTAAAATTCATATTCTATATCAAATTTTGAAAAAATGAATGATGAATGCAATTTTTATAAAATACCTTTTTTATTAGGTATTGGATATATAATCAACTTAAGAGTTTTGTTTAAGGGTTTATAGTTAATTACTAACTTGAACGTGCTTTTTTCTATTTCATAATTTTCATTGGCATAAAAAGTTGCATAAAACCAAGGTGAGCAGGATTTTGAAATAAGACCTTTTTCTTCCAAAGTTTTAATTTTATTTCTGCAATATTGTTCTAGTTGTGTAGACATTTAAATTGGATGAGCCTTAATGGAAATCTATCTCTTGTCAAAATTTAATTCCTAAGGAGGTTAACTTTATGTTATTTTATATGCCAAAACGCATTTGAAAGGTTAGAATAACATTGTTGTTGAATTTGACTTTGAATAGCAAAATATTTTTGTTAAACAGAAGGATTTTAGAGTTAATTTTCAATTCTTTGGAAAGAGAGATCTTTTTGTAAACAAAATAATGAAAATTCTTTGGAAGAAATGAAGGTATGGATTTTATTTTCATAAATTGCATGGGCTTTCAAAAGATTAAGATTCCTTTTTTCAAGTTTTTCCAAAAATAAGGAAAATAATTTTTGAGCTTTTGTTTTGAAACAAATTCCTTCATTTAAAATAGTATAAGGTGTAATTAGATTTATAAAATGAGTTCCCCAAATAATAATGTAATGAATATTTTTAATAAGAAAAAAGGAAGTTTTTATTTGAAAAATTTAGACTTGGACAAAAGCAATAGTTTTATTTGTAATATTCATTTTTTAATGATTTGTAGCAAAAAGTCTTTCTAAAATTTGTTCTTGAAAACAATATGGAATAACTTTTAGTTTTATATAATTTAAATTTGCACCAATATCAAATAAAGCTATAACATCAATTTTAAAATCTTTTGAAAAAACAAAAGTTACTTTTATCAAATATTTTCAAGAAGTGACTTGTTTTAAAATAAAAAGAAAATCTTTGGAAAGTTTTTTAAGACTTTGGAGTTCTTGTGGCCTAAGTGTTTCTTATGACCTAGTTTTTTCATCAAGGTTAGTTTCATTTTCAAGTTGATTTGCATAAAGGAATTTTAGAGTTTCATGGTTGGTCTTTTGTTGTTCTATAAACTCCTTAATGTTTGCTTTATGGATTTTCATTTCTTTTTGGACATCTTAAATAATTGAGCTAGCTCTTTTGACATTTTATTTTGAGAGGATTAAAGTAAGGTCATACAGAAACTTAGAGGTTGAAGAAATATTTTGAGAGGCTAGTTTTGCCATTTCAAAGATTTTAAGAAGCCTATATATGTATTCTTTTTAGAGGTTTGGATCCTAAAGGTATTTGATGGTATCTAAGAATGCTTCCTAATCCCTAATGAGTACATAAAGTTGTTTTGGATTTGATTGAAAATTAGAAAAAGTATCTTGAATTTCATCAAGTTATAAAAGAATTACCATAAAAAGAAAATGAAAAAGTAATCTTAGAATCATAATCAAAATATTGAAGAAAATGAGTGACTTTTGAAAAAAAAAATTCTTTTTCTAATTATAACTCTTAGAGTCTTTTATTAATTTTGTAGTATTTTGAAATATGTCCTTTTTTACCTCATTGGTAACAAGTAATATCATTTAACTATGATTTGGGCTTAAAAGAAGAAGAGGTTTCCTTTGAAATCTTTTAGGCTTTTGATAAAATGGTTAGGCTGATCTTGAAAATCTTTCGAGCTTTTGAAAATGTTTATGCTTGGGTTTGGAATCTAATTTCAATTTAGTCAAGTCAAAATCAAATTGTGGACAAAAATTTCCAACTTCATAATGAGATTATTTGAATTCCTATTTGAGATGTTTTTGAAATTTCAAACCTTGACAAATTTTAAAACCTTCTTTTTGAATAAAACTAATTAATTAACTATAAGTCAACTAATCATATAGAATAAGATTTCCAAAAGTTGTTTGAATAGTATCATGAACTCTCTCCCTCAAAAGAGTTGAGTCCTATTAAAAATTTTTCTTTCCAAAAAAGTTGTTTAAAATTTTCTCTAAGCATAATTCAAGTTAAAAAAATAGTTTTGTAATTTTGAAAATGATCGAGTTTTCTGCAACAAAGATTTAACAATAACTCAACATTTTTATCTCTTGAATGGATTGGATCACCAACAAAATGCAAAGAGATATTTGAATATGACAAGTTACAACATCCTCAATTGTATTTCCTAAAGAGTCAAGGATGGGAACTTGGTCTTCAGAGGTTTTAATGCTTAGATGATTTCTAGTCTTTGGGTTTTAGTGAGATAATAATCCCACTAGCCTTTAAGTTGGCATGTGAATGCAATAATGAACTATTTGGTTACGATTTTGTCAAAGATTGGGTTTTGGGTTTTGTAAGCATTATGAAGCCTAAAATGTTATATTCAAACATGTCATCCAAGTTCTATTCGTAAATGAAAGAGACATTAAATCTATACTGAACCAGGATGTTGGGCTTGTTTTTGATATCTAGGTTAGGTGTAGTTAGACCAAAGATGGGTTTTGGCCAAACCATTCTATTTAGTTTAGGGGTTTACTATTTTATAGCACTATTTTATTATTCTTGATCTAAAATATTGATAATTTTAGACATGAATGGTTCCATGAGTTACACTTATACTCTTAAGGCTTAGATGTATTCACTACTTTGGGCTAGAGTAGTTTGGATGGGTTTACTTATTTGAAAAGGTTTAAAAATGAGATTTTTAATGGTTAGGTTACCTATCTTAGATGTTTTTTATGGAGTGGTGATTTTAACCTCGATTTGTTTAAGTTGTCTTTCTATCTTAGATAAATGTGTTCGTAGAGTATGTAAATAAACAATTGTAAAATTGTTTTGATATAAAGATAGCCAAAATTTTTTCCTTAGTCAAAGAAAAAGAGGAGCAATAGTAGCCATATGAAGATATAAAGATAAGATCCTTAAAAATCCTCAATGTAATCAAATTTAAAGTTAAAGTGCCTAAGACTAATAAGAAAAGACAATTATATATAGAAACAAAGGTAGGTAGCCATATGATAAGAGTACTAATGAATATCAAAGCTTTCAATAACTTCCTTTAAGAAAAGGAAGTAAAGTAGTTAGGTATTGGGTACAAAAAGAGTGAGGATAACTTAAGGTAATGAATTCAAAGCCAAGGTTTATCTTCGACATTGCTCATGAGATAAAAGTAAGTATAAGTGAGTGGCATGGACTTATAGGCATTTTTATTATATCAATTGATAATTATCCAATTATGTTTGATATAGAGTTTATGAGGTCTTTTCACCAATATAATGTGTATCTTAATGGAGGGTAATATGTGTATAATGCCTTTTGCAAAAGAAATAGGCCTTCATTCCAAGTAAACTTCAACCATGTAACTTTTTAAAGGTGTAACGAAGGTATAACCTACCTTCCTTGTGGCATTAAAGGATAAAAAAGAGCCTTCATCATGGAATGACTTGCTTAAGGAAGTCTCTCACATCCTTAAGAAGTTTAAAGATGTTATGCCTCTTAAATTACCTAAAAAGCTCACACTTAAACATGAAATGGATCATAAAATAAAATTGGTCCTTAAAGTAAGACTACTTACTGTAGTGCCTTATTGAATAGTGCCTCCTAAGTTGAGGGAATTAAGGAGGTAGCTTAAGGAGTTGTTGGATGTAGGCTATATTCAATCACCAAAGGCTTTATATGGTATGCCCATATTTTTCCAAAAAAAGCACAATGGGTCACTTTATTTATGTATCAATTATAGGGCATTTAACAAAATAATTATGAAAAATAAGTATCCCATTCCATTGATAGCACTTGTTCGATTAATTGGGTGAAGTAAGGTGATTCATCAAGCTAAATTTGAGATCAGGATACCATTAAGTGAGGATTACAAAGGGAGATGAGTTAAAGACCACTTATGTTACAAGGTGTTACAAGGTATGATTCCTTTGAATGTTTAATAATGTCCTTTAGACTCATTATTGCCTTTGTTAACTTCTACACTTTAACAGATCAAGTCTTCCAACCATTCTTGGATACGTATGTCGTAGTGTACTTGAATGTTATCGTTATTTATAGCAAGATGCTAAAGGACCATGTTAAGCATCTACAACAAGTTTTTCAAGTACTACAAGAAAACGAATTGTACGTGAAGAAGGAGAAATGTGCCTTTACTCAATAAAAAGTAATGTTTTTAGGGCATATTATTGGTAAAGGCAAGTTACGGTTAGACAATTCCAAAGTACAAGCCATCCATAATTGGGAGCCATCGAAGAAGGTAACCAACTTGTAATCCTTTTTAGGCCTCATCAACTATTACAAAAGATTTATTAAGGGCTACTCTTCCATTATATATCCACTCATTAATTTGCTAAAGAAGAATGGAACATAAAGTTGGGATGCTAGGTGCCAAAGACCATTTAAGATGCTTAAGCAACTTGTAACTCAAGAACTAGTGTTGACCTTTTTTGACCACACTAAGACATATGAAAGTCACATTGATACTACTAATTATGCACTTGGTGGTGTTTTAATGCAAAAGGGGGATCTTATTGCTTATAAGAGTCATAAGTTAAGCAATGTTAAGTGCCACTATACATTCCAAAAAAAGGAGATAACCATAGTGGTACATTGCTTGCAAAATTAGAGACATTACTTGTTAGGGTCCAAGTTTGTTATGAAAACTAACAACATTACCACAAGCTAATTCCTCAACTAAAAGAAGTTAAGGCAAGTAAGGTGGTAAGCTTTTTTAGCAAAATTTGACATTGTGATGGAATATAAGCTAAACAAGGCTAATTTAGTAGTCGATGCATTAAGTAAAAAGGTTGAATTGGCAAATATCACAAGTTTAAACTTTCCTTTGGTAAAGCAAATCAAGAAGGGACTTAAACATGTTTCACAAGTCAAGAGTTTGAGAGAATTGGTAAGTAATGAGAAGATACGTTGATTTTGGCTTACAAATAGAGTACTCATTACCAAAGGCAATAGAATTTATATGCCAAAGTGGCAAGGATTGAGAAGGTTATTATTAAAGAGTGTCATGACTTAAAATGTGCAAGACATCCAAGTACACATCTCACATTGGCATTTTTAGAGCAAGCATATTATTGGCCCTAAATGCGAGATGACATTGAGCTTTATATGAAGGCTTATCTTATATGCCAATAACACAAGATAGAACAACACTAGCCATTAAGATTACTAGAGCCCTTACCCATTCTAGAAAAGCCTTGGGAAAGTGGTTTGGTAGATTTCATCACTTGCTTACTGAAATCGGATAGATGTACTAACATTATGGTAGTTATGGATCGATTTAACAATTATAGTATATTTGTCTCTGTGCCCACGAAGTTTATAATCGAAGATGCAGCACGCCTATTTTTAAAACATATGGTGAAATATTAAGACATACCAAAGATAATTGTCAGCGACAAAAACACTTGCTTCACCAGGAGATTTTGGATGGAGTTGTTCAAGTTTATGGAATCTAAGATCAACTTCTTCACATACTTTCATCCCTAAATTAATGGTTAACCTAAAAGGGTAAATGCATTATTTGAGTTGTACTTGAGGCATTATATGAGTGCTAACCAAAGTGATAGGACTAAGTTGCTTGAAATTACCCAATTTTTGTACAATCTATAGAAAAATGAGTCAACTGGTGTTAGTTCATTTGAGATTACTATAAGGCAATAGCTAATGACTCCATACATAGTGGTAATAGGTTATAAAGGACCTAGTCTTGCTGCATTTAAGTTTGTTAAGGATTGGCATAAGAAGGCCGATATGGTATGAGTATACTTGGTAAGAGTTGCCAAATAGATGAAGAAATAGGCCAATGCTAAGAAGAGGCACTTGGAATTTTAGGAAGGAAACTTAGTGTTAATGAAACTCCTTTCCCATCAAAGTCAAAGGTTCACTAAGGTGCAAAAGAGCTAGTAAGGTGATACAAGGGTCCATTCCTAGTAGAGAAGAGAATTAGCAAATTAGCTTACTGATTAACTTTGCCCTTATATCTAAAGATGCATTAAGTGTTCCATGTGAAATTGCTAAAGCCATATCATACAAGTAAGGAGGAGCCAAGTAGGGGTAAGTCAAGAAGAGCACCTATAACCATTACCACTATACCTAATCGTGACATTGGGAAGATATTAGCAAATCATGTTATTCCAAGAAAAGGCACTCATTTGAGTTATATAGAATATTTTGTTTAATAGAAGGGGTTGCTAGATAGTGAGGCAAGTTAGAAACATGAGCATACATTATGAAATCATGTAGATAAGATTAAGACATATAAAAAGGATGCGACGAAGGTGTCACCAAATTAAGTGGGGGAGAATGTCATGCTCTACACAATTTTTAGCATACAAAGAGGTTCAATTTTAGATTTCTCTAAAGTTCCCTTGACAAATCTAGAATTAGGTGGAAGTTTTTAAAAATTTATAAATATTTTAGGTGCTTTCTCATAATTTAAAGAATTGTATAGAATCCTTTAAAAAAATAGTAGAGACCATTAGATCATATAAATTCTAGCCATCCAATAAGAAGATGGATAATTACCTTAGGGACCTCACTTATATTCATTAATTAAGCAATATTTTTATTGGTATTCTTAAATAGTATACTCTAAGTTTCCTATTGTACTTATGAACTTCATGTGTTGTCTTTATTATCTTCGTTAGCAATATTCTAGCTCTTGAGAGAAAACTGACTAGTATTCTTGTTTGGTAATTTTGCTAATACTACATAATTTATTGATGGGAAGACCAAGTCTTTGATAATTATTGCTTAGGTTTTAGCTTCTGCAGAGATAAAGCAAGAAGCATTGGGTTTTTAAATTGCAAAATGGGGCACATAACCACTTTTCTTTGTACTTTTTTTTATTCAATTCCTAGACCTTACTTATAAATAATAATAATAATAATAATAAAGAAAAAAAAACCTCCCTCCCCACTTCAATTATGCTAAAGAAAAAAAAAAGTTAAAAGAATAATACAACATAAGATTAATGAAATTGAAACTTGGTGCTTCATTATTCTTGGCTTGGTTTTTACTTTGCTTTACCATTACCTAAGATTGCCATATATACAGTTAATGAAATGGGAAGGTGACTATGATAATGTCCAATAGAATTTAATCCTCACCATCTCTAGTTATAAAGTAGGTAATTAAAGTCAAAAATCAATTGGTATTCATAACATTTAAGAAGATTCAATTAAGCCTAACTCTCAAGAAATTAGACAGAAGAGGTTTTTACTTGTGAAATAAAAAGCATTATGTCATAGGATCATTACCCTCTTTTCAAAGGACAACTCTTAATAAAAAACATTATGTTACGAGATTATTATCTTCTCTACGAAAGACAAGTTATGAAGAATTTATTGGGGTTTAAAACCCCTTTATTCTTATTCAATATGGAATTCCTCATTCTCCTTTATTAAATTCAATGACATTTACATTGCAGGGCTGAACATTAGAGTTAGACAGGAGAGATCCTATCATATCATGGATGTAACTCACACATTGTGGGTGAACCACATAAACATTTTGTGTGTTTTCAAGTGCTTGTGCTTACTTGATATTCATATAGCCATTCTCTTATAAAGAAGTAAGATACAGATAGATCATCAACTTTAATAGATCACAGAAGTTTAATTTAGACAAATTTTTAAAAAGTAAACATCTGACACTGATTCACTCCCTTCCCCTTTCAGTGTGAGACCTCAGAAGGTCCTTATCAGACTTCTATCTTCCTTAGATTGGCTTTGATTCCTTTATAATACATAAAGAATCCCAAGAATGTGCCAAATTGTACCTTAACGAAATTGGTAGGATTTAGCTTTATGTTATAATTGTTTTGGTGTGTTAAATGTTGTTTAATGGTTGGCTATATGATATGAAAACGTTTTGCTCTTAATAAGTTTGTCACTAACTTGAAATTCAACATTCTTGGCTATTTAGTGTTTAAGCATCCTTTTGACAAAGTGTTAGTAAGTGGCTCTTATGCTCTTAAGGTTAAAGGAGATTACTTTATAATACTACATACCTTTTTTTATGACAAAAGCAATTTCATCTTGGCTTAACTTGTGCATTGGGATTTGATAATAACTAAAGAAAGCATCCATGAATATAAGAAGCTTATATCTTAAAGTCCTATTGGCTAATTGATTGATATAAAGAAACAAGTAATGGTTCTTTAACTACACAATGTTTAGATCGATGAATTAAATAAACATTCTTCACTTGCCATCGTATTTCCTTACCATTATTACTTTTGCCAACCATGTCATATAGATTATTTCTTTAATGAAATTTGCCTATAAGATTTTAATTAACCTTTCCTCCATTATAGCTTGCCTTTAAGACATGATATTTCTCTTCTTTTACTTGACAATTAAATAAGAGGGATCTATGTTAAATATATGAGGCATGACCTTAAAATTGTTCTTAGGCATATCAATCAAGACCCAAGCAAAGACTTTTAAATTATGGCTTAAAACAATGATATTTTCTTCCTTTATTGTTGCCTTAATTTTTCTTCAATTTTAATGGTTTTTCCAAGTTTCCCATGGTTAAGGGTTACTTATATCAATCCTTTAACAAGTATCCCACTCTTTTAATCCTTCACTTTATGGTCCAAGCTAATGATTTTGATTTTGGTCAATTTACCCTTTCCTTTGATTTATGCTACTTTAAGCTTTTAGGCTTGTTTTTGGTCTTCCTACGCCTTTTTAGTCCTCTTGGGGTAGAGAGTTTCATCTTTAAGTACTTAATGAATAAAAAGGCATTAAAGGCTTTAAAAACCAACCTCCCTAAGGTTGCATTGTAAAAGGATGCAGCCTTAACCACCATGAACTCTCAGGTTGCATTCATGGATTAGGGTAAGAGACTCAATGTGATAAGGAATTCAATTGCACCGTCTAAATCAATGAACTCACTCAAAAGTCCATATGGCATGCCTCATAATACAGGATATCAATCTAACTCTCATATCCATTAACACCTTTTACAAGTTGAAGGCATTTATAAATACATTGATTACCAAAGGGTCATCATAAAGGTAATCAACTTTAAAGTTGTCATTTGAAAATGCAATTGGACTTTTATGGGGTTACTTGTCATCTTGTATGTTTAACACCCTTTATCAATTAGCTTGCTTCTTAATGAGATCTCTTGCTTAAGGTTTTAACTTTCTATTTTGTGCATTCCACCTTACTCTCCTTCGTGTACAAACATTTGCAAAATTTTTTGCCTAATGAGCTCTTCTATCTCATTCTTCAAATAATTACAATTCTTTGTAATACAAAGATGATCATTATGAAAATAGCAAAACTTGGTTTGCTCACAAGATTACAAAAAGGAATAAAGTCAAGAGGGCCATTTGACCAAGCTGTTATCTTTGATTTCTATCAAGATTTTGGACTTGATAGTTGTAAGAGGGGTGTATCTTGATTAGTAAGACACTAGACTAAGGCTTTTTTATTTCCTTGCATGATGAGGAAAAGCCCTACTTCTTCTCTTATCTTTTTCCTTTTGGCCTGTCATATCTTCATCTTCCTCATTCTTCCAATGATCCTTTACTTTGTTATATTCCTTTAAAGCATCTCTAGCTAGAGTGTACTTATCCACTTTTTACATGACTTTTATTAAGTTAGACATGGGCTTTTTGTCTAAAAAGTAAATGAAGCAATATTTTTAAGGATGGTGCAAAATGTTGTTACTACAAAGTCAAAGTTTAATCCTTATATATGCAACATCTCCATGTTAAAGACAGCCATTTATTCTTTGAATGATTCATTTTGATTTTGACAAATAACCATCAATATTATTAATGCGTTCTTCTACCTTATTTGATAATAAATTAAGCCAAAAACAACTAGCTTATTATAAGCTCATAATGGAATAAAAGGGAGTTCTACATACCAATGCTAGGTAGGTTCCTTAAAAGTGGTAATGAAGGCTTTATAAATAATGTCATTAAATGCTTTATGTAAAGACATAAAGATGTGAAACCTACTCCAATGGTCTACTAAGTCTAACGTTCCATCTTAGGGGTCCAAATTAGGCATCTTGAACTTCTCATGGATAAGTGCATCCTAAATCTCCTCAAAAAGAGAATCAAATGTACCTTTATATGGGTAAGGAGATCTTTTTCTTTGCAATATAGAGACTTAAAGCATTAATCTCTCAACTTACATTACAACTTCATACTTCTTTTAAAAAGGTTTTACATCTTTATTAATTAGGACCCATAATAAAACAAGGTAAGCCAATGATGAGAAACGTTTTTTAACATTGTGCCTAAAAATAACTATAAATGCCTCCCAAACCTATGTGAAGGGGAAAAGGATAGTCTTTAGCTTATGGTTTGGTTAAGAGAAGCAAGGGATGGCATCATTATGGACATTAATAAGGTTTCATTACCTATACTAACAGTGTTTGGATTTCATTTTTAGGTCTATTAACAATGTTAGGCATATACCTTTCTTAGTGTGGGGTTAATTTAACAGTTTAATGGGGAAAAACTCTTCTTCTTTTTTTTAATCAAGAATGCGATTATAGCAATTAACATCCTAATTTATTCTTACATAGCACAAACCTACTTTATTTAAGCTTAAAATTAATGTTCATTAATAAGGCAATTGTCATACTTTAGTTATAGTGTGAGACATTGTTAAGGTTTTGTTAAAAGGAATTGTCTCCTAATGTTCTAGTGTGAGAAGATTTGCAATTGTCATAAAAGAAAGAAAAGAGATGGTGAAAGAGTTTAAGACAAAAGGGATAAGACACATACCTGTCTTTCCCATAAACAACACCAAATGGTAAGGCTATTTTTTGGTGAAGTATTTATGACTTGTAAGACAAAAGAAGGCAAAAGGTGTTAGGTTATGGCCCAATACTTTCATACTTAAGACAATAAAGCTCTCTAGAAAATGGAGAAAATAAAGATCAAAGTATTGGACTTACCTCATAAAGTTGTGATTATAGAGCATGTATAGTGCCTTTGGAAGGCTCCCATTGACTAGCAATAAAGGGTATGATTAAAGGAGCATGCCAAAGACCTCTAATGAAAATGTTAAATGTCATTTCTTCTCCCTTAATAATGAGTCTTTTATACTTATTTGAGCTTAATTGCACTCATTATTCTTATATTTTGATTTAGGATGCAATTAGAGGTGTTAACTATAAAACAAAGCTAATTGAACAATTCTAGATAATTTTGAGATTGCTTTATAATTTAAGCATAACTTTTTTGTCCAAGCTTCAATTAAGATTATTAAAGATGCTATCAAAATCCCAAGAAGAGTTCTATAACTTTTATGTTTTGGGATTTGAGAGATATAAGCTATATCAATGTTGAATTTGGACTTGAATTTGATATGCTTGCACTACCATAATTCTAAAATGTTCCTTAACTTGCAATTTTTACGTGTGGATTTGAAAACTCTTATTTTAAAATTTTGGTGGATGAAGTTTCAGAAAAAGAAATACTTTTTTTTTATCTATATTAGGATTTTATTTAATTTTAAAATTTTTTTCTTAATTAGGCATACTTGAATTTTCATATTTAGGAATTTTTTAAGGGTTTTTAGAAGGGTAATTAGCCTATAAATAGGGGAGATTGGTGGGCAAAGGAGAACACACCATGCCATGAAACATAACACACACCAGCTACCTCTCTTCGCTTTGCCTTTTTCCCTATTTTTCATATTAACATCCATGGCACTGTGTAGCTGAAGTTTTACACTTAATTGAAGGAAATGGAAACTTAAGAATGAATAATTGTGAGATATAATTTGAGTTTACTATTTGATTTATGCTTTGATTATTTAATGTTCTTTTATTAATATATTTTTATGGTTTTCTTAATTTTATTACTATAAAGCTTACTAGTTGGTTAATTGCTGCAATATACTGCTAAGTTAGATATCAAATCCATAATTGTTTGATCCCTTTAATCTATGAAGCAACCAAACTTGATGATTTTTTGCATCAAAGATTATTAGCTCATGGAAAGAACTATGAATAAATTAAATACAACTACATATACTTGTGTTGTCTAGCCTTACCGATCTTTCTAATTCCTAAAGCTACTACGGGATTAAACCTTTAGCACTTATCTTTTGGTTGTTTGGTAGTTAGGGTTAATTAGACTGCATGTGTTCTGATTAACTACAATTAAGGAGAGATAAGAATTTAGTTCCCTAATAAGTATTTAGAGTATGGATTGATATATTTGCATTAATGATCAATTATGGATTTCCTATGGTGGATGTTGACCTAGACCAAGATTTGTCTTTAGTTGAACTTGACATTTTACTTTGCATTGTTTCCTTCATTATTTTGATTTTGCTAAATTAATTTTATTATATTCCAAACACCCCCTTCTTTATTTATTGCAAACTAAGATATCACTAAATACTCTTCATGGGAATGATCCATACTCACTCTACTACATATATTTTCAAGAGTATAGGTTTTGCTTTTAGGTGCCTGTGATAACACCCCATACTTCTATCATATAATGTTTGAGTGCTCTTTTATAAGGCCTATTGTCCCAAAAATGTATTGCGAGATTCTTTCGGGTGTGGTAGAGTGACACCTTATTAAGGGTGTGGTGCTAAAGCAATTATGCTAGGTATGGAGTTTAAATGTCTCTTTAGATGACATATGTCTCCTCTTACTGGTAAGGTTTCTTTTGGTTATAACTAAAGTAAGTGAAGAAGATGAAAGTGTGATACAAGCATATGCCAAGTGGGGTCTATTGGCTTCTTACTCATATAATAGTAGTTACGTTAGACTTTTGGACCTATAGCAGGTTCTCTAGAGGTTCATAATGTCAATAACATTTTCAAACCATAATAATAAAAATAAAAGTAAAATACAAATCAAGTACGTGTAATGACGAAGATGTATTTACAATTAATTAAGCTAAATATCAATGAATATTAATACCAAATTAAATTATACCTTTTTTATATTTTAAGTGCCCACTACATGATTAGTGATAAAGAATTAATGAATGTAGCATAAAACTTAATTCTCCTCTATAATAGATTTTTCTCTTTTGTAAGTTTTTAAATATTGGCTTCGCTCAGACTTATGATTTTAATTTAGGCCACATACATCACAACAAAAGGTATAAATTTATGCATATTATTCATGACCACAAGGCTTTTTTATCATTAAAATATAAAAAAGAAAAAGGCTTTTTTTTAGGAACAATAAAAAAGGCATTGTAGGAAAGTTAGTCATCGTTTTACAGATTTAGGCTAAGAATTATTTGTTAACATCCTAATTTAACATCCTTATAAAAAGGACCCAATACTCGAGTAGTTATGGTTCTGAATGGGACTCTCCCACATCTAGTCAAAGTGTTTATCGGATTTGGAACCCAACAACACTTCAACTCACTCCTTGTCATTTTTCAAGAAAGAATATACTAAGAGAGTTTGAACTTGGGTTATATCAAATTACCAACAAACTTCCATATTGCTGCTAAAGGAAAGATGATTGAGTTATCTTACAATTTAATGTCAAAATTCTTTTCCATAATGTATCATAAACTATAGATATAGATGTTGTTGACGTAATAAAGGAGAGGGCTTTTAAGTTGTTTAGGGTGCTTCACTAATTAGTCCCTTTTATGGCCAAATTAGCCAATCAATACCATCACTCAATTTTCTTAGTTCCTACCACATAATTGTGTTGAATTCACTCTAAATTTCCTCTGGGGGTCTATTTCATTGTTAACATTATATTTCATCTTAGGTCTAAATTCAAACATATGCATTTTTCATAACAAAAACAAGATTTTGTTAAATTTCAATGCATAAAGAACATCATAAAATAGTAACAGTTTGACTATCTCATATTTCTAATTTACAAATGCTAATCCCTTTGACTTTTACCCTCATATTGTTACTAATATACACTTATCTTAAACTAACTCCAATTTGACAATACTTTGTATATACTTCTCAATCTTTAGTTACATGGTTTGCCATAGTTGTAGTATGTTATTTTGGTCTTATCCTTTTTTTTTTTTTTGCCATAGCACCTCTTATGACAATCATTTTTATTCTTCCTTTATGGTTCTTCGTTCCCTTTTCCTTTCTTATAATGCTTATAATACTACTCATATTCAAACCAAAAACAACATTTTAACTTTAAGGCATTTCTCTTCTAAAATCAAATGGCATAAGATATCTTCAAAGAAATTCATAGTCTCATTTTACATCACATTAATTTTTATGTGATTGTAGTTTGAAAGAATGAAACAAATGACAATCTAAGCTTATTAATCATCCACAAGGGTATGAATTGTTGCTTTAAGCTCTTTAATCATATTACACATCACCCTTAAGTGTTGCCTAATGTTATGATATGGCTTTTTCATATTGACTTCAAAATTAATCGTTAACTCTTTTATCCAAGTGATCAAAGTACTTCAAAACCATCTACTTTGCTTAGGTAATCTCATGCTTTTCAAACTCTTGGATAAGATCAGACTTTATATTTTAAAACAAAACTATAAAAGTCATGCTATTCTTTCTTTTCCAAACCTTAAAGGCCTTTTGATCTCACCTTTGTTAAGTTAAGGAACCCTTCCTCAGGTTTACTATAACATAGTTGACAACTACCAACACTTTATGCTCTTCAAGGATACATTGAACCTCATAATACCAAACAACCTAGTTTTCACCATTTAACTTATCCTCCTTTTTAAACATATTAACAATATTCTTTATAGTTATCGTTATCATGATCTTGAGACATTTATCAATAATTAGTACTAACATTTTAACTAACCATTCAATTTGCACCAATATTGAAATAGATTAATAATAATCTAAAATTATTCAAAGAATTGAAAGTTCCCAATGTTCCCAATCATCTTCTTTTATAATAATACTAGATGATTTTAATTTATTTTAATTTGTGCAAAATTTAAGTTCTTATGTGAAAATTTCTAAAATCCTACTAACCTAATAGTTTTCACTCTTCAATTAGTTTGTCATGTATACAAAGTATATGTGTTGAGTATTAAAGATAAAAACTAAACACATATAACAACCTAGTAGATATATATTTTTTTGTTTGTTTGAATGTCACATAGTAGATATTTACAATAAAGTTTTAAATACATAATATCAAATATGGAATAATTCTACAATAATATTATAAAAGAATTAAATGATTGTTTCTAATGAGCATTAATTGAAAAAACCTTTACATAAAATAAAATGATGATTTATAAGGAATTATGATCTTATTTATTGAATTAATGACTTTATAAATATTCAAGGACTAATATCATTACACAATATAGAGTATACACTAATTTTATATTCTATATATGATTAAAACATAGTATGATGAAAGAATATAATTCAATTACATATTTAATTATTATTGATTATAATTTGATTCGTTTATAAGTCAATTTAGCATTATAATAAATTTATGATTTCTCTTCAATTTGATTTTGGTCAAAAAAATTTAGAAAAAAAAATTATCAAATTGTGTTCAACTATATGCCTTGGAAATTATAATTACCTATGTCAAGTTTGGCTTTACAAAGCCAAAACAAGTTATCGACAAGATGAAATTTAGCCTTATTGTTGCATGCTTTGTTATGTTTGATATACCAAATTATCTAACCTATACTAAATTTGATTAAAGCATCTTAATTAGATTAGTATTAAAGAATTAAATCTAATTAGATTTTTATTTCATTAAAAAATTATTTTTCTAATGCTAACAAGACTTTTATTTGGAACAATAAGACTAATTCAACAATGAAATCTAATATGATTAAAAAGTTACTTGAAATAGAAATTTTAATCTTAGAATATGTGCTAATATAATAGGATGTCTATTTGCAATAAGAACCTTAATTTAAAAATTGAATCATAATTTAATTAAATATAATAAACAAAGCATTAGCTATGTAATAGTTATCTTTAACCTATCCCTTATTAACATATTGAATGCTAATAAACTTACTAAATTGAATTTCTTATACTAGTATATTTATTTGAAAATTATTCTCAAATAAGACAAAATAGGTTTGTCTAGTTGTCCATAATAAGCTCATGTAATATGATCTTGCTAAGGCTATTGTTAATAAAGCTTAGGAGATTTATTAACATCATAAGATGACAATAGTCTAGTAATATATATAATGCTAGCTAATATGTCTCTTAAACTTTGATAACAGCATAAGATTATGGTTATCATGATTGTGTCTCTCAATAAGTTGAATTATGTACATGGTAAGATGAAGAGGTAAGAGAATCTAAAAAGCAATTGTTTCACTGTGAGATGACAAAATGATCTTTAGTGAATAGCAAGTGTTTTGAAGATTACTGATTATTCTTTAGAAATTAAGCCAATTAGATTTTATCATAGATGATAAGTTAATTACTAACTTGATCTCATAGTTTCTATCTTAGAGTTATTCTTAATTTAAGATGAACTCCTATATAAGATATATTCACTAGTTAAGCTATTGAATATACTTATTACTACATAAGGATTCCTTATGGAATGTTATCCTATATTCTTTTTTATGAATTCACTTTAAGATAGAAAGAGAAAAACTAAAACATATATGCTTAATAAAAATACAATATAGTTTAATGGTATTTAAAGGAGAACAATAGTGGCATATGACATTTAAAAAGAAATTGCAAAGTTTTTGTAAAATAAACAGAACTTAGAAAAGTTTCCTTTTTAAAACCTAAAAGAAGTAAACCTTTAAAGAAATGTGTGTTCTTAAGGTATACATCCACCTAAATTAGAAAACTATTGTCCCTTATATGACATTATTAACTAAGTGATATTAATGAAACAAAAATCATCAAATTTCCTAAAAATGATCACTTAAATCCTTTTAACCGCCAATCATATGAAACATTTGAATATTGTTTATTAGATAAAATGACCATATCACCTTTTACATAAAAGGGAAAATAGTTAATGAATCATTTAAATTAACAAATTGGGATATGTGTAGTCTAATAATTATTGAAGTTCCCAAATTCTCCCTAGGATCTACTAGTTTGTGATACTGAGAGGGGGAGAGAATCAGTATCACCACAAGTCGCAATTCATAAGTAAGTGAATAACTTCAATCTCTTCTTAAAAGTGAACTCTTTTTCAAACTCAACTAAGGTAAATCTATTGCTACCTACTAATCATAATAGTCCCCAAAGTCACCTTTTAAACACCTTACCTACTAGACAATTTGGATGTTTTTGTTTAGGTCTTTGTTAGGTTATGGGTTAGCTAATACTTTAGTTACGTTCACAACTCAATTCAAAACATAGAACATAAAGCAAATTAAGGACACACGAGATTTACATGATTTCGTCAATGTGACGTACATCCACAGTGGTAAGGACTCTCCCTTACCAAGACTATCCACTATATTTAAGAATTTCAGTTATAATGGATGTCTTAATCCTCTACTCCTTTCATTATTGCAATTACTAAGCAAGTACAATGCAAAGAGTGTCACTTTCTATGTCTACCCTTCTTCTAGCTTGTCTTGCCTTTGTTGAATTGAAAGGCTACTCCATTGCCACTTAGAAGTTTACCACAATGCTCTCTAACCTCTCTTGAAGAAATCTAGAAATACATTGAATTCTTTTTGATGCTTCATCGAATTTCATCTCTACATTGTCTCACACAACTCCTACTTTCATCGTCTAACGATCTCACCCATCTCCTATTTCACGATCTCATTGTCTCACAGCTCGCCTCACGTATGTTTCTGGTTTGCCCTTGTCCGTTTCACACCTCCTTTGATCGTATCAAATTTTCTCCCTTTTCTACTGGTCACTGTTCTTCGACCGTCCACACCTATTTGGCCATCTCATGTTTTCTTTCTTTTCTGCAGATCACATTTCTTTTGGTCGTGTCTGGTTTTTCTCTTTTTCACTGTCCAGCTGGATCTCTCTCATCGTCTAGCCCTGTTATGCCGTTGACTCCTCTTTCTGTCGTCTAGCCCTATTTTGCCATCAACTCTTTTGTTCTGGCTGGCCATATACCTCTTTTCTCTCTCTTCCAATGATTGTCTCAATTTTTCTCTTTTTCTCTCGTGTTCTGCCAATAATTTCTCTCTCTCTTCGTTTAGCTGGATCTCTCTTACCGTCCAGTTGGATCTATCTCATTATCCAGTCAGATATATTGCACTGTTTACAGTGGTGGCTCTTCGTGTGGTGGTTACTCCTTTCTGTCTAGCCCCTATTCGGCCATCTCTAGTTCTCTCTCTTTTTCCCTGATCTACTGACTATCTCTCTTTCTTCGTCCACCCCTTTTCGGCCATTTTTCGTATTTTATTTTTTTTCATCCTCTCTTCTATGGTTGTCTCGGCATTTTCTCCCTTTCAACTAGATTGTGTCATTTGTTTCTCTCTCTAACTTTTTGTCGTGTTATCTCCTTGCCAACAGCTAGTTTGCCGGTGGTTTACCGTTCCTCATGGGTTTCTATATTACTACCAACCACCTCTTTGTGTTTATGCCATATAGGGTTTGGTGCTGGCCAGTCACTCTAGGTTTACCGAATGTTCAATTACCAACACCCTTGGTTGAATGGTTGCTTGTGTTTTGTCGAGTATTCAATTATGCGTTCACCCTTTTGTGTTTTGCCGTGAATTAAATTGTGTTGGTCTTACCCTAGTTTCGTCTTCCATGGCCTTTATATACTTTCTTCAATGAAACCCTAATACGGCTTACTTGCTGTGAATTTATTGTCTTGCTCGTTCATGTGGCTTTTACATTCTTGCCCCTCTATATGGCTTTTATCTTTTTACCCTTCCATGTGACTTTACTTTCTTGCACACTTAAACCTAGTTAACAACAATTGCAACCCATTCAAGGCTATAGGAACAACAATCTCCCTCTTTGTAATTGTTGGCAACACTTATAACAAAAGTCACTATACAGCAATTTCAACTCACCCTAAATATGCACTCCTCCTTTTTTAATTGCTCCCCCTGCACTGTTGCTTCTTTCCCCTTTTGCTAACCAATTACAAATCTGAAAAACTCGCAAAGTAAAGATGGAGGATTCACTAGATTTTCAGGCTTAAGGAGGCATTTATAGAGATAGACTCATTATGTGCTTTTCAAATAGCTCTATGGACAGAGATTTAGTTAGATCTTGTGTAGCCTCTTCAACAGATTTAGGTTCAACTTGTGAGAGTAACATAGCAGCTCCCACAATTCTTCTTCTTATTGTAACTCCTGCTAATGGGTCACCTATGATCTAATTTTATTGATGAGCACTGGTCCATGTTTTCTTTGGCTTTCTTTCTTGCATAGTCTTAATTGCAAAAGGATCTCTTTCTTCATCAATCACTTACAAATTTCCAGCTGTTCTCTTCCCGGCTGCAATGATATTGCCTTCTTTACTCTTTACTTGGCAACTTGTTTTTGTGAATATCACTTTGTGGTTGTCGTTGCATAGTTGGCTGACAAATGCTAGATTATATCTAAGTCCTTTAATGTGCAAAACATATTTTAGCTTTCCTTTTCCATATTTACTGACCCTTGACCACTAATGTTGAGTGAATCATCATTATCAAACTTGACTCTGCCTTCTCTTGACTTGTTTAGCTTTGATAATTTACTCTTATCTCTTGTCATATGTGAAGTGCATCCACTATCAAGGATCCACTACTTATCCTTATAGTCAGTCTTTAGTCCAATTTCAGCTATGTTATCTACCTCCCTTTTTACTCTATATTCCTTCTCTTGAACTGGCTGGAAGATAGCTTTATCCTTTTTCTCAGCTTTGACTGCACCGCTTGTTTTCATTGTGCCATTAAGTGCCTTCTCTTGTTTAAGGAGAAATGTCATGCATCTCTTGGAATTATAGCCATCTTGCCCACACCTTTCACATTATTTCAAGTTTACCAATATAGCAAACTTGTTCTTTAAAGCTATTGGTTTAGGCTTCCACTAACAATCCACGTCAGTGTGTCCTTGCCTTTTATAGTATGTGCAAGAACTCACGATAGGTGTTCTCCTCTGAGTTTGGTATTGTCTCCCCCTATATGCAGCATCGTATCTTCTCAAGTTGGAGACATATACTAGCCTTCTCCACCATCATTTACTTGCCTTATGACTCCAAACTCCACAATAAAGACAGTAACCTTGAAACTACTTCTTCTTGGGTCTAATCACAGCTTGTTTTCTTTTATTCATTACTTGTTGTATAGGCAATGTAACTGACTTCTTTGCTTGTGTGACTTTCATTTTAGCCACCTTCTTCTCTTTCTTTTGTTCAACCATTGCCCTTGGCTGGCTGACTTTCTTTTCTTTTTAAGACATAGCAGCTATGGGCTACTGCTTTTTAACCATATACATCATTTCTAGCCCTCGCTTTGGTTTGATAGCTGTCTTCTCTTCTTCAGTTATCTTCTCATATGTCACAGCTTTCTCTTTCAACTTCTGTGGCAAATTCTTATTCTTCTTTTCTCTTGTAGAGCTTGTTTCTCCTACCACTTCAAACTTCTACAAGTTCTCCTCACTCTTTTTGAGTTACTGAAGTCTCAGCAACTCTATCTCCATTTCTTGAATTGTTGAAGTCCTTGAGCCACGCTTCATAGTAAGGTCTTCACATATTTTGATCTGTTCATCAAATCTTCTCTTTAAGTCAATATGTTCAGCCCTTATTTCACTTTTTTGACTTTTTACTTCCTTTGACTTTGCTTTAACTTGTTTTATGTGAGTCTCTAACCTTCTTATAGTTCTGCCCCTTCTGATTATCTCCTTTAAAGCTTCTTTCAACTTAGCTTTAAGATCTGGTTCTTCTTCATTAACCTCCTCTTCTTCTTCAGAAGTTGAACTACCACCTTGAGCTGATGCCATAAAGGCATGCTTATCTGATGAGTCTTCATCTCTCTCTTCATCAGCTTCTTTTGTTTAACTCACATAACTCTTGAATGCACTTCTTTTCTTCTTTTATGAGTTGGCAGTCTTTTTGCTGGACTTCTTTGATTTATATGGTCTTCTCCATTTTGAATTCGGCTTATTATCACCATCCTTATCTTCATCATCAAGTTTCACTTTGCACTGAGAAGCAAAGTGTCCAGTCTACCCACAACGATAAGATCTTAAGGACAACTGTCCTTTTCCCTTCTTAGACCCCTTTTTGAATTTTCTTGTGAAGTAAGCTAACACTTTACCTTGACTTTCTTCCTCATCACCATCATCATCCTCACTGGATAATTCTTCCTCTTCTCTTATCTTCAAATGTCTCATAGCTTTGAAAGCTGCCTCCTTTGATACCTTCGATGCTGAGGAGCCCTCTGTTGACTTTATCCTTTTCTCATATGCAATGAGATTGCACTAGAGATCATGCAAAGACATAGAATTGAGATCTCTACTCTCCTCTATAGCTGCTACCTTTGAGGCAAACCTCTTAGGCAGAATTCTCAAAATTTTCTTCATAATAGATGAGTCCTTCATGTCCTTCCCATGACTTCTTAGATCATTTACAACATCAATAACTCTATTGAAGAATTCCTATACTGTCTCATTTTTCTACATTCTGAAAGATTTATATCTCTCCTTGAACACTTGAAACTTGGCCTCCTTCATTCTACCATCACCTTCATAAACTTTTTACAATCCGTCCCATATCTCTTTAGCAAATTTGCAATCCATAACTTTAGCCTATTCAGCATCTGTCAACGTTAAAATGATGATGTTTGAGACCTTCCCATTTATCTCAAACTACCTTAATTCCTCTAGGGTTAGATCTTTACCTTCTTTTGGGGCCATAAAACCCTCCTGTATAGCTTTCACCACGTTCATGCCCATGGTTGCAAATACCACCTATATTCTTGCTCTCCACACATGGTAGTTGGTTCCAATGAAGATTGGAACCTTCTTGCTATAAGTAGTGTTAATGCTGGTACTAGCATCCATTTCTCGGTATGCTAAACAAGTTAAAACTTCTGGAACCCTTCAAACTAGTACACCAAGCTGTTAAGCTTCGAATCGGTGAACCTATGCTCTGATACCAATTGAAGTTTCCGACTTCTCCCTAGGATTTATTAGTCTATGATACTAAGAGAGGGGTGAATCAGTATCACCACAAGTCACAATTCGCAGGGAAGTGAACAACTTCAACCTCTTCTTAAAAGTGAACTCTTTCTCAGACTCGATTAAGGTAGATCTAATACTACCAACTAATCATAATAGTTCCCAAAGTCACCATTTAGACACCTTGCCTAATAGACAATTCAGATGTTCTTATTTAGGTCTTCGTTAGGTTATGGATTGGCTAATACTTTAGCTGTGTTCACAACTCAATTCAAAAAACAGAACTTAAAGCAAATTAAGGACACACGAGACTTACGTGGTTCCGTCAATGTGACATACATTCATGGTGGTAGGGACTCTCCCTTATCAAGACTATCCACTATATTTAGGAATTCTAATTATAATGGATGTCTTAATCCTCTGCTCCTTTCACTATTGCAATTACTAAGCAAGTACAATACAAATAATGTCACTTACTATGTCTACCCTTCTTCTAGCTTGTCTTGCCTCTGTTGAATTAAAAGGCTACTTCACTACCATTTAGAAGTTCACCGCGACGCTCTCTAACCTCTCTTGAAGAAATCTAGAAATATGTTGAATTCTTTCTGATGCTTCACCAAATTTCTTCTCTACATTGTCTCACACAACTCCTGCTTTCACCATCTCACGGTCTCACCCGTCTCCTATATTACAATCTCACTGTCTCACGGCTCGCCTTACATACATTTCTAGTTTGCCCTTATCCGTTTCACACCTCTTTTGGTGGTATCAGATTTTCTCCCTTTTCTACCGGTCACTATTCTTCGGCCATCCACCCCTATTTGGTCGTCTCAGGTTTTCTTTCTTTTCTACCGGTCACAATTCTTTTGGTCGTATTTGGTTTTTCACCTTCCCACCATCTAGTTGGATCTCTCTCATTGTCTAGGCCTATTTTGTCGTCGACTCCTTTTTCTACCGTCTAGCCTTGTTCTACCGTCAACTCCTCTTTCTGCCATCTAGCCCTGTTTTGCCATCGACTCCTCTGTTCTGGCCATATACCTCTTTTCTCTCTCTTCCAATGACTGTCTCAATTTTTCTCTCTTTCTCTCATATTCTGCTGATGGTTTCTCTCTCTTCGTTTAGCCGGATCTATCTCACCATCCAGCCGGATCTATCTCACTGTTTATGACGGTGGCTCTTCGTGTGGTGCCCACCCCTCTTCGGCCATTTTTTGTATTTTATTTTTTTTCATCCTCTCTTCTATGGCCGTTTCCATATTTTCTCCCTTTCTACCTGATTTTGTCGTCCATTTCTCTCTCTACCTCTTTGCTATGTTGTCTCCTCGCTGACCGCTAGTGTGTCGATGGTGTACCATTCCTCATGAGTTTCTCTCTCTTGCCATCACATGGTTTTCTCATTGCCATGTTGGATTTTTCTCTTTTTTAACCCCTGTTTTGCGGTGGCCGTCTTGAATTTTCTTTATATTATTGCTAACCACCTCTTTGTGTTTATGCCATGTAAGATTTGGTGCTGGCCGGTCACTCTAGGTTTGCCGAATGTTCAATTGCCAACACCCTTGGTTGAATGGTTGCTTTTGTTTTGCCAAGTATTCAATTATGCCGTTCACCTTTTTGTTTTTTGTCGTGTATTCAATTGTGTTGACCTTACCCTAGTCTCATCTTCCAAAGCCTTTATATACTCTCTTCCATGAAACCCTAATAGGACTTACTTGCAGTGAATTTATTGTCTTACCCATGTAACTTTTACATTCTTGCCCCTCTATGTGGCTTTTACCTTCTTACCCTTCTATATGGCTTTACTTTCTTGTACACTTAAACCTAGTTGACAACAATTACAACCCATACAAGGCTATGGGAACAATAACTATACATAATAAATAAGTTTCTCATTTTTACCTAACTAATCGGATCAAATATGATTATAAATTTTTAATAAAATATAAATCTAAATTCTTCTAAGGAAAGGAGAAACATTATGAGATATTATATTTATGTTAAGTCATGTAACTTTAAACCTTTTCTTTAGAACTATGACATAAAAATTTCTACCCATCTTTTAAAATGCTCCATCCAAATCAATCGATAAGCTATCTTCATTTTACAAATCGATCCGTATTTAACCTCTGTAGCTTGTTAGAACCAATAATCCAATTTTTAATTTTCTCCTTTATGTGAGTGCAATTGTACGAATAAAAATTAATGCGCAAGCACCCAAGGATGCATGACAATTTTTACGTGGTTCACTCACAATGTGTGAACTACGTCTACAGTGTGATAGGATCACTCCTAAATCACAAAATTCACTTTTGTTATCAAGGAATATAGTTATGGTGTAAAAGGATCACTCCTTAACCACTTGTGGAAGAACTACTTCTTAACCATTTACAACAATCTATTAATCAAGGAGTTGATCTCTCGATCATTTCAAGGGTATCCCACCCTTTTTCAACATGTTTATCAAAAGTTTGTGATTAAAATCATTCTTGGAGAATATAGACTGCTAAAACAGAACATGGATCTTCTCCTTCCTTCACTACCAGTGTTGTTTCACCTGCTGCCCACGCGTGCTGCTGCCGGTGTTCGTACGTGCTACTATTATTGTTTACACACATTATTAATGTTGTTCATGCACGTTGTCGCATTTATCCGCTGCTATTTGTACACATTGTTGTGTTTGTCTGCTACCATGCTCACATGTTATAACAATTTTGTCACACTGCTACTACTCTCCTCATGCACTGCAACTGTCTTCTCACATCGCTTATGGGTTTGCTGGTTGATTCCCGAACCTACTGCAGCACATTCTGATTTTTTACTTCATTCCCAAGTGTGCTGCTATCTAATGCAGTTAATACCATGTTTGCCTATTGTCTGCACAGACTATGCTTGTTGTCCTCACAAGCTATACCTATTGTTTGCACAAGCTATGCCTACTGTTTGTGCTCCTGCTGTCTGTTGTCTCTATACTTGTTGTAAGTACACATTATGCCTACTATCCGTGCACATTATTTGTGCTCTCTATGCTTGTTATCTACGCTTTCTATGCTTGCTATCCGAGCACGCTGTGCCCATTGTTTGCATAAGTTGTGCCTGCCGTCCTTGTGCTCTATGCCTGCTGTCCGCGCACGTTGCGGCTGCTTTCCACACCTACTATTCCTGCTATTTGCATGTGCTATGTCTGCTGTCCACATGTGCTGCTGCTACTATCGTGCACATTGCTGCTTTCCTCACGCGCTACAGTAGTTTTCTCGCACAGCTGCCACTCTCCCCGCGCGTTGCAACAATTTTCTTGTGCTACTACTGCTCTCCCGCTCACTGCAATAGATTTCTCGCACCTCTACTACTCTCCCCACGGGTTACAGTTATTTTCTCATGTCACTGCTGCTATCCCCGTGCACTGCAGCTGTCTTCTCACACTGCTATTGGTTTGTTGGTTGATTCCTGGACCTACTGCAACATGTTCTAATTTTTTGCTTGATTCCCGAGCGTGCTACTACTATTGGGAAGCCTCCTGAGGTACTATTGGTGCTAGTATACCCTCTTGGACGTGTAGGAACTACTGCTGTTATACCCTCCTGGACGTGCAGGGACATCTGCTATTAGTATACCCTCCTCGATGTGCAGGGAGATGCTACTGGTGCTGGTATACCCTCTTGGACATGCAGGGACATCTATTGCTATTGGTATACCCTTCTAGATGTGCAGGGACATATTGCTAGTGCTGGTATACCCTTCTAGATGTGCAGTTGCTACTAGGAAGTCTCCTGGACATGCTACTAATGCTGGTACACCCTCTTGGACGTGCAGCTATTGTTGGGAAGTCTCCTGGATGTGCTGCTGTTGCTGGGAAGCCTCTTGCATGAGCTACTGATGCAGGGAAGCCTCCTGGATGTGCTGCTGGTTTTATTATACCCTTTTGGACCTACAAGGACATCTGCTACTGCTGGTATACCCTTCTATACGTGCAGGGATGTGCTGTTGGTCTGCTAGAAAGCCTCTTGGATGTGCTGGTATGGTGGCCAGCTATTATTGTCACCTTTGTGAGGGCTTGCTGGTGCAATTGCTGTCTTGGTGAGGGTATACTAGTGTGGGTGTCCGGATACCTTGCTCTCTTTCTTTCCTCCTTGGTCAGCTGCACCTTACTGCTTCTCTTTGGTGGCTACTGCACTCTCCTTGGCTAGCTGCCTTACTACCTCTCCTTGGTGGTTGTTGCACTCTCCTTGGCTAGCTGTCTTTCCTTCTTTCTTTCTTTCCTTGGCCGATTACCTTGCTTGGTGGCAACCTTCTCTTTTACCATTCAACTTTCTTTTTCCCTACGTTTACTACTCACTTCTCTCTTTAGCCGGCAGCAGGCACAAAGACCACGAACAGTAGGCACAACTTATGCAAACAACGAGTATAGCTTGTAAAGACAGCAGACATAGTGCATGCGGACAGTAAACAGATGTAGCAACGCGTATGGACAGTAGCAGACAGATGCAGTAGTGTGTATGGACAGCATTAACAACGCATGTGGACAGCAGCAACAACATGCACAGGCAGCACTAACAATAAGTGAAACAACACTAACAACGAAAGAAGGAGAAGATCCATATTTTGCTCTAGCAGTTTGTATATATTGAGTTATCATTCTCTAGGAAAAGTTTTAATCACAAATTCTTGAAAAACATGTTGAAAAAGGGTGGGATACCATTGAAGTGAGATCAACTCCTTGATCAAGAGATAGTTATAAGTGGTTAAGGAGTAGTCCTTCTACAAATGGTTAAGGAGTGATCCTTCCACAACATAACTATATCCCTTAATAATTAGAATGGATTATATGATTTAGAAGTGATCCTATCACACTGTGGATGTAACTCATACATTGTAAGTGAACCACATAAAAATTGTCGTGTGTTCTTAGGTGCTTATACATTAATTTTTATTTGTACGGTCATGCTTACATAAAGGAGAAAATTAGAAATTGGATCATTGATTCTAACAAGTCTTAGAGGTTAAATCTAGATCGATTTGTAAAAAGAAAATAACTCACATTGATTCACCCCTCTTTTCAATATGAGACCTACAACAATCCTCATCAAACATGTATAATGGATATAAATCATATAACTTAATAACATAAGAATCTTTATACATCCACTAAGATACATCATATTATATAGAGGAATGAGTTTCACATTAAAGTATAAGATGATATATTACTCATGGGGATAGGTTTAATAGTTATAAGGAAACAATAAGTGAGATTGGTACCAGTAATGGCTTAAGGCCATGAAAACTAAAATTGATTTCATGTATATTAATTAAGTAGTCTTTGGTTGATTTAATTGAAGGGATTTATTGAGAGATTTTCGTTAGAATGCTTTAACCCTTTGAACTTACACATATTTATAGGTAAAACTGGTTAATTAATTAAGAAAATATATTAACCTAAATAGAAGTATACTTTAATAACTAATTAAAATAATATCTAATTAAATAGAAAATACTTAAAAATGGAAAATAAAATTTCTTAAATAATTTCATAAAAATTTAAATAGTAAAATAGTATCCTAAATTGTAAAATTATATGTAAGAGTCAAGTCTTTTGAAATTTTCCATTAGGCTTTTAAAAGTCCCTCTAATCCATAAAGTTTAGGGCTACTCGTTTTATGTCAGTCACCTCTACTTGAAATAAACTCGTCCTTGAGTTCAAATCTTGGTCTAAATAAAGAGGCTTATTTATTGAATAAAATAGATAAATATCTGCGACATTAAAAGTTATTGAAATTCTTTATTCTAGAAGTGGATTGATCATATATGCATTATTATTAATTTTCTTTAATATCTGATAAGAATCATGCTTCATAAGCTCAACTTATTGTAAGAATTAATAGGAAACCATTCCTTATAAAAAAACACTATTACATGATCACCCTTTTAAAGTAATTGGCTCGTTCAATGTTTGTCCATAACTCTTTTTATATTTCTCATTGATGACCTCTAACTTCTATTTTACCTTAACTTGGATATATTGCACCTATTTTGTAAGATGCTCAGCTACAATGTTAAGGCCTAAGATTCGAGGAAGCTTAACCAAATCCAAAGTTATTATGGACATTTAGTATAAATAATGGAAAAAGCAGACTTTCTTATAACACTGTGTACTACATTATTGTACGCAAACTCAATATTAGTTAAGGCAAAGCCTAATTACTTTAAATAAGGTTGCCTAAGGTCTTATTAAGTGATTTAATCTGATTATCTATTTAAGGGTGAGCTATACTAGTAAACCTCAATGATGAATCAAATAACTTTCATAAAGTGATCCAAAAGTCATTAAGCAACCTTGTATCATAGTTATAAGTGATGGATTTGTGCATTCTATGTAAGGTACTACTTCCTTAAGAATAATTAAGCTTCAAAGCTTTACTAAATCAACTCACGCCCTACTAGATAATGTTCTTGATGCTTTAAAATTCTCATAATTGTATAAGATTTCTTGTCATATGTCTATAACTTCTGTTAAGCCTTGCTTAGTTTCTCGCTAAAATATTCAACTAGCCTTTTCTCTTGATAAAAAGCTGCACTAACTCCCATTCCACTAGCAATATATTCAACTTCAAATAACTTTTCAAAAGTAAGGAGGGTTAGCACTAGAGCAGTACATAACTTTTCCTTAGTGAGAGCAAAACACTAAATTCTTCTTTATCTCCTTACTAAAACTTACATTTCTTAAAACATTTAATGATAGGGGTCATGTGATACTGAAATTATAGATAAATACTTGATAGAAGGTTGTTAAGCCAATCTCTAATTGCTCACATTTTGTCCTTGTTAACTTGGCTACCCTTAGAACTGACTATGTACCCCAAAAAGAGTAACTTGTTAGTTATGAAATTACACTTCCTTAAATTTATAAACAACTTATTTTTTTGTAGCACTAATAATACCTTCTTTAAGTGTAAAACATGATTTTTTATTGATTAGCTATAAATAAGAATATCATCAAAATATAGAAATATAAACTTGATAATGAAAGGTTTTAATACCTAACTCATTAACTTCATAGAGGTGCTAGGGCATTTAAGAGATCAAATGGAATTACTAGCTATTCATAAAGACTATCTCAAGTTTTAAATGCAGTCTTCCACTTGTCTTTAAGTTTAATCCTAATTTGGTAATAGCCATTTTGAACATTGATATTTAAAAACACATTGGACCAATCCAGTTAGTCTAACATATCATTTAGTCAAGAAATAAAGAACTTGTACCTAATGGTGATCATGTTAATAGCCCAACTATTAACACACATTCGCCAACTACCATCTTTCTTTGGAGTTAACAAGGTAGGTACTACATATGGGCTCAAGCACTCCTTGACATACCCTTTTTGCAATAACTCTTCGACCTTCTTCCTTAGGATCTCACTCTTTTTAGCACTCATCCAATAATGTGGCAAGTTAGGGAGACTAGCCCTAAGAACTAAATAAATCTTATGTTGGATATTATGTATTGGTGGTAACCCATTTAGTAACTTATTTGGAATAATGTCACTAAATTCTTCTAACAATGGCTTCATTAATTCTAGAAGCCCTATCTTTGGATCATTAGTTACTTTACCTTTCACCACTAACACATAATCTTTCTTTGATTTTTCAATAGCTACTTCAATTTTTTAATTTAAATGAGTGACTATTAAAAAAGCCTTCCCCTTCACTTGAGAAGTTTTGGGTCAAAACCCTCCTTTATAAATAGTAATGTATATTTCACTCTAACCTTTTTAAGTTTGTAGACATTCTTTTAACCTGAGTGTTCAACATCAACATCAAATTACCAAGTTCACCTAAATAATAAATGGCAAGCATCCATATCTATAACATTACAATAAACCTCATCTATGTATTGGCCAATTAAGAAAGGAACTTCCATTTTGTTACTCAAAGTTCTCCAATTATTTTGGTCCACCCAATAGTGTATGGATTGAGGTGCTTCTCTATTAGTAGTTGCAATTTCTTAACAGTTTCTATCTTAATGATATTTTCATAACCACCACTATCAATAATCAAATCATACAAAGTATTATTGATTGTGCACCTAGTATGAAATAACTTATTTCATTGAGTGTCATCCTCTTATTTAAGAGTTGGCATCAACTTTCTCACCATATATACAACTTTGTCATCTTTGTAATCGCACTTCTCACCATCTAAATGAGAGTAGACTTCCTTACCTTCATCTTGAACTCCCTCTCATTGCTTACTACATTCAATGTTTGTCGATGTAGGCTATCACTAGAATGATGACTTACCTCATTACACTTAAAGCACTTACCTGATGTAGGCTTCTTATAAGGAAAAATATTCTAAATAATGGCCTTCTCAACAAGTGGTTATTTGCCTATAATTTTGTCAGTTAACACTTATTCTAACTGAATTAATGTCTTTTACTTTTCTTTCTTTACAACAAACTTGTTAAATCTTATTTTTTTCTTACAACATCATCTCAACTTTTAATGTCATATTCATAGCCTTAAATATATTCAATAACATTTAAACTCTAATTTTATCTTAAATGGCTAATTTTAATCTATCAAGGTATCTTGAGATATACTGGCTTTCTGATTCCATTTAGTTATTGTGCTAAGATAATCTGAAAAATTCTAATAAGTATTCACTAGTTGTCTTGGTTGCAATGTTGATATTTTTGAAAAATGATCTGCTTATAATCCAGAGGAAGTAATGCTCCTCCTAAAAGTTGCTTCATTTTATACTAGTCTCTAATCGAAACTTTCCCTTATTTTCTCATGCAATCTTTTGTTTGTTCCTACTAAGCAAAGGCTCCCCCTTCTAGTCAATAAATAACTAATCTAACCTTTTGTTCTTCAAGTATCTCTATGTAATCAAAGAATATTTCTATTTTAGCTAACTAATTCACAAACATTTTAATATTAAATTCACCATTAAAGATAAGGATATCTACTTTTAATCAAAATTTATTTGACATTCTAAAATGTCAAGGTCGTTGTTATTCATACTGACATAATTTGGATATTTATCAAAAACACCATCCTCATTATTAGTATTTGTCACATAAGCTTAATGCTTAAGCAAATTTGTTTCTTCATCAAAATCCACCACATAAGGTTGATGCCTATATAGATTAACAAGGACTGGTCAAATAAAAGGTTAACCATAAGCAAAATCTCCAACCTAATTCCTTTCATCTTTTCAATTCTTATTGATACCTCCCACTAAGAGAGTCTTAAGTCATTTGTTAAGAGTTCAAAGGTTATCACTTCATTGCCCTTGCATCATAAGATAAAGGCTAAGAAGGTGGAGTGGTTATTTCAATATGCAGTGGGAATGCTCTCTGTAAATCCATGTTGATCAGTTAAGTAACATAGCAAGTGAGAAAGGGTACCCATCATCTAATCAAAGTAATGACAATGGAAGGGGTTAGAGGTGTTACTCTCCTTTAAGTTAAGGGTAAATATGCTTAATGAGCTAGACAAGGAAGTGACTGGCAACACTAGCTATTCCAATAGTTGATTTTCTGGTCTATTATAGAGGTAGGGGTAGACCAACAATTATGGGTTTCAATTGGAGGTCTTCCTTTGCAAGTGTGATTAGATGGCTTTTTTTTTTTTTTTTTTTTGCTCTATTGGGTGGTATATTAGGTATCTACATTAAAATTGACATGGATTTTACTAAAAAGCACAAACTGTATGTCTATTAAATACTAGTATTGGTTGAAGTAAAGACTACAATTCTGGAAATAGTTATAATGGAGGGAGCCAAGAGGACATATGCATTGAGTTTAAAATTAGAGACTATTCACAATGATCAAGTGATTGAAAGAGGCTTCATGCTAATATTTAGTCATCAATTGGGCACCAGTGGTAATCAATAGTTGGGAGTAAATAGTAGGGTGACCATTATTCTTTAAATTAAGATACAGAGACCCAAACTTACAAAATAAGAGGTAGTATGGTGGGAGAGAGGCTGGAAAAGGGCAAGTTAGGTTAAGGATAAAGGCTCTATCAACCTAATTGTTCATGGATCAAGAAGGAGGTAATGTTCTGGTGGTGGCCCATATATTTAGAATGAGAGATAAGCCACAAAAAAGGATTAAGAGAGCAAACAAGCCTTAGGGTTTAAGTATAAGGTAGAAGGGCCCATATCTCATAGGCTTAGTAAGGCAAAAATAATGTGTTGTTAGGCTGGTCAAGCTAAAGATGACTATTTGAGAGATAATTGGGCCAAAGGGAATTAGGTCAACCCTGACAAGTTTAAATGGTAATCGAGTCAAACTCATATTACAAAAATGGGGTCCAATGTCAAGCAATGTTAGTGATCAACTAGATAGTGATGACAATGGGATTAACAATGCTAAAAGTTGGTTAACATAAGGTCAGTGTTCCTCGCCAATGTTTTTTCTGGTGACATAAGTGGAGTGCATCATTAAGAAAAGCAAACAAGGGGTGGTCATAAGGGTTATTAGGTGACACGGACTCCAATTATATGTAAACGAAACCCAACACTAATTTTGGTATAGGATCATTCTAACAAAGGTTAAAAGATTTGGAGTTTTGACCCAATGATGATAAACAACCAAGAACTAGAACTATAAGATTCAAACGCCACTCCTAACAATAACAACATTGAAGAAGATAAGTCTATTAAACCAACACACTTAAAGTATGAAAGTTTAAAATTAGTTCTCAAAGAACTAGAGAAATCACTCATACACTCATAAAAATGGGTCTCCCAAATCCAACTTCCTTCCCAAGGCCATGGTTCTAAAATTCCTCTATAGATGACACATTTGTAAGCCCTGGTGAAGCTTCTATCATCTTTAACTCATACCTTGCAACTTCTTGATAGTAAATATTGCATAACAAGTTGTTGAGAGCTTATTTTATTTTCTTTGACCTTGCCCTTATCATTGGTACTTTAAGGTTTTGCAAAGTATCAACTCCTTTGTTGATTTGAGCTAATACAATATGGATTCCATCATTCCCGCTCTCCAAAAAATGATTTGTCCTCAAATCAGCACTTACATTATCAAAGAGAAAAGGAGAAAGGTTAGAAATATTAAATGTTGCACTCACATTATACTCACCTGGCAAGTCAAGTTTATATGCATTATCATTGACTCTTGCCACCACTTGAAAAGGACCATCTCCTCTTGGTTGCAACTTTGACTTCCTTTACATAGAAAATCTATCCTTCTGCAAATGTACCTAAACCCAATCACCAGGTTTAAAAGTGATATGCCTATGACCTTTGTTGGCTTGTGTTTCATAGTGTTTGGTTTTTCTCTAAATGTTAAGCTAGCTTTTTCATGAAGTTACCTAACCACTTCAGCCTTCTTTTTCCCATCTAAATTAGCCCTATCTTGTATAGGCAATGGTATTAAATCCAAAGGAGATAATGGATTAAAACCATAAACAATCTTGAAAGGAGAATAACCCATAAACTCCACAAAAGGCAAAATTTCTTCCCAAGTTCTAGAGTTCTTACCAATAACAACATGCAACAATATACCAAGAGTTCGATTTATTACCTTAGTTTGTCCATCAATTTGTGGATGGCAAGTTATAGAAAACAACAACTTTGTTCCAAGCTTACCCCACAATGTCTTCCAAAAATGGCTCAAAAATTTTGCATCACGATCTAATACAATACTCTTCGGCACTTCATGTAGGTAAACAATCACTCTAAAAAATAAGTCTATAATGTGTGTGGCATTATCCATTTTGGTGCAAGCAATGAAATGCGCTATCTTTGAAAACCTATCAACTACAACAAGAATACAATCTTGGCCTTGCTTGGACCTAGGTAACCCAAGAATAAAATCCATAAAAATGTTGGTCCAAGGTTCACAAGGAATTTTTAAGGGCATATACTTTCCATAGGGCAAAACCCTAAACTTAGCTTGTTTACAAGTAATATACTTGGCACAGACTCTTTCAACTTCCCTTTTCATATGTAGCCAAAAGAAATGTTCATTTAAAACATCAAACTCTTGCATGAGAACTCCCTCAATCCCAATGCTTGATGCATCACATTCAGTTTCAAAGATCTTAGAAAAATTAGGCAAAGCAAGAAGTGGTGCATTACATAACTTAGACTTAAGCAAATCAAAGGCATTTTGTTGTTCCTTACTTTACTTGTAACTCACACTCTTTTTAATCACGTCAATCAATAGTGCAGCTATGGTATTAAAATCCTTAATGAACCTCCTATAAAAGCTAGCTAAACCATGGAAACTCCTCACATCACTCACACTCTTAGGTGTAGGCCATTTTTGAATTGCCTTAATCTTCTCTTTATCAACCTCTATGTCATGAGCAGACACAACATAACCCAAGAAAATGATATGATCCTTACAAAAATCGCATTTCTTCAAATTGGCATACAATTTCTCTTTCCTTAAAACCTCAAGCACACAATGCAAATGTTCAACATACTCTTCCAAATTCCTACTGTATACTAATATGTCATCAAAATAAGCCACAACAAACTTTCCTAAGAATGGTCTCAAAACATGATTCATTAATCTCATAAAAGTACTATGTGCATTAGTCAAATCGAAGGGCATAACTAACCATTCATACAAACCATGCTTGGTCTTGAATGCAGTTTTCCATTCATCTCTTTTCCTCATCCTAATTTGATGATACCCACTCTTAAGGTTAATTTTAAAGAAGTAACAAGCACCATGTAATTCATCTAACATATCATCAAGCCTGGGTATGAGATGTCGATACTTAACTGTTATTTTGTTGATAGCTCTACAATCGACACACATCCTCCAAGATCCATCTTTCTTTGGTATAAGTAATACTAGCACTACACATAGACTTATGCTCTCCTTTATATGTCCCTTCTTCATCAACTCATCAACTTGCCTCTGAAGCTCCTTTTTCTCCTCAGGATTACTTCTATATGCTGCCTTCTTAGGAATGTGAGCTCCAGGAATAAAATCAATGTGATGTTCAATCCCTTTCCTTGGTGGTAAACCATCTAAGATCTCCTTAGGGAATACATCATTATAATCTTGCAACAAAATGAACTAGCACTAGGTAAAGATGAATCAAGGTTAATGTTAGAGAAATAAGAATCCTTGTAAAGGATCAAGATCATTTGTTGCCTAGATTGGAAGGAAGCCCTAACATCTACTCCTTTTGCAAACACACTCACTTGATTTCTTTCATCTTCACTCTTGTAAACCTAACCACTCTTATACTTAGCACTCTCAAATGCTTTCACCTTGTTTTTCTCTCCTTCACTTTCTTTTCTCTCAACTCTCTCTTTCTTTTTGCTCTTCCTCTTTTGCTCACTTTCATAAAGTCTCACTTGGTCTTTATACACCTATTTTGGAGTCAATGGAAAATGTGTAAATGGTTTTCCATCCATGGTGAAAGAATAGTGGTTCTTGTAACCATCATGCAAAACTTTTCCATCAAATTGCCAAGGATGGCCCAACAACAAATGCCCAGCCTATATAGGTACAACATCACAAAATAACTCGTCCTTATATCTACCAATGGAAAATGGAACCATAACTTGTTTAGTCACTTTCACCACTCTACTGTCATTCAACCATTGCAAATTATATGGCCTAGGATGTTTGGTTGTAAGCAATTTCAATTTTTCCACCAACACTGTACTTGTTACATTAGTGCAAGTACCTCCATCAATGATCAAGCAACAGAGTCTATCTTGAACCAAACATCGAATATGGAAAATATTTTCCCGCTACATCTCAACATCATCCTCCTTCTTAACTTGCACACTAAGGGCTCTCCTTGCTACTAAAAGCCTTCCACCATGCTCTTGATACTTTATCCCTTCATCAACATCACTAGCATCCTCTAACAACGGCATATGGTCTTCATCACTAGCATCACTACCAAATACATAGTCATCATTCTCTTTAAGGTATAATTCTCTTGTTGAAAAATTATGAAGCCATATAACCCCTACCCATACATCTAAAGAATTTGATGTCTCTAGTTTTTCATTGGGTGCCCTCAAGTTTTTCTTCAATTTACCCTTCTCTAGGCTACCCCCACTAGTCTTGGGCCTATTTGAACTGGTTTTAAGCTTAGAAGTCATCTTCTCTTCCTTTTTCCCCAGTTCAACTTCCAAACATATGAACCTAAGTTCTGATTATATCTAGAAGTGCTCCTTCCCTTAAATTGCCTCTCAACTTTTAAGGCAATGTGTACCATGTCATATAGTGTTGCAATTCTACCACATCAGCTATACTTCTATTCAACCCTTAGAGGAACCTAACCATGGTTGCCTCTTTATCCTCCATTACATTTGTCCTAACCATAGCAATTTCCATCTTCTTATGGTACTCTTCCACACTCTTGGAACCTTGCATAAGGCTTTGCAACTTGTTATACAAATTCCTATAATAAAAGTTGGGAACAAATCTCCTTTTCATCACAATCTTCAACTCATTCCATGTTTCTATGGTTCTCTCAAAATTTTTTCTCCTAATGGTAACTTGCTAGTCCCACCATACTACAGCATAATCAATAAACTCTGTCACAACTAACTTCACTTTCTTCTCTTTAGAGAAGTTGTGGTACTCATATATTAATTCTACCATTCGTTCCCAATCCAAATAAACATAAGGGTCCGCTTTCCCTTAAAAAAAAGGTATTTTCATTTTAATACTACTAAAATTCTTATCTACTCCTTCCTCTAATCTATTTCTATTGTCCCAACCTCCATTATACCTATCATAAATATTTATATTGCCTCTTACTCCTCTACCATTCCTATGACCACATCCTCCTCTAAATCCACCTCTAAAGTTTCTACTAGCATTATCACTGTCATCATAATAATCATCACCATCTTCACCAAAGTCATGTTCAAATTACTCCTTCATGACCCTACCAACTAGCCTCTTGGGATTGGTACTCGATTCCCCTTCTATTTTATCCATCCTATCTCGAACTTCCCAAAACATTTGGTTAAACATATCAAACTTCTGCTCTAAGGATTTCATAAACAATTTGAAATCTGGAACAACTTCTTCCTCCTCTTCATGTAGGAAACTGCTTTCTTTATCATTAAACATTGAATATGCAAGATTGTTAGTAAATAAAGAATATACCTCACAAAACTCACTCCCATGCATGTTTGCTCTCCACTCAATTATAGTAATCCTTATGTCCCGTGTTTCACACAATAATTTGCAAGACTCTAAAAGCTCTTTCAATAGTTCCAAGAAAACTAAATTCAAAACAAACAAAACTTGAATATATCAATCCTAGACCTACTCTTTAGAGAAGTGACACAATCAAGAAGATGGGCAATAAAGCAAACAGAATAACAAGGAATTCAATGATAAGAGCAGTGCAATCGAACAATAATCAATTATTGAATATAATTGAGTAAATGACTAATTGAGCAATGAAGCCTTTGTTTTTTTTTTTTTTAACTAATGGGTAGTTTTATAGAAGGAATGAATAGCAAAAAGGCAACACAAGAAATACACAATTTTTTTTATTTTTCATTTTTGGATAACTAATGGGTATTTTTATAGAAGAAACAAATATTACAAAAGAAACTCAAGAAATGCACGATTTTTTTTTTGTGTAATTGTTCAACCAATAATGACGAATACACAAAAGAGATGATAACAAAAGTATAACTAACCTAAGTTAAAGCCAAGGCTCTGATACCAAATGATATGGACTCTAATTATATTAAAACAAAACCCAACACCAATGTTAGTATAAGATCATTCTAATAAAAGGTTAAGGGATTTGGAATTCTGACCCAATGATTATAAACAACCAATAACCAAAACTATAAGATTTAGACACCACTCCTAACAATAACAACATTAAAGAAGATAAGTCTATTGAACCAACACACTCAAGTATGAAAGTTCAGAATTAGTTCTTAAAGAACCAGAGAAATAGCTCATACACTTATAAAAATGGGTCTCCCAAATCCAACTTCCTTCCTAAGGCCATGGTTCTCAAATTCCTCTACAAATGACACATTTGCAAGCCCTAGTAAAGCCTTCATCATCCTTAACTCATACCTAGCAACTCCTTAATAGTAAATATCGCATAATAAGTTGTTGAGAGCTTCCTTTATTTTCTTTGACCTTGCTCTTGTCATTAGTCCTCCAAGGTTTTGCAAAGTATCAACTCCCTTATTGAATTGAGCTAGTACAATATGGCTTCCATCATTAGGGATAGGTCAAATAGGAAAAGAGGAGTTGGCAAGGAAGGTGGTGTTGGTCCAATGAATTTAAAAACCTAGTTAGCATTACCATGAGAGGAAAAGGCAAACTTAGGAGAGAAAGGGCATAGCTAAACAAGGTAGTGAGCAAAGGTAAAGCAAGCAATCAAGGAGTGCATCACACTAGCTACTGACAGTTATAGAGCATCTGTTGTCCTAACCTTTAACAGGATGAGTTGTTTCTTACTAACTGAACATCCTATGAAGCATAAAGAGAGGGATAATAGGATCTATAAGTATAGGGTCAATACACTTGTGTGTGTTGCCAACAATTAGGTAGAAGAGGGCAAGGCAATCAATCACTAGTGAGGGAGATCTCATTTAAAGATGAGCAACTTTCTAATAATTACATTTAGGCACATAACAAAATTATTTGAAGAAAGGCATTGTGAGTGCTAAAGCTAAGAAAAGTCGTGGGATTAGCAATAAAAAGGGAAGGCAAAGTAGTAATCCAAAGACTGATGGATGCAAAAGGGAGTGGTAAGCATCAAATAGTGTATAAACTATGGTCATTTATAGGTTTGTCAAAAAATTATGATAGTCTGCACAATTATCACAAGAGGGTTAAGAAAGTCTTCTAAGCATAGAACAATACAATGATAAGTCCATTAAATAAAAATGGATATTTTATTTGTACAAGAAACTAAGCTACAAAATCCAATGGATGTAATGTTAAAGCATGTTTAAGGAGGCAAAGAGTAAGGGTGTTTATTATGTACTTAATAGGGGCAATGAGAGGGTTGGCTATTTATTAGGATGAGTTAATTTTTAAGGTACATAACTAATTGTTAGTTCCCTATTTTATGGTTATACTGGGTATTATAGTGGGTTAGTTGGTACCACTTAGTAAAATTGTAGTATTGGTCAATGTGTATACACCAAATTGTCACTCTAAATAGTAAGATTATTTAAATGAATTGTGAGGGTTGAAAAATAAATTTCAAAGGTAAGGTGCATTAAGGACAATTTCAATATAGTGTTGGTAACGAACCAAAGATTAAGGACTATAAATGACAAGCAAGCAATCTAGGACTTTAACGACTTTATATATGATATGGACCTTGTGGACTTACTCATGCAAGGTCATAAAAATACATAGAGCAATTTATAGGAGATGCCTTCTATGAGTTAGGTAGATAAATTCTTAATAAGAGTTGAATGGTTGTATAAGGTACAGAATCTAAAATAATAGGACATTCTTATTCCTTCTTTGATTATTTAGAAGTTGTTTAAGGACCAATGATCATGACTAGGGACCTACTCCTTTCCATTATTTTAAGCATTGGTTGGATGACAAGATGTTACAAAGGATATAGAGAATACGTGGTCACAGCATTGATAATTGGTCATCCAAGCTACATTTTAAGGGGCAAAATAAGGGCTATGAAGAATTTTCATAAGTCATAATGTAAGCAAGATAGTTCAAATCACTATCTGAATGTAAAGGAGGCTAAAACAAAAATTAAGCAATTAACACTGAAGCTAAAGTCACAACAACTATCAAAAATGGAGTGGACATACTTGGTTAAGGTTAAAATGGACTACTAAACTATTGAGCTCATCTTTGATGGCTAATGTTTTTTTTAATTTGATGTTATATATGTCGTTAATATGTAGAGAGGTTATTGGGAAAAACTGTTGATGACAGGTGAACCTTGAAGTCGATGAGTCAATGTTGAATATCGACCTTAAATTTTAAGGGTCAAAGTTGACCGTTGACCCTTAACCATTAACCCTAAATTTTAGAAAATTAAGGTTGACCATTGTCCCTAAATTTTAGGAATCAAATCTAACCGTTAATTATAGGGCAACCTTTGGAAATCAATACTAACTGTTAATGAGTGTACAACCCTAAATTTAAGGCACTATAAACATCTCAATGCATCTTGTAAGACTAATGTGTGGCTGCAGAAAAATTGAGAGAAAGACAGCAAAGGCTGCAAAGAGAGAACAACATGTATGCTACAAAAAATTAAGAAAGAAAATAAAGAGAAAGTGACTAGCCAAGGTAAAGGAGGTAGCCACTAAGGAGAGAGTGATCGGCCAAGGCAAAGGGGGTAGCCACCAAGAAGAGGTACAACTGGCCAAAAGAGGTGTAGCACTAAGGAAAGGTGTAGCTAGCCAAGAGGTGATAGCAGCCACACCAACTGAAAAAGGAGTTGTAGTAACTGGCAGCCACATCAAAGGAAGAAAAAAGTAGTAGTTGGCTAAAGCAAAAGGAGAAGAAAAAGGTAGCAACCAGCCAAACCAATCAAGGAAGAAGTTGTAACAACCACAGCAAACTAAAGAAGACGTGCAACAGCCACACCAAGGAGAGAAAAACGTGTAACAACCATACAAAAGAGAGAAAATGTGTAGCAACTACCAAAAAGGGATTTTGTAGCACAACTAGTAACTTATGGCACATTTAGCAGCTTGTAACAATTTGCAACAAGTGAATCGCAACCAACAATTGTAATAGCAATCATAACAAGCAATAGCAGCAAGGGCAACCAATAATAGTAGCAAGGGCGTGCAACAATAGTAGCAAGGGTAGCTAACAATACTAACAAGTGCAGGCACGACAAGTAGTAGGCACAACCAGTAGCAGGCATAACTAGCAAGTGCAGGCACAACTAGTAGCTTGCAATAATAAGCAGCAAATGCATGCATAACTAACAGAAGGCAACAAGTGCAAGCACCAGAAGTATAGGAGAAAACTTGCCTTAACAGTAGGATAGGCAACACTAATAGCAAGAGGAAAAAATGTGTCCCAGAAGTAAGTTCAATAGCTTGCAACAGCAAAGGAGAAAACGTGTCCTGGTAGTAGGGCAAGCAGCACCAACAGTAAGTAAAGTAACCTGCTAAGGCAATAGGAGATGTAGCACCAATAGCATGGAAAGAAAACTCGCCAAGGCAGCAAATGAGGTAGCACCAAAAATAGGAAAGGAACCTACTGAGGCAAAAGCAAGTAACCCCGAAAACAAAGGAGAAAACCTACCAATGTTAAAGGAGGCAGCACTGGCAATAGGGGGAGAGAACCTACAACATAGGTAACTTATAGCAGAGATAACTTACAAAGAAGAGACCAACAAAGCCTAAGTAAAAACTAGCAATGAGGAAGGAAAAGATCCATTTTTTACAACAACAGGTTGTGTTTATTAAGTGATCCTTCTCAGGAAAGTGTTAGTTACTAACCTTTTGACAAAATTATTAAAAAAGAGCAGAAGACCCTTGAAGTGATCGGGAGATCAACTCATCTAGTGATCGAGAGATCAAACATTCGAGTGATCGGGAGATCAACTCATCATATGATCGTAAGATTATTGTAAGTGGTTAAGGAGTGATCCTTCCATAACATAACTCTCTCTCTTGAGAACAAAAATGGATTATGTGATTTAGAAGTGATCCTTTCACACCATGGATGTAGCTCACACATTGTGAGTGAACTATGTAAAAATTGTCATGTGTTCTAAGGTACTTACACTTGATTGATATCCATATGGCTACTTTCATGTAAAGAAAAATAAAAATTGGATCATCGACTTTAACAAGTCATAGAGGTTAATCTAAAAAGATTTATAAAAAGCGAGCATTTCACACTAATTCACCCCCTCCCCCTCTCAATGTGAGACCTAAAGAGGTCCTCATCAAGTGGTATCAAAGCCGGTTTCCTCTATTGATCCAATTTGTTTTCTTTGATCTGAAATTGTTTGTTGCTATTGTAAGTCTTTACATCTACTACTAATTGATATCATGGATAAAATAAGTAATGTTAACAATAAGGGCATTCCTACTTTTGATAGACAGAATTATTAGTTATAAAAGAATAAAATGCTCTTATATCTAATGTCACTTAGTCTAAGTGTATTTGAATCTGTTGTTAGTGGCTTTATCCCTATTACTAAAAGTGCTACGATGATGCCTACTGATAAGAAGAATTTGGAGTTTGATGAAAAGGTGAGAAATGCCTTATATGCCTCCTTATCAGATAAAGAATTCACTAAAGTGATAGGGTGCAACACAGCCAAGCAAATTTAGAACAAGTTAAAGAACATTTATGAAAGAGATAAGGTTGTGAAGAAAGCCAAGCTACAAATCTATAAGAACAAATTCAAAGACGTAAAGATGCCAAATAATGAATCTATAAATGCCTTTTTCACAAGAGTAAAGAAAATTATGTGCTCCATTAGAGAATATAGAGAGGAGATCAACGATACTATTGTAGTAAGGAAGATACTTAGAACCTTACTGGAAGCTTATAATGCCAAAGTTTCATCTATAGAAGATAAAGATTTGGATAAACTGCCCTTAGATAATTTACACAACATATTGGTAGCTTATGAAATAAGAATAGCCCTAAAGAAGTCTAAAGTGGAAAAGGAATTGGTCTTCGAGGTAATAAAGAAATTAAAGATTAAAGACAAAGAAGAAGAATTTGACAGCAGCTCTAAAGAAAAAGATGGTAATATTGAATTAAATGAAGTCACAGCATACATAACCAAAAATATGAGGAAAGGAAAATGTAAGTACAAGGAAAAATTACCCTTGAAGTGCTTTAACTGTGGAGATATAAGGCACTTTGCCATAGATTACCCAAAGAAAATAGAAGCAGACAGTGATGATAATGATGAACCGATCCAAAGGTGGAGAATAAAGCAATCCAACTATTCTAAAGCTAGAAATTTAAGTGCTAAAGGGAAAAAGCAGTTCTTTAGATCTAAAAGAAGAGATTATTTGAGCAAGATAGATGAAGAAGATTTTGAAGAAGAATTTGATGATGATTTTGATGATAATGTTGTCAAGAACATGTTAGTTGCTCAAGTAGATGTTGAACAAGAATCTTCAAGTGATAAGGAATCAACTAAAAAGGAATTGGGTGAGTTGGTGAAGCAACATAAGAATGAATTGAGAACTTATTTGTACAAAATTAACAAGTAGGAAAAAAAGGTAAAGCATCTTAAGAAACTATATGAAAATTTTATTGTTGATGAATCTAATCTCCAGGTAAAAGAAAAGGAGTTTAAGGCAAAAAAGGAGTACTTGAAGAGAATTAATGAGCTGATTGTACTTGAGGCAGAACAAGGCAAGATACGTGAAGATCTTGGCACTAAGGTGATTGTACAAGAGCAAAAGGTGCTGATTTTGTAAGCCAAGCTCCACAAGGCTAAGTCCAAACTAAAAAAGCATGAAGAAAGCTTTATGCAGGCCACGGAAATAAGAAGAGAGTCATCTTCAGCAAATACCATCAAGAAGGATACTATCAAAAAATTGGATGAGTGTCTAAGCAAACAGATACCTCATTTTATAGGGAAGAAAGGGCTTGGCTTTATCAAAAAGCCAAATGAGAAGGTAGCAAAGAAAAAGAAAATTGTGTTTGTGCCTGAAAGCAAGCACAATGACGAGATGGAGAAAAGAAACCAACCTAAGCTAAAATGGATTAGGAAAGATGTGATGAAAACTCTCATCCAAAAGAAACAGGTTGTCAAAGATGGAGAGAAGGTTGCCATAACAATTGCTGAAGATGGGAGACATAGACTTGGTGAAAGAAGAAAATTCATATTTGAAGGATTTTGCTAGAGTTGTAGTAAGTATGGACAGAAGGCTAATTTATGTTAAGGTAATAGGTTTATAATGAAAAGGAATGTGAGGCAAGAGTTTAGGGAGAGACTATATCAAGAAAGGAGATAGCCTTAAGTGAAAAAAAGTCATATTCCATTCAAAAAGAAATTTGATTTGTTGGGAGAAATCTGTGGAAGATGCAAAAAGGCTAGACACACTACTAAGGATTGCTTAACATTGCCGCTTGGTCAAAAAGAGCAAAGGAGAACACCTACACATGCTCCTATATTTAGCCAAAGAAGAAGAAGAGGAAGAGAAATGATTATATTATGGAAGTAGCCTTAAAGATTCTAAGAAAGAACAGTTATGAATCTTTGATAGTGGCTGCTCTTCATATATGACAGAAGACTTTAAGATGTTAAAGGGAGCAATAAAATATGATGGAGGTACAGTCACTTTTCGTAATGATGGTGCCTTAAAGATTAAAGGTATCAATGTTGCTAAAATTGGTGCTAAAAACCTAAAATTGAAGGAAGTGCTTTATGTTGAAGGGCTAAAACACAATCTTATCAATGTTAGCCAATTGTGTAATGATGGATTTAAAGTTACTTTCAGCAAAAGTGGTTATACAATAAAGAGATTAAGTGATCGTGTTGTTTTTACTAAGGGTGAAAGAACAAATGGAAATGTATACTAAGTTTCCAAAAGCAAAAACACATGTTACATAAGCACCAAGATGAGAATTTGTTATGGTATAAGAGATTAAGACATCTTAGACAGAAAGTGCTAAACAAGTTGTCCAAAAATGAAGTTGTGAAAGATGTACCCAAACTGAGAAAAGAAAGAGATGCCATTTGTAGCACTTGTCAAAAAGGGAGGATGATGAATGCTACATACAAAAATGTGGAGACTAAAACAAAGAAGTCATTAAAGCTCATTCATCCAATTATATTCACCAAACCTTTATCAAGAGAGATGTTACAGAAGTTAAGACTGAATTTATATGTTTAGCCACCCTTTAGAGGCTAAGGTATGCCTTTAACCCCTCTTCCCTTCCCTCTTCTATTATTCTTTGGATTTGGTGTCAAAAGGAGAGATCTTTTGCATAAATCCAAAAAAAGTATATACTAATCAAAAAGGGGAGATTGTTGAGCCCATATTTGATGGCTAATGTTAGATTTTTTGTCAACAGTATCTCACATAATTGTTTTTATTAATTTGATGTTATAAATGCCATTGATATACATAGAAGTTGTTGGGAAAAACCATTTATGGCAGGTCAACCCTGAAGTTGATGAGTCAATGTTGACCATTGACCTTAAATTTTAGGAAATCAATGTTAACTATTAACCCTAAATTTTAAAAATCAAATTTGGTCGTTGATTGTAGGGCAATCATTAGGAATCAATGTTAACCATTGATACATGTACAACCTTAATCTCAAGGCTCTACATATATTTCCATGCATCTTGTAAGACCAATGTATAGACTACAGAAAAATTGAAAGAACGACATGTATACTGCAGAAAATTGAGAGAGAACATAAAGAGAGAGTGACCAACCAAGGCAAAAAGGTAGCCACCAAGGAGAGATGTAGTCGGCCAAGAGGTGACAACAACCACACCAATTGAAGGAGGAGTTGCAACAGCCAACAACCACACCAAAGAAAAAAGAAGGCAACATCTGACCAAACCAAAGGAAGAAGAATAAGGCAGCAGTGGGCCAAACCAATAAAAGAAGAAGTTGCAATAATCACACCAAACTAGAGGAGATGTGCAACAACCACACCAAGGAAAGAAGAACGTACAACAGCCACACCAAAGAAAAAAGAACATGCCCCAAAGAGAGAAGGATGTGTAGCAGCCACCAAAAAGGGATCTTACAGCACAACTAGCAGCTTGTAGTAATTAGCTGTAGGTGAATCACAACTAGCAATTGTAGCAAGTAAAGCACAACTAGCAATTGCAGCAGCAATAACAACCAGCAATAACAGCAAGGGCATGCAGTAATAGTAGCAAAGGCAGCCAATAATACCAATACATGCAAGCACAACTAGTAGCAGGTACAACCAGCAAGTGCAAGCACAACCAGCAAGTGCAGGCACAACCAGTAGCTTGCAGTAGTAGGCAACAAATATAGCCATAAGCAACAGAAGGCAGCGGGTGCAAGTACCAACAGCATAGGAGAAAACTTGTCCTGGCAACAAGGCAAGCAGTACCAGCAAAAGAAAGAAAAAATGTGTCCCGATAGCAAGTCCAACAACTTACAGCAATAGATGAGAAAATATGCCCCACAGTAAGTCTGACAACTTGTAGCAGCAAAGGAGAAAATGTGTCCTAATAGCAAGTCCAACAACTTATAATAGCAGAAAAGAAAACCTGACCCGGTAGCAGGGCAAACAGCACCAGCATTAAGTAAAGCAACTTACCAAGGCAGTAAGAGAGGTAACACCAACAATAGAGCAAGAGAGCCTACCAAGGCAGTAGGTAAGGCAACCTGCCAAGGTAGCAAATGAGGCAACCTACCAAGGCAGCAGGTGAGGTAGCACCAACAGCAAGAAAAGGAACCTACCAAGGCAAAAGCAAGCAACCTTGGTAGCAAAGGAGAAAACTTACCAAGGCCGAAGGAGGCAACACCAACAACAGAGGGAAAGAACTTGCAATAGAGATAACCTGCAATAGAGATAACCTATAGAGAAAAAACCACAAAGCCTAAGCAAAGGATAGCAATGAGGAAGGAGAAAATTCATTTTATGCAATAACAACTTGTGCACATTGAGTAATCTTTCTTAGGAAAGTGTTAATTACTAAAATTTTAATAAACTTGTTCAAAAAGGGTAAAAGACCATTGGATTGATCAAGAGATCAGTCCTTTGAGTGATCAGGAGATCAAACCTTAGAGTGATCAAGAGATCGACTCTTTTAATGATTAAGAAATCAAACCTTCGAGTGATCGGGAGATCAACTCATCAAGTGATTAGGAGATCATTGTAAGTGGTTAAGGAGTGATCCTTCTATAACATAATTGTATCCCTTGATAACAAAAGTGGATTGTGTGATTTAGGAGTGATCCTATCACACCATGGATATAGCTCACACATTGTAAGTGAACCACGTAAAAATTGTCATGTGTTCTTAGGTATTTGCATTTGATTGATATCCGTATGATCACTCTCATGTAAAGAACAAAGATAAAAATTGGATTATCAACTCTATCAAGCCATAGAGGTTAATCCATAAAGATTTATAAAAAGCAAGCATCTTACATTGATTCACCCCTTCCCACTTTTAGTGCGAGACCTAAAAAGGTCTTCATCATAGACTATTATGAAAAAAGACATAAAGGAATGGCATTAGAAATCTTGACTTTGGTGGCTAAGAAAAGGTAATAGGAAAAGGAAAAATGTAATTGAGGTTGTTAAGTCTGGTGATGAAATCTTCTTTAAACCTACAAGGGTAAAAGAAGTTATTTTTAACAAATTTAAGGACTTGTTAGTAGCATCCATTCCATCATGTATAAAGATAAATGAGAGCTTCTTCCATAAGATGGATAGGATAGATAATCTGATCTTAGAAAGTCCATTCACAAAAAAGGAAGTGTGAGAAGTCATTGAAGACTATAATGATAATAAAGCTCTGAGACTAGATGGATTCAACCTCAATTTTGTTAAGTATCATTGGAAGATAGTGAAGGATGTGATAAAATTTCTCAATGATTTTCATGAAAATAGTAAGTTATGCAAAGCACATATAGCAACCTTCATAGTGCTAATACCAAAGGTTAACAGTGTTGTGGAAATCAATCAATTAGACCAATCTCATTAATTGGTTGTATCTATAAGATACTAGCTAAAAGTTTTGCCTAAAGACTTAAAATGGTAATTAGTAAGGTTGTAGGGGAATCTCAAACAGTTTTCTTACAAGGGCACAACATCCTTGATAGTGTTCTAGTGGCTAACAAATAATTAAGACAATGAAAAGATGAAGTATAAGGGGTAATTATTAAAATTGACTTTAAGAAAATATATGATTCTAACAACTAGACGTTTTTAGCCAAGGTAATGAAATATATGGGTTTTGAAAGTTGGTAAAGTAAATGAATATAAATGTGCATTTCCATATTGAAGTTCTCAACTTCTCCCTAGGATCTATTAGTTTATGATACTAAGAGAGGGGTCAATTAATATCACCACAATTCGCAATCCGCAGGTAATTGAACAACTTCAACCTCTTCTTAAAAGTGAACTCTTTCTCAAACTTGACTAAGGTAGATCTATTGCTACCTACTAATCACAATAGTCCCCGAAGTCACCTTTCAGACACCTTGCCTAATAGACAATTTGGATGTTCTTACTACCTATTATTCACTCGAGTGCCACTGTTCACGACAGCTACTGTTCATGACAACTATACTGTACGGCTACTGTTTCCTCAATTACCGACCTCCTCTTTTCTATTTTGTCGTTCTCTTGCCATCGATGTGCTTTGGCCTTGTGTTGTGTTTTTCTATGTCGTTCACTTGACTGCACCACTTGTTTTTACTATACCATTGAGTGCCTTCTTTTGTTCAAGGAGAAGTGTCATGCATCTCTTGGCATTATGGTCATCCTACCCGCACCTTTCACACTGTTTGAAGACTGCCAATACAGCAAACTTGTTCTTTGAAACCACTGGTTTGGGCTTCCACCAACACTCCTTGTCAGTGTGTCCTTGCTTTTTACAATATGTGCAAGAACTCACGACAGGTGTTCTCCTTTGAATTTTGTATTGTCTCTCCCTATATGCAGCATCGTATCTTCTCAAGTTGGAGACATATACTGACCTTCTCCACTAGCAGTTTCTCGCTTTATGACACCAAATTCCACAATAAAGACGATGACCTTGAAATTGCCTTTTTTTGGGTCTAATCGCAACTTGTCTTCTTCTATTCATCACTTGCTGTGTAGGTAATGTAGCTAGCTTCTTTGCTTGTATGACTTTCATTTCAGTTACCTTCTTCTTCTTCTTCTGTTCAGTCGTATCCCTCTACTGGCTAACTTTCTTTTCTTTCTGACACGTAGCAACTATGGGCTGCTGTTCTTTAACCACATACATCATTTTTAACCCTGGCTTTGGTTTGATAACTGTCTTTTCTTCTTCAATTATCTTCACCTAAGTCACAGCCTTCTCTTTCAACTTCTATGGCAAAGTCTCATTCTTCTTTTCTCTTGTAAAGCTTGTTTCTCCTACCACTTCAAACTTCTATAAGTTCTCCTTACTCTTTTTAAGTTGTTGCTAAAGTCTCGGCAACTCTATCTCTATTTCTTCAATTGTTGAAGTCTTTAAGCCAAACTATATTGTAAGGTTTTCATATATTTTGATATGTTCTTTGAATCTTCTCTTCAAGTCAACATGTTCGGCCCTTATTTCATCCTTTTGACTTTCAGCTTTCTCAAACTTTGCTTCGACTTGTTTTATGTAAGCCTCCAACCTTTTATGGTTCTTCCCCTTCTAATTATCTCCTTTGAAGCTACTTCCAACTTAGATTCAAGATCTAGTTCTTCTTCATCAATCTCCTCTTCCTCTTCAAAAGTTGAACTACCACCTTGAGCTAATGCCATAAAGGCATGCTCATCTAATAAGTCTTCATCTTCCTCCTCATCAGCTTCTTTTGTCTGTCTCACATAACTCTTGAATGAGGCTCTCTTCTTCTTCTGTGGGTTAGCAGTCTTCTTGTTGGACTTCTTTGATTTGAATGATGGTCTTCTCCATTTCATCTTCATCATCACCATCCTCATCTTCATCATCAAGTTTCACTTTACACTAAAAAGCAAAGTGTCCAATTTGCCCACACCAATAACATCTCAAGGACAATTGTCCTTTTCCCTTCTTAGACCCTTTTTTGAATTTCCTTGTGAAGCCAATATTTCACCTTCACTTTCTTTCTCATCATTATCATCATCATCATCCTCATTGGATGATTCTTCCTCTTCTTTTATCTTCAACTGCTTCATAGCTTTGAAAACTGCCTCCTTTGATACCTTCATTGTTGCAGAGCTTTTAGCTAACTTTATCCTCATCTCATATGCAATGAGATTGCACTAGAGATCATGCAGAGACATAGAATTGAGATCTCTACTCTTCTCTAAGGCTACCACCTTCAAGGCAAACCTCTCAGGCAAAATTCTCATAATTTTCTTCACAATCGATGAGTCCTTCTTGTTCTTCCCATGACTTCTCAGGTCATTTATAGCGTTAATAACCCTGGTGAAGAACTCTTGAACTATCTCATTCTTCTCCATTCTGAGAAATTCATATCTCTCTTTGAACACTTGAAGCTTAGCCTCCTTCAATCTGTCATCACCTTCATAGACTTTCTGCAATTTGTCCAATATCTCCTTAGCAAATTTGCAGTCCATAACTTTAGCATACTCAGCATCTGTCAATGCTAAAATGATGACGTTTGAGGCCTTCCCATTTATCTCAAATTGCCTTAACTCCTCTAGGGTTAGGTCTTTACTTTCTTTTGGAGCCACAAAACCCTCCTGTACACATTTTACCACGTTCATGCCCATCGTTGCAAGTACCACTTGCATTCTTGCTCTCCATATATTGTAGTTGGCTTCATTGAATATTGGAACCTTTTTACTGTAAGTGGTGCTAGTGCTGGTACTAGCTTCCATTTCTCAGTATACTGAACAAGTCAAACTTCTAGATCCCTTCAAACTAATACACCAAGCTATTAAGCTTCAAACTGGTGAACCTGTGCTCTGATACCAATTGAAGTTCTCGAATTTTTCGTAGGATCTACTAGTTTGTGATACGGAGAGGGGGTTGAATCAGTATCACCACAATTCACAATTTGCAGGTAATTGAATAACTTCAACCTCTTCTTAAAATCGAACTCTTTCTCAGACTCGACTAAGGTGGATTTATTGCTACCTACTAATCACAATAATCCCCAAAGTCACCTTTCAGACACCTTGCCTAACAGACAATTCAAATGTTCTTGTTTAGGTCTTCATTAGGTTATGGGTTGGTTGATACTTTAGCTACGTTCATAACTCAATTCAAAACATAAAATGTAAAGCAAATTAAGGACATACGAGATTTACATGGTTCCGTCAACATGACGTACATCCATGGTGGTAAGGACTCTCCCTTACTGAGACTATCCACTATATTTGAGAATTCTAGTTACAATGGATGTCTTAACCCTCTATTCCTTTCACTATTGCAATTACTAAGTAAGTACAATATAAAGAGTGTCACTTACTGTGTCTACCCTTCTTCTAGCTTGTCTTGCCTCTGTTGAATTGAAAGATTGCTCCATTGCTGCTTAGAAGTTCACCGCAACACTCTTTAACCTCTCTTGAAGAAATCTAGAAATACGTTGAGTTCTTTCAATGTTTCACCGAATTTCTTCTATACGTTGTCTCACACAACTCCTGCTTTCACCATCTCACTGTCTCCTCGTCTCCCTATCTCATGGCTAACCTCACGTTTCTGGTTTTCCGTTCACTTTTCTCTTTCTCTTGCTATCCCGCCAGATTTCTCTCTCTTACCATCGGATTTCTCTTTCTTACCGCCAAATTTCTCTCTCTTACCATCCAGCTGTTCACTCTTCTCTCACCACCCAACCAGGTGCTCTATTTTTTGTGTTTTTCTATTTTGTTGGGTTTTTCTGAGAGAACATTTGGTCGTATATCCCTTGTTTTGCTGTTTACTACTTTGGCCAGTTCCTCTGTTCCGTGTTCTCTCTTGTTGTCTATTCTTTGTTTTCCTATGCTAGTTTTGGACGAATGTCTCCTTTGGCTGGTCACTCTCCTTTGTCGTCCACTATGTGTTCTGTCGTGCTCCTCTTCTTTTTGCCTTGTACCACCCTTTGCCAAGTATTGTGTTTTTCTGGGTGCTGTGTTTTGCTGGGTACTATGTGGCTACTATTTCCTCAAATGGCGACCTTCTCTTTTCTATTTTGCCATCCCCTGTTTTGTCGTTCTCTTGTCATCAATGTGCTTTGGCTGCATGTTGTGTTTTCTATTTTTTCTATTTGGCCATCCACACACTTTTGTGTTTTGCCGTGTATTCAATTGTGTTGGTCTTACCTTAATTTTGTCTTCTAAGGTCTTTATATACTATGTTCCATAAAACCCTAATAGGGCTTACTTGCAACGAATTTACTATGTTGCCCCTCAATGTGGCTTTTATGTTTTTGCCCCTCCATGTACCTTTTACCTTCTTGCCCTTCTATATGGCTTTACTTTCTTGCACACTTAAACCTAGTTAACAACAATTACAACCCATACAAGACTATAGGAACAACACATATTAATATTGTCAATTATTATTAATTGTAACCTAATGCATCAATTGTAGATGATGAGAGGATTAAGGTAGGAGATCCTTTATCACCATTCTTTTTTATCCTAGTTGCAGAGGGTCTTAACACATTATTTAAAAAAGCCATAGATTTGGGGTTTATTGCTAACATTTCACTCAGGAATAACGTTAGACTGACACAATTACAATTTGCAAATGACATAATAATTTTTAGTAAGGCAAAGGATGAGTTAGTAAGCAATTGTAAGAAGATCCTCTAATGCTTTCAACATTTCATGAGGCTTAAACTCAACCTAATAAGGACAATTCTATATGGGATTAAGGTATACAAAACAAAGTTATAAAGGTGGATAAGTTTCTAGCACTATAACCTAGGTTTATTGCCATTGAAATACCTCAAGCTATCATTAGGAGTGAATTTGCACACCCAAATGACTTTTAGGAACAAGTGATTCAAAAAATGGAAAATAAATTGACTAAGTGGAAAACACATTTCCTATTAAAGGGTGGGTAATTAGTTCTCCTAAAATTATGTCTAAGATCACTTTTGGTATATTTTATATTATTATTCAAAATTCCAAGGAGTAAGGAGGAGCAACCCAAAATGATTCAAAAATTCTTTTTTCTGGGGTAAGGAAGATGGGAAAAAGTAAATACACCAAGTTGGTTGGAACTTAGTATGCTAACAAAAAAAGCGAGGTAGACTGAGGGTTGCTAATTTAAGAGACATTAACACCATCTTATAGCCCAAATGGTTATGGAAGGTGGAGAATGTAGATAACACATTCTGGGCTAAAGTACTAGAAGCAAGATATAGAGAACATCATCTATAGCCATGGGATTGGTCTACGAGGTATCTATAGATGTCCTCAGTTTGGCAAGGCATATCATAAAAAATGGATAAGGATATGAAGGCAATGGCAATATAATGGACTTCTATAACCATGTTTGGAAAGGTAAAACACCATTTGCCAAAAGATTTTAAAGACTTTTTTGCACTGCCAACAAAAAAAGAGGGTAAAGACATTGGTGGATGGAAGCAAGACCAATGGATTTAAAAGTTCAGGTGGTGATGAAGGTTGTTTGATTGAGAGAAAGACTTGTATACCAAGTTCATGTATCTTATATCAGTTTACCAATCAACAAGAGGGGAAAAGGATAAGTTTATTTGGCAATGAGAGAACGAAGGGCAATTCTCAATGAGATCTTTTCATGATTTTCAAGAATGCATTCAAGGTCTAATCAAGAGAGGGGCTAAAGGCATATAGTAGGAATTGGCACCACTGAAAGTGGAGGCTTTAGGGTGTTAGTTGATTGTAGATCAAATACTAGTAAGGGAAAGGTTACATCAAATTAAGAACTTTGATTGAGATACCATTTGTCAACTATGCACTAAGATCTAAGAGTCAATCACTTATTTGTTTCTCCACTACCACCACACTTAGGTAGTTTGGTGTTTGTGTTTAAGATGGTAAGGAGTGTCATAGGTAGTTCTGGGATCAATTAAAGATACATGGGAGATGTGATGTGATTTGGGTCAAGGATGTTTAACAAGGAAGATATAGTTGATGAGGTTTTATGTCCTTGTGTGATCCATTTAGTTAAGAAGGAACAATCACATTTTTGCAAGTAAGCTATTTTGAGTTAACAACACATATGATTTGATTCGTGTTAAGCTATGGTGGTGGCATAAGCAAAGTGGTTGCAATGCAATTTCACGCTTGCTGACTTCATAATGAGCCTTCATGGTGCTTGACCCATAAGGAACTAAAAGAAATGACTATGGGAACTTAATTACTCATCGCCCCTGCAAGGGACATATAAGTTCAACACAAATGCGGTGTGGATGGCTAAGCGCAGACTAGTAGGCATAAGAAAAGTGCCACAAGACAATGATGAAAAAGTATTTTGTATGTTTTTCAAGACAATTAAGATTACCAACATTAATGAGGCAAAGCTTCTTACAATTAAAGAAGCAACCGACCTTTACCAACAAAGAAATGATGAAGGTGAAGCTCCATTGATCATAAAAAGGGATCATAAATAGCAGTGGCATGGATAAATAACATGGATAAACAACAAGGAAGAGAGACCTTGGAAACTTATGTCTGTGCTTATCCATGTGAATGATATAGTCAAAGACCAAGTTTTCTCTATCTTTCAACCTTAATAATGTAATCATTTTGTAGATACTTTGGTTAAATAAGGGAGAAATCGCCATATTGATTTTGTGGTATGGATATAAAGAGCTTGATAATTTAGCTTTTAAGGAGATATCCTATATGATTTCTTTTGTTTTTTTTTTTTTTTTTTTGTTAGCACAACCGGTTTATTTTTTGCAACCTAGTGCATTTGTATAGCTCCGCATTTGTATCAATAAAACTTGACATTCAAAAGGAAAAAAAAAAAAAACAGAGAGAGAGAGAGAGAGACGACTAGATAAGATTCGCTATAAGACTTTAAATGTTAGGCCAAAGAATGCACTGTGAAATAAGGTTTGTGTCTAGTAACGTGCCACTGGTGAGAAGGGGCATTGATTTGTTTAAATCTTAATAAACTTGGATTTGTAGTCCAACAGTAGAGAGCTTATAGAAAGAAATGTTGTTGAGTTTCATATTTTTGTCCACCACTTAATAGTGATTTATTTGCTTCTTTTCAGCAATTTGTTTTATAATCATCTTCAACAAGTTCTCATAATGTATTGGTCAAGCTGATATTGTTGAAGTTATTAGGAATATTTATTGCATGCAAAGTTTTTAATGACAACTTAAGATGAAAAAGGGATGTATGCCATGAGAAACTCTTCTTCCTTTCACAATTGTGTCAAGAATGATCTTCGACATGTCTGTCGTGGTCGATGATTAGATGGAACCTTCTGAGTACAAACTCGAGAGGAATGGGAAGAACTTTGAGCATCGAGTTGAATTCACCTCCAAGGTTTCATGCGTTATAGCTATGGAGGAATTAATGTTGTGCCAGGTAGGATCATTCATTCTTTGTTGCATGCATTGAAACTTGGCCTAGGTTACAAACATCCATCCATCTATCTTCATGGATGGCTTAGGTCCACCGCTTCTTCTTCTTCCCCACGGGACCCACATTGATAAACTCAAACCCTGTTTTCACGGCGCTGAATTCATGATCACATGATTTCCGCATCGTTCTTTTATTTTTATCTTTCTATTTTAGTTCAGGTGAATTCTTATTATTTGTCTACACATTGGTGGGTTCGCCCAAACCAAACCGGGCATTTAGGCCGCGAAGGCTCGCCGTTGCGCCTTCACACAGACCGGTGAACAACAAGATTTGCAATTTGACCCATGCAGTTGAGCATTTAGACCAGATGGCATATCACACCAGACGAGAGGCGACCTCCGTCAAATTGGGCCCCCTGCTCGTTCTTCCAAATGAAGTCTACCAGCCACCACCAACCAACAGCTACCCATAAATAACAATAATAATAATAATAATGGGGCACTCATTCCTTTCGTCTCAAGTCATTTTTTCGCTTGCTGTCAACTCCAAATCACACCCGATTCCTTTGTAACTTTCCCCAGAATCGCTTCTCCTTCACTCTCCCACCCACACTCTCTCCACTCACTTTTTCTCGCCCTCTTCTGCCATAACCTAACTCCATTATCCAATTCTAGCCACTCCCCCCCCCCCCCCCCCCCCCCGCCGACTTCTTTAAATATCGATTAGTTAAACACAGTCTCACGGGGTCGTTCAACCAATTTTAATTTTTTTTATCAATTTATTTATGTAATGTATAAGGTTTCCTGAATAAGTTCTTTAAAAAAAAAAGAAATAAATTAATGAGCTGAAAAAAAAAAAATCGGAGGAAGCAGTGAGGAGGAGAAATGGAAAAAGAGCAAACGAGGCCGGAGAATACGCCCATGACCTTCGACGAGGTATCCATGGAGCGTAGCAAAAATTTCGTCAAAGCCTTGCAGGTAATTTATATTAATACCTGATTTGTTATTATTATTATTATTATTATTATTATTTGGGTTTCTAATTTGGCCTTGGGATTGGGGGTCCGGATCCGCTTTTGTTTACGTTGGATGCTTGATCCGCTTTTCTGCCCGTTGGATTGTTGTTGTTGTTGCTGCTGCGTACTGCATTTGTATAAAACGTTTCAAATTGGCCATTCGTTGACTTTTTTTTTCTTTTTTTAATTTGATTTTCAAGATTCAAGAGGACTAACTACTAGGCTATTAGATTGTTCAGTTGTAGCATTGCGATTCTTATGGTTTTGATTTTACAGGAGCTCAAGAACCTGAGGCCTCAGCTTTATTCTGCCGCTGAATATTGCGAAAAGTCTTATCTTCGCAGCGAGCAGAAACAGATGTAAGGGCTTTGTAATGATTTCACCTGATAGGATTACGGAATGAATCTCTCGATTTGTTGTCTGATTTTTGTAATAATGTTTTATGAAGCAAACTTATTAGATGGGTAAGTGCTCAAAAGAACCCACTTCTGTGAATTAGGGTACTCAATAACCTGAAGGATTATGCTGTTCGAGCCCTCGTTAATGCAGTTGATCACCTTGGCACTGTGGCCTCCAAGTTAACTGACCTTCTTGAGCAGCAAGCATTGGATGTCTCAACCATGGAGCTTAAGGTTTCTTGTCTGAATCAGGTGATTTCTCCACTTTGTCTGCAGCATCCTATAATGGAAGGGAATTTCAAATGGATGGGCATCAACTGATTTAGTTTTTGTTCGTATCAGCAAATTCTTACCTGCAAAGCATATATGGATAAGGAAGGTCTTAGGCAGCAGCAGTTGCTGGCAATCATTCCTGGACACCACAAGCATTACATTTTACCACGTAAGGCTGGTGCCACTTGTGTTTTGTTGAATTGCTTATTAGTCTGTAGAGGGGCATATTTTTTTCACCCTTTCCCCCCTTTGTTTTTACTAGATTCTGTGAATAAGAAGGTACATTTTAGCCCTCTCATTCAAACTGACGCAAGGCAAAATCATTTTCAAGTTAGATCTCGTCTTCAGCCTTCAGGTATTATGATTTACATTGGGGGCTTGTGGAGTATAATTTGGCTTTCCCAACATCCCTTCCCCCCCCCCCCCCTCTCCCAACCCTCATAATAAATAAATCCTGCCTCCAAAGTTGTTTGTAAGAGAGTATAAAATCGCCTATTAAAATGTGCTATGCCAGGTTCTGCAGCAGCAAAAACTCTTTCTTGGCACTTGGCATCAGAAACCAAGTCTACATTGAAAGGGTCTAGGTTTGTGTTATCTTGCTTTATTATTCAACAATGCATAGAATCAACTGCATTTCTCATTTTGATTTATCCAGCTGACAATGGACTTTGTGAGGGTGCACATATAGTACTTGACATATGCTTGTCATTGCAGTACTGGAGACCCAAAGACCTCTGGAAAATCTTCTGTAGTTTTTCAACTGTTAGGTATGTACAGAAGAAAGGAATCTTCCCACAACTTCCTAAAAGTGGAGTGCATAAGGTCCTCCAAATGATTAAAACTGGAACTTTTTTCCGTGTAGATCAAGAAGACAAAGCAAGGACTAGATCATCTCCTGCTCAGTCATTGGGTGGAAGCCCTGCATCTAGTGCTGTCATGCAAAAATTTGGAGTCACTTGTGGGGTAATGTCAAAATCAGCAAAAGCACCTACATGCGTGACATTCTTCTAAGTGGTTGATAATCAATAGAAGGCCTGAATGGACTTTTTCCTGACAATAATGTTCTTTTTTTTTTTTTTTACTATTTTCACTTTTTAAAAGCATTTGTGTGTTTTTAGGAGCCATTTATTTGGGAAAGTTTTTATGATAGTGAAGGGTACCATAAGGCAAGCCTATGAAGTGAATACATCAGCCATTTGTGCTCAGCTGTGAAGCACATCTTTTATGTTATAGTTGTTTTTTGATAGGCTAGATATAAGCCCAAATACTGGGTATAATTCTGTGCCCAGTTGTCAGGTATGTTGCGTCCATATGGCATTATTACCTTTCAAGTTCTAAGATGATACTATTGCTTTAATTGGGAAGTAAAGGCAAGCTGAACAAGAATTCAAAAGTTGACTTCCATCTTTTAAGCTCAAGTATTTTAGTGTTATTTCTGGGCTCCATTTCATTCTGTTTTGTTAACGAGTATAGTGTAGGGCCAAATATATCTCTGGATGAGTTAGGTTATTAGACTTGTAGTTGAATGAATCACTTGTATTCAAACTTTTTAGTTTGAAAAATGATCGTGTTTTAGGTTACCATGGATTCAACATAGTGGATGTTGCAACCACATATATCTCAATAGGCAAATTTGTGCTAACAGATGCATTAATTAGAAACTGTTTAAGTGACATATGTTGCTACCTTGTTGATGGCTGGTCAAAGGTATATTGGAGAGCAATGGTCCTCTTTATTCTCAAAATATTAGTTCTTATCACATGCCTTTAGCAGGGAGGTGCAGAAGATATCTTTCCACCATAGTATTGTGTTTTGGTACTTTTTGGCAATGTGAAAACTCTTGTAACTACTAAAGAAGTGGGGGAAAAAAAGAAAAAAGCAAACAAACAGACAAAAGAAATGTCACAACTCGTCTTGTAAGAGATGATGATTAAACTATTCTCTTAAGATCATGATAAGTAGACAACTTTGGTTTTAGATTTTCTCTAATAGGTGATCCTGTATATCAAGTAACTTGAAGCATCATTAAGTGATACTTGTATGGTTGACCAATTTGGATGCATTCATGGAATAGACAAGTATTTCGGACAATGTCTTCTTGTGCATGTGTGCATGTGTGAGCAAGCAAACTTATGCAGTTCTTGGTGCTGAACTAGGTTCTCTGTTTAATTTCCTACTTTCAGATGCATTTGGACTGATAATTGGTCAGTGTCTTTTTCGTTTTTGTTGATTGAAATATCACCACTGCATGAACTTTTCCCAGAATTGCACTCACCAATTTTGGTGTGTGTGTGTGTGTGTGTGTGTGCGCGCCTGTTCAGAACAGATTCGAACTATGAATGCTGAGCTGGGCTAGATTAGCTGGCCCTTTAGCCTATGTGCATGTTATCTGTGTTTTATGTGCCCCTCTCCATGCATGTAATGTATTCTTTTCGGCGGGCATCTCAGGTAAACATTAATCAAAGCTTATGAAAATGTGTTTCTTGGCAGGAATCACTGGAGGGTTCAAAACCTTTGACAGCATTCAGGTCATCTGACAATCCCAGACGTGAGATTGTGCATGCCCCTGTTCGCGGCAAAAGCATGCTCTCTGCCTTTTTTGTTAAACAGAAAGCGCCAAAGCCGAAGGTTGGTTCTGTCTCTTGAATCCTTAAAAAGGCCGAGTCGCATATGGTTCCGCGAAAACCTCCTTTTTATGGACTGCGTAGTTGCCAGTAAATGTCTCTTATATTCATCAATTCGGCTCCTCTTGGCCACTAATCATTATCGTCTTATTCACCATATTTCCTTCCCTCTCCAACCCCTTCACCCGGGTCTAATAACGACGCCATCGTACATAATAAGAATCGGGTAATGCAGATGGACAACACTGAATTCCGCCTTGACCCCATGGTTATGTTTGATCAGTTATTATGACATTGTGATTTGTAGGAATGGCAATGAAGCGAGGCGAATGTAGAGAATGTCTTTCTAATTTTTGTTTTTCTTTTTTTTTTTTTTTTTGACTCTTTATATTAAATGGAAAAGAAATTTAAAATATTATTCCTATTAAAAAAAAAAATAGGAAAAATTTTCCCTTATTTTTTTCCCTTTTTTAATTAAAAAAAAAAAAAAAAACAATAATAGTTTTCAAAATAAATTTGAAAATTACAAAATATCAAATTAACTATTAATTTTAAGTGTAAAAAATTTAATTATTATTTTAAAATTTACCTTGTGTTTTCGCATTCATCTTTCAGTGAAACGTAATAAGTAGCAAGTTAGATTACAAATTTCATTTGTTTTCTGAGTTGGATTATCTCCACATTTGGGCCTCTTTATTTCATAAAATGAAATTTGACAGAGAAAAAAAAAAAAAGAAGGGGGTTTTCGACCCACTATCTCTTAGTTAATCAAATTTGCATGTGTATCATCACAAACTCTTAGCTAACGTTTTCGTTAATTCGTTGATGATCTTAGTAAATTATGTCAAGTTAATAATAAGCAAAATAGACAGCGTCACACAAGCCAAAAGACGACCCAAATTGATAGCATTACAAAAGCTCATCATGGTTTCTTAGTTAATTAAGTCACAATGGTAAGATTCACCTTCATTATTTTCTTTTCTTTTCTTTTCTTTTTGTTTTTTCTTCTACAAGAGTTGATGAGATAAAAAAAAAATATATGTGCTAATTAAATTTTATATTATAAAAAATAATAATTTTCTAAATTTGCAGTTGACGATCAAAAGGAGTTACTCTATTTTGAATAAATTTATGATTTGGTCATTTACAAGAAATAGTAACAAAAGCTAATATGTTGATAATAGTGTAAGTAAAAAGCAGATGCAGTGACTAAGAGTAACAGAGACAGGCAGTCTTCTTTTTGGGGACCAAACATTCTTTACCAAAAATATAAAAGAAAGCATTAAAAGTTCGAGTGGGTAGAATTATTAGTATTTTAATTTACTTAATTATTTTTTAATAAAAACTATTATATAAAAAAAAAATTATAATCTAATAATTTGAGGGCTAGTGTTAGGACTGCAGTAAGGACAAAAAATATAAATAATAACTTTGTCTTCATCTGCAATAAAAAAATTTAAAAATGGAGGTAGAATCCCTGATCTCTCATCAATTCTCTTTGAACTTATCCTAACCCATCCATAGTGATTGGTGATGATTTAAGAGTCTTTAGAATATTAAATTTTGACATTACTTTCATCTCTTATACTCTTTTTTTTTTTAATGTAATTTTAAGTGAATTAGGTTAATTTAATGTTAAATGAGAATAAAAATAAAAAGTTTAAATGAAACTCTCAAATAAAATAAAAATAATAAAATATATCTATGTTATCTAGAATGATTGTGCACTCTACTGAATGAATATGACAACAAACCTATAATTCAATGATGGTCTTCATCATAAAAGAGTTTAGTAGTCGTGACCTTAGAAAGAGAAAGATGTACCAATAGGCTGCTTGGTCAAGGTTAAGTTTAAAGAATCACCGTCGTACATATAAGAGAAAAAAAAAAACAAAAAACAAAAAGCAAAAGTAAAGCTTTGCCAAGTAAAAGTTCTTTCAAGTTTCAAGTTCCCCTTATTTTAGAATTATAAATATTACGTACTAAAATCTCACACTTGATTTCTAGCTTTTGACCCTAAATCCAAAATCGAACAAATAGGAGTGAATCGGTGATGTTGGATGTCCAGACTCGCGAATCTGCCAATATTTTTCTATATAATCTGCCTATGAGTTTCCATTTGGTTCTCTTGCGAGCAGATTAGAGGATTTGAACATATTTTTCTTTTCTTTAAAGAAAATAGAAATAAAGTATAAAAAGAAACAAAATCTATAATATCAATAATGAAGAAGAGAAATTGAAAATATTTAGGAGAAACCTCAACAAAAGGCAGTAATTGCGGTATCAACTTCTTTATGGGCATATGTCCATTGGCATTAGCCCCATAAGAAGGAGGTAGCTCAACCAAGAACTTGGCAGAAATTAATGACGTCCACTGATTCCTAGAATTCTTAAAATTGTTTGGAATTAAGATTGCTGGAATTGTACTCACAAGAAAGGTTGTCGTAAAATTGGATCCAAATATAGTCAAAGAGCTTTACAGAAAGCACGCCATTAAGATAGAATTCTAGGAAACATCCTGGTGCTACAATTCTACGCTTCTCTCTCTTTTGCTGCGCTCCGATAATCCCTAATGTCAAAGTCTATTCCCCTCAACATAAGACTCCAACCCTTTCACACTCAACATAAGCTATATTTCTCTAGTAAAATTATTCAAGAATTTTTTTCTTAAACAATTCATCAATTTTTATCATTAAGCTAAAGCTAATATTATTTGTGTAATTCTACATTAAAGTAGAAAGCAATCATTCTTCAATGACTTTGATAAACTCCTTGTAATTTATAATCACTAGTATGTTACTATTAATCATCTTAGCAAGCAAATAACCAACTTAGCATCTCATTCATTTCTTTTTTTTTCAAATTTTTTAATTATACTCACTTTACTACTTAACTTTGCACACCATTTAACTCATTAATATTCTAAATCAACATAAATTAAAAGATGTATTCAACTACATCTCTACTAAAAAATTTATTCACTTCAAAATATGATATCTTATAAGTCTAATTTACTCATATTCTTATATGTTTGCTCACCAATGAATATGATATCCTTTAACAATATTTATTAGGTTCTAAAAGATACACTTCTTGTATTTTTGGACACAAGTTTCATTCTTTAGTAAAAGGTTATGAATAATAGTAACTAACCTTCAGAGTTATAAATTGCGTAGGTAAGATTTCTTACTAGCCTTTAGCTCGTAAAGTAAAGAATGGTACAATTCAAGGTACAAGGTTAAAACATAGCATATGCACTATATTATAGATCTTTTAAGTATAATATTTGTAAGTTTCTTTCTTGGGTTATCATTAACCTTACAAGGTTTTACAACTTACTATTCTTGTAAGTTGGTGTACTCCCCCGTAATAAAGAAATACATTGATCATGTATCCTTTTTGGTGGTAAAGTTATAGGCTTTATGAATAAATCAAAGAATTCAATTAGCAATATATTGACATCCCTTTCCTATGGGAAATAGAATTCGATTGCCTCTGCATTATATAGCTACATAAAGACTCCCTGTCCGGACTTGTGAAGAACTTTCTCCATTTGATAGCTAGTAACAATTATAATTTTGCCACCTTTCCTTCCCCATAACTCCACCGCGTGCCCATTTAACTAAAATTTCATTGCTCATTTAGAGAAATTCCAAGTAATATCTCCCAGAGTTCTTAACCAATCAATACTAAAAGCAATTTCATAATCTTCCAAAAGTAGCAAAAAGAAGTCAACGTATACCGTTTGACCTTACAATAGGAGTTTTACTTGTATACACTTACCTCAGCATATCAGATTTTTACCATCAGCAACTTTTACAACAAACTTGTCATAGTGTTCGATTGGAAAAACAAGTTTTTTGGCAATTCTTTTATCCGTAAAATTGTTAGTACTTCCTAAATCAACTATTACCATTACTTGTCATCCTTTAAAAAGCCCATCAATTTTCATAGTTTGGGGATTAAAGTATTCCACCAAAGCATGAACTGTAGGCTTATCAGTGTATTCAACATGAATGTCATCATACTGAGGATAAGTGTGATCATCATCAATCTCATTGTCTTCCTCAACTGGCTTGATCATTAAAAGTTTCCTTTGTTTACATCGATGTTCTTTATGTCACTTTTCATCACAGTGCCAGCATAGTCCTTTTGTCATCCTCTCTTTTAGTTGCTCGTAATCTAGAATTAGTGGGACAATTTAAAGATGAAAGATTATTGTTTCTATCGGCAGATTTGCTAACAACTCCCTTAGCAATACAACGACGATTTTCCATGCCCAACTTCTCTTCTTGTAAGCAAGCAAAGGAGATGGTTGCTACTATTGTTCAAGATTGACAGACTTTAACTTCTCGTCAAATCTCAATAATAAGTCCTTCGATAAAGGTGTCTACTAACTACCTTTCTGACCAATTTTTAGCTCGACTGGTGAGCCACTTATAATGACTCTAATACTTTAAGATGATTGATGTTTGACAAATTTTTGCAAGTTCTTCATCAATGTTATGATATTTCAAAGGCCCAAAATGCACCAGAAGGCTTTTAGTAAAGTCGGTCTAAGTCATAACTCCAACATAAGTTTCAAACCAATCGTATCATTAGATAACATCACCTTCTAATTGAATTGAAGTAATTTCCACTTTATAGTGCTTTGGGGTATGGTGAAAATGAAAGTATTTTTCAATCCTGAAAATCTATCCTACGAGGTCACTTTCGTCCCAACAAAGAAATTCTACCTTTGAACGTGGTTGTGTATAGTTGCTGTCAACACCTTTAAAGGATTCACCCGATGCTTTCTGTTTGTTTATTGGAAGACCCAAGCATACTGTTTCCTAATTGATTGTTTGTTAGGGCTAGGATTGCTTATTCAAAGCCTTTTAAAAAACTCTTGTATTAGAAATATGGATTCTTCAAGATGAGATATTCTAGTGTAAGAATTTGATGAATTATGTGAAGACATGGTGTAGGACTGCATATCAATAATACCAAGATTTTTATTTTCGTGTTGAGTAAGAGACATAATTTTTTTTTTTTATTGTAGAGATTTGGAACAAAGCGAACCTTTAGGAACACTACTTTGATACCATATGGTGAGATATTAGAGAATTTGAAAAGAGAAAATTGTATAATAAAAAATTGATCACTTTGAGAGAGTCAAACTTTTATAATTCTTTGAGGAAATCAACTTCTAAATAATTAAGAAAATTTGAATAGATTATTATTGTTTATTTTCTTTTAAGCCATAGACTTTATATATATATATATATATATAGAATGATTATTAATATAAAAATAATAAAATTGTGTAAAATTACATTAAATTAAGAATCTTCTCGTATTACGTAAATTAAGAATAACCGGTTCAATTACGGTTCTTTAAAATTGCTAAAAAAAAAAAAAGAAGAAGAAAAAACTCATCCGGGCACGGTTCTACATTCTCTGTATTAATTTTTCATCGTGAAAATATAAAATTCACTGGCCGTTTTTCATAATTTTTAAATTCGTGTATTATTTTTTTAATTAGCTATCCACATTACTTTTAATAACAATCTCATTCAAGCTAACTGTTTTGTTAAGTCTATTCATCTATGGGGTCGCCATAACAGTGTCACGCGTTTGTTTTTTCAGGTGGATTTCACATATAAAAAATTAATGATGTGACATCATGCCTTCAACAAATATAGAAAATTTTAATTCACCTATGCAGTCGCCATATAATAGTTTCGTATAGAATAGAATATTATATAAGAAATAAATACCAATAATACATTTCTATTTATTGAAGAAAATTTTGCTTAAAAAATATTGTATTAAAATTTTCTGTTTTCGTAACAGTTGACAACTGTAATACCGGCGGCTGCGCTGACAGCGGTGACGAGTGATGGTGCCAATGGTGGCCCTGAGGGGAAACAGATGAGTTTTATGATGACGTTGATAGTTTTGTGGGTGTCTGACAGTCGTTCATTTGTTTCTATCAATGAACATACGGTCCCTCCCTCTTCAATAGTATTGGCTTGTGATCTTTATACATATATCTCCTGTATATATAAATCATATATTATGCATCCACTAGAGAGCTTAATAACAACTAATACAATAACATGGAAGAAAAGAACATTAGTGAGCTACTGCGAGCCCAGGCTCATCTCTGGAACCAGACATTCAACTTTATCAATTCCATGTCATTAAAATGCGCAGTTGAGCTAGGCATACCAGACATCATCCATGGCCATGCCCATGGCCAGCCCATGACCCTTTCTCAGCTTGTAATGGCTCTGCAAATCAACCCATCAAAAGCTTCTAATGTTCGTCGCCTTATGCGGATTCTAGTCCACTCGGGCTTCTTTACTCTTCAGAAATTAGTTGGCGACGAAGAAGGCTATGCACTAACCGAAGCTTCTCGTCTCCTCCTAAAGGACAGCCCCCTTCAGTGAAAGGCCCCTTGTGCTTCTGATTCTTGATCGTGTCATGTTAAAACCATGGGAACTTGTGAGCACTTGGTTAAAAAATGATGACGTTGGAACATCCACTGCACCTTTTGATGTTGCCCACGGAGAGATGCTGTGGAATTTTGCAGGGCATGAACCTGGATTCAATGATCTGTTCAATGAAGCCATGGCTAATGATGGTCCCTTAGTTAGTTGCGTGTTGCGTAGTAGGTGCAGAGAGGTGTTTGAGGGGCTGAGCTCGTTGATTGATGTTGGGGGCGGCACCGGCAAGCTGGCAAGGTATCTGGCTGAGACGTTCCCGCATTTGAAGTGCACCGTATTGGATCTGCCCCACGTCGTGGCTGCCTTGGAAGGCGGCAACAACTTGTACTATCTTGGGGGGAACATGTTTGAGTCGATCCCTCCAGCAGATGCAATTTTACTAAAGGTTAATTCTTCATGACACCCCTTTGCAGTTTTGCTCGTGCGATACAATTAAAAAAAAAAAAAAAGAAAACGTGAATTAAAATTCTTTAAATTGGTTTTGTGGTTAATGAAAAGTTTACACCGACTCGAGCATGAGATTTTTTTCTCTTTTAATTTATTTGATGAGCGTGTGATAATTAATTGAATAACTTCGTATATTTTGTGATGAAAAATTACAAACAGAGGGTATTACACGATTGGAATGACGAAGATTGCGTGAGGATACTGAAGAATTGCAAAGATGCAATTATGAGTGAAAAGGGCCGGGTAGGGAAGGTGATAATCATAGACATGGTCGTGGGGTGTGAAGATTGGGAGGCGAAGAAGACTGAGGCGCAACTGTTCTTCGACATGGAAATGATGGTCATTGCGCCTGCCGGTAGAGAGAGATCCGAGGAAGAATGGGCTAAGCTCTTCCTTGACGCTGGTTTCACCAACTATAAGATTTATCCTGTACTGGGTGTCAGAGCTCTCGTGGAGGTTTATCCTTGATATTTGTCCGAATCAAATTTGGGCGATTGTCATCTCTGTTGTGTGCTTTAATTCCAGACCAACATGGATGGTTGCTGCGTGCGTTTTGTTTTGTTTTTGGAATAAGCAGGAAGGGAAGGGATGGAGATCTGCCTTTCGCCCGCACTGTTGTTATCGCTAAGCAATATGGTGTGAATCAATTTGTAATGTTTTTTTTTTTTTTGGTTAAAAAATTAGACGTGGATGTAAAAATAATAAATTAATGTTAAATAAATTTTTATGTGAAGATAATGTATTTTTATATATTTGTTTAAATTAAATTTATATTATATTTTAAAATTTTAAACGAGTCATATGTGTTAAAATTAATTTATATTTTAATTTAAAAGATGTTATCAAATAATTTAAAATTTACAAAAAAAAAAAAAAT
>JAHLGO010021103.1:4411349-4439378 GCA_020615895.1 Ceriops decandra | reverse complement strand
ACACACACACTTTTGAGACGGATATTTTTGAATTCGCCAATCCATTATTTGCCTGATTACTATTTAAGGTCACATCAAATCATCATCCGATATGCGGAATTTTATTTTATTATTATTTTTGGAAATAATTATAATCGAGATGTCCCCCGTCATGACTTTTGAGCGACGACCCTTCCTTTCTCTAATGAACACGTTTCCCTTAAGAAAAGCAACAACGATGTCACGAATATAATAAGAATGACACTTTATTGTCCAACAAAAAAATATATATGTATATTTTTTAAAAAACTATTCCCTAAAGATTAATTATTTATTCTTTTTAATTAGATACAAAACGGTTCTACTTCAACCACGGCTTTTTTTTTCTTTTTTTTGGTTCTCCTTCTTTTTAAACCCCTATTAAAAAGCTCAACTAAAAAAAAAAACACAAAAGAATAATAATAAATTTAACTTCAACAACTAATTGAGCAATAATGATTTTATCTAAAAAAAAAAAATTATAACGTCAAGAATTTATTTTAAAAAAAATTAAAAGAAATCTCAATAAAAAAATATATTAAAATTAGAAATCCCAAATACGAGGAGAACCACATCCGATGTGGAATCTGACCCGTTCCCTTGACCCGAGAAACCTCCGGCGCAGGCCTCTCCTCCCTTCCACTAAGACCCGCTCTCCTTCCTCTCCTGTCTAATAATCCAAAGTCGAAACGGAAGAACCGATCCTGGCTCGACAAATGAGAAATCGGATCCAAATAGAACCCGACCCGCCGTTCTGTTGGGGTTCTTGGGTCTGCTGTGGAGGAGGCGGGGAGGGCGAGAATGGCGGTGTGGAGGAGGCGGATAAAGGCTTGGCAGTGGGTCGGGTCGGAAACAGCATCCCGCCACCATTTGTCCGGGTGGATGGGGGGGTGTTTCTTGAAGAGATAGCTTGGATGATTGAATGAATATGGAGGTAGAGAATATGACATTTTTTAGCAAGAAGTGGAATTAGACAAACAGAAGAATAAGGAAGATGAGCACTTTGTTGGGGTGATTGTGCTGTTGGGATTGGTCGCGGCGATGTTCCAGTTTTTTCTCGTGGATGTCGTTAAAGAAAACCACAAAAGATTCCCTATCCCCATTGTTAATTAGTCCATGCTTCTCCTCTGTTCTCCTTGACTGCGTTGAAATCGCTAATAAAAAGCTAAGGTTGTGACAGTTTTCGTTCTAACATTTTCATTATTTCCTAGAATTGCCTTTGCATTAAGCTTATGGGTCAACCATAAACGCATATCAAGATCCATATTCCTTTTTCTTTTGCTCATTCTCAAACGTAAGGTGAAGGAATTTTTTTTCTTGTCCAAATTATGTTCATGGCAATATCCTTTTGCCACCATATAGCATAAGGCGTCTAGCCTTGCCATCTAGGTCCATGTATGCCAAGTGACTAAAGCACGTTCTTCTCTTTACTTTCTTTAGCCAATTCATCCTTTGTTTGGTTTTAAAGAGAATAACCATTGTCACGTGTCACGTGATTCTGTCCAAATTGAGCTACTAAAGAGGCTTATTTCAAATGTCACTCTATAATTCTAAAATTAAGTGAAAAGATCTAGAATCTTATAGATAACTCCCTTATCTTGTAAGATGTAGAGTTATGTAAAATATTCTAGAAAGAGAATATTGACTGTTAGATCGAATAGATCTTAACTATCAATTGAGGAGGAAGTGGATCACTATATATAACCTTAAGAACCTCATTTGTAAGACACCCAAGCAATAATGTATTTGCATTCTCGAAGTAATATAGTATTCTCCAAGTTCTCCATATGTCTTGTCTACTTTGTGTGCATCTTTCTTATCTTCTACTAGTAGCATTCTAGCTCTCGGAAAAGGTTGAACTAGTATTCAAATCAAGTGAATTGCGAGTGTTGCACAGGTCATTGGTTGAACAAGGCCAAGTCTATGACAAGTGGTATTAGAGCACGGTTTCTACAAGTAGCAAGCACAGTTTGTCTAATAAGGATGTTTAGTCCATACAGTGAGATTACCCATGTGGTTGAGGAAGCTAAGAAGCAACCAAAAAGAGGGAGATCAAGGTCGAGGGATGTCTTGGAAGACACTAATGCAAGGCTTGTGAAAGTTGAGCTTGTTGTGGTTGATAGGTAGGAGAAGTTTGAGGTGGTAGACCAACACATCAACAAACTTGATAAAGAGAGTGAAGAGCTTCGTGAGGAGATGCAAGGTGCCTTGAACCAAGTCCTATCAAGGTGATTATACTAAGTGAAGACTTTGGAAAAAACCCTCTATTATCAAGTTATGATGCTGAAGGAAGAGCTTAAAAGAGTCTCTAACGAGTTGAAGGAGACCAAGGATGAGTTAGTCTTTTGCAAAAAGGCAGTTGCTCAAGGTGCAAATGTTGCCTTGCCAATGGTAGTTGCTTTTTTAAAAGTAGATGTCCTAAGACTTAAGGCATATAATGGGTCGAAGAATGTGAAGGAAGTTGATAATCTTCTATGAAGCTTAAAGCAATACTTTAATGCACTTAGTGTTGTGAAAAATGTCAAAAAGATTAATAGTGTCACTTTATACCTTGTGTGGATACCGTAATGGTATGGTGGAAAAGGAGGTATAATAATATCGAAAGGGGTACTTGCATCATTAACACATGGGACGAGTTTAAGAAAGAACTCAAGCAATAATTCTATCAAAAGAATGCCGAGGAAGAAGCGAGAGTGAAGCTAAGGTATCTTTAACAAAAGGGGAGCATACGAGAGTATGTAAAGGAATTCTCTGAAATGTTGCTAGAAATTCTTAATTATCCTAACAAGAAAGCATTCTTTGCATTCAAAGATGGCTTGCAAAATTAGGTGAAGATGGAGATCCAAAGACATGGTGTTCAAGATCTCACCACCACTATTTCCATTGTTGAATCATTAATAGAGTTCAAGAAGTCTAAAAATCTCAAGTCTCATAAGGATAAGGATGGCAAGGGAAAGAGTGGGTGAGATAGTCCCTCGAGCAAAGGATGTTTTTACAAGTTTAATAGGCCTAAGGAAGGGAAGAACACCAAGAAGGATCAAAGTAGTGACAGGTCCCCTCTCAAATGTTACTTTTGCAATGGGCCATACAAGGCAAGGGATTGCCAGAAGAAAGTCAAGCTTTCTGCCATAATTAAAGAAAGGGAGGAATAGCAGCAATGCAAAGAGACAAGGATGGGATCCTTACAAATCCTCAATGCTATCAAAGCCAAGGTTGAAGTGCTTAAAACCAAGAAGAAATGAGGATTATATGTGGAAGCAAAGGTAATAGCCAAATGGTTAGAGCCTTAGTGGATATCGAAACTTCTAATAACTTCCTTTAAGAGGAAGAAGTAAGGCAGTTAGGCAACAAATATAACAAAGAGCGAGGATGACTTAAGGTAGTAAATTCAGAGCCAAAGTCAATTTTTGGCATTGCTTATGGTATAAAGGTATGTATGGGTGAATGGTGTGGCCTTGTCGACTTTTTAATTGTACCAATGGATGATTATCCAATTGTGCTTGGTATAAAGTTTATGGATTGTGTTAAGGTTGTGCTTATTCCTTTTGTCAATGCAATGTGTATCTTAGAGGAAGACAATACATGCATGGTGCCTTTGGCTAGGGAGATTGGCTTTCAATTTAGGCAAATTTCAGCCATGCAACTTTTTAAAGGTATAAAAAGGGTGTAACCCACCTTTCTTATATCCTTGAAAGATGAAAAGGATACTTCTTAATCAAATATCCTACCTAAGGAAGTCTTTTATGTCCTAGAGAAGTTTAAGGACGTAATGCCTCCTAAATTACCTAAAATGCTCCCACCCAAATGTGAGGTAAACTATAAAATAGAATTGGTCCCTAGTGCAAGACCACCTGCTATGATGCCTTACAGAATGGCACCCCCCCAAGTTAAAGGAACTCAAAAGGCAACTTAAGAAGCTGTTTGATGCAGGTTATATTCAACAATCAAAGGCTCAATATGGTGCACCTGTGTTTTTCCAAAAGAAGCGCACGATGGGTCACTTCAGTTATGCATCGACTATCAGACGCTCAACAAAATAACCATGAAGAATAAGTATCCCATTCCATTGATAGCTGATTTGTTCGATTAGCTGGGTGAAGTGCAGTGGTTCACAAAGCTGGATTTGAGATCGAGATATTACCAAGTAAGGATTGCAGAAGGAGATGAGCCAATGACTACTTGTGTTACGAGATACAACTCCTTTGAGTTCTTAGTAATGCCCTTTGGACTTACTAATGACCTTACCATATTCTGTACTCTTATGAATCAAGTCTTTAAGTTGTTTTTGGATAAATTTGTCATAGTGTATTTAGATGATATTGTTGTTTATAGTAAAACGTTGGACGACCATATTGAGCATCAATAACAAGTTTTCCAAGTACTAAAAGAACATAAGTTATGTGTGAAAAGGGAGAAATATGCCTTTGCTTAGCAAGAGGTCACATTCTTAGGGCACGTCATTGGCGGAAGCAAACTAGGTTGGATAACTCTAAGGTGCAAACCATCTATAACTTAGAGCCACCAAAAAAGGTAACTGAATTATGATCCTTTTTAAGCCTTGTCAACTGTTATAAAAGATTTATAAAGGGCTACTCCTCTATTGTAACTCTACTTACTAATTTGTTGAAGAAGAATAGAACATGGAGTTAGGAGGTTAAATGCCAAAAAACATTTAAGGTGCTCAAGTAAGCAGTAACTGACGAGTAAGTGTTGGCACTTCCTGACTATACCAAACCATATAAGGTACATACTAATGCTTTTGATTTTGTAATCAGTGGTGTTTTAATGCAAGAAGGGCATGCCATTGCGTATGAGAGCTGCAAGTTGAATGAAACCAAGCGTCGTTATATAGTCCAAGAGAAGGAAATGACTACAGTGGTGCATTGCCTACAAACTTAGAGGTATTATTTGTTAGGGTCTGAGTTTGTTGTAAAGATGAACAACATTGCCACAAGTTGCTTTCTCAATCAAAAGAAGTTAACGCCAAAGCAAGTGAGGTGGCAAGCTTTCTTGGCAAAATTTGACTTTGTGATGAAGTACAAACTAAGCAAGGCTAATATGGTGGCCGATGCATTGAGTAGAAAGGCTGAACTAGCTGTCATCACAAGTCTAAACTTTCCTTTGGTAGAACAAGTAAAAAAGGGATTATAACATGACCCACAAGCCAAAAGTTTAAGGAAATAGGTAAATAGTGGGAAGACATGCCAATTTTGGCTTGAAGATGGAATACTTACCACTAAAGGCAATAGAGTTGATGTGTCAAAGTAGTAAGGATTGAGGAAGGCGATTATTAAGGAATGTCATGACTCAAAATAGGCAAGACATCCAGTTATATGTCATACATTGGCACTTGTAGAGTGAGCATATTATTGGCCACAAATGCGGGATGACATTGAATTCTGCGTGAAGATTTGTCTTGTATGCCAACAAGACAAGATGGAGCAACACCAACCATCGGGATTACTGAAGCCCTTACCTATTCCAGAGAGGCCATGAGAAAGTGTTTTGATGGATTTCATCATATGTCTATCGAAGTTAGATGGATGTATCAACATCATGGTAGTGGTAGACCGATTTAACAAGTATGGTATATGTTATTCCTATAGCCTTGTATAGGTTGTAATTGTTGTCAACTAGGTTTAAGTGTGCAAGAAAGTAAAACCACATAGAAGGGCAAAAAGGTAAAAGCTACATGGAGGGGTAAGAACGTAAAAATCATATGAAAGGGCAAGACAGTAATTTCGCCCTATTAGGATTTCATGGAGTAGTATATAAAGGCCAACATAAAAGAGTCAATAGTGTGGCCGTTGGAGGTAGCCATCGATGGAAAGAGAGAGAAAATGGAACCAGTTGAAAATAGGAGAGGTCGACAAATTGAGCAAATCAGAGCAAACCTTGTGACAACAAGAGAGAGAAACCCATGAGGAATGACACACCAGCGGTCGGCGAGGAGACAACACGAAAAAAAGGTAGAGAGAGAAACTTGACAGCCAAAAACAGAAGGTTGGCAAAACAGGGAACGAAGAATGGCCAAGTGAAAAAGAGAGAGAGAAAACCTGATACGGAGAAAGAGGCCGGTCGACAAAAATAGAGAAAAAGAGGAGACAACTGAAGGGGACTAGATGACTAGACAGCAGACTGGAAGAGCGAAAAGGCAAAATCCTATTCAGCCAACCAAGTGAGCCGACGGTAGAATAGGGGAAGTATATAGCCATTGGAAAAAGGAGAAAAGTCATACATGGCCAGATTGAAGACCGTCAATAGGAAGAAGAGTGACGACAGAATAAGGGGGCTAGATGGCAGGAGGAAGCAAAACACACCATTGGCAAAAGGAGAGAGAAACCCAACGGCTAAACAGGGAATGAGAGAAAAACCCAATATGGCCAGAATAGAGGTGTGGACGACGAAGGAAAGAAAAGGCCAAATATAGTGACTAGCTGAAAAAGAGAAAACAACATATGACTGAAGAATAGCAGATAGCAAAACGTGCATCGGTGACCAGAATGTGCGATGGCATGAGACGAGAACGTGCGTCATCGTGAGACCAAAACGAGGGGTAGGCCATGAGACAATGCAAGTAGGAGTTGTGTGAAACAACGTAGAAAAGGAATTCGACAAAGCATTGAAAGAACTCAACGTATTTTCAAATTTCTTTAATAGAGGTTAGAGAGCATTGCAGTGAACTTCTAAGTAGCAGTGGAGCCCTTTCAACATAGACAAGACAAGATAGAAGAAAGGTAGACACAGTAAGTGACACTCTTTGTATTATACTTGCTTAGTAATTGCAATATTGAAAGGAGCAGAGGATTAAGACATCCATTGTAACTAGAATTCTCAAGTATACTGGATAGTCTTGGTAAGGGATAGTCCCTACCATTGTGGATGTATGTCACATTGATGGAACCGTGTAAATCTCGTGTGTCTTTAATTTGCTTTATGTTCTGTGTTTTGAATTGAGTTGTGAACGTAGCTAAAGTATTAGTCAACCCATAACCTAACGAAGATTTTAACAAGAACATCTAAATTGTCTATTAGGCAAGGTGTTTGAAAGGTGACTTTGGGGACTATTGTGATTAGTAGGTAGCAATAGATTTATCTTAGTCGAGTCTAAGAAAAAGTTCGCTTTTAGGAAGAAGTTGAAGTTGTTTACATACCTATGAATTGCGAATTATGGTGATATTGATTTACCCCTCTTCTCAGTATTACAAACTAGTAGATTTTAGGGAAAAGTCAAGAACTTCAATTGGTATCAAAGCACAGGTTCACTAGTTTGAAACTTAACAGCTTGGTGTACTAGTTTGAAGGGATCTAGAAGTTTGACTTATTCAACATATTGAGAAATGGAAACTGGTACCAATACTATCACCACTTATAGCAAGAAAGTTCCAATCTTCAACGGAACCAACTACCATAAGTGGAGAGCAAGAATGCAAATGGTATTTGCAACCATGGGCATGAACGTGGTGAAATGTGTAAAAGAGGGTTTTGTGGCTCCTGAATAAGGTAAATACCTAACCCTAAAGGAGTTAAGTCAGTTTGAGATAAATGGGAAGACCTCAAATGTTATCATTTCAACATTGATAGATGCTGACTGCAAATCTGCCAAGAAGATATAGGACAAATTGCAAAAAATCTATAAAAGTGATGACAGAATGAAGGAAGATAAGCTTTAAGTGTTCAAGGAGAGATATGAATATTTCAGAATACAGAAAAATGAGATAGTTCAAGAGTTCTTCACTAGGGTGCTTGATGCTATAAACGACCTGAAAAGTCATGGGAAGAACAAGAAGGACTCATCAATTGTGAAGAAAATCATGAGAATTCTACCTGAGAGGTTTGCCTTAAAGGTAGCAGCCATAGAAGAGAGTAGAAATCTCAATTCTATGTCTCTGCATGATCTCCAGTGCAATCTCATTGCATATGAGATGAGGAAAAAGTTAGCTGAAAGCTCTGCAACAACGAAGGTATCAAATGAGGTAGCTTTCAATGCCATGAAACACTTAAAAATAAAAAAAGAGAAAGAATCATCCAGTGAGGATGATGATAAGGAGGAGGAAGAAAGTGAAGGTGAAGTGTTGGAATACTTCACAAGGAAGTTCAAAAAGGGGTCTAAGAAGGGAAAATGACAGTTATCCTTAAGATGTTATCAGTGTGGGCAAACTGGACACTTTACTTCTTAGTGCAAAGTGAAACTTAATGATGAAGATGAGGATGGTGATGATGAGCCGAATTCAAAATGGAGAAGACCATCATTCAAATCAAAAAAATCCATTAAGAAGATTGTCAACCTACAGAAGAAGAAGAGAAGCTCATTCAAGAGTTATATGAGTCAAATAAAAGAAGCTGATGAGGACAAAGATTAAGAATCATCAGATGAGCATGCCCTTATGGCATTAGCTCAAGGTGGTAGTTCAACCTCTGTAGAGGAAGAAGAGGTTGATGAAGAAGAACCAGATCTTGAAGCTGAGTTGGAAGTAGCTTCAAAGGAGATAATTAGAAGGGGCAGAACCATAAGAAGGTCGGAGGCTCATATAAAACAAGTTGAAGCAAAGTCTAAGGAAGCTGAAAGTCAAAAGGATGAAATAAGGGCTGAAAATATTGACTTAAAGAGAAGATTTGAAGAATAGATCAAAATATGTGAAGACTTACAATAGAGCTTGGCTCAAGGACTTCAAAAATTGAAGGACTGGAGAAAGAGTTGCTGAGACTTTAGCAACAACTCAAAAAGAATAGAGAGAAAAGTGCAACAATCTGAGGCTACACGGACTAAAGAGAATTAGACTTTGCCACAAAAGTCAAAAGAGAAGGCTGTGACTTAGGAGATGATAAATGAAGAAGAGAAGACAATTATCAAACCAAAGCCATAGCCAAAAATGATGTATGTGGTTAAAGAGCAGTAGCCCATAATTGCTATGCCTTAGAAAGAAAAAAAAGTCAGCCAGCAGAGGGTTACAATTGAATAGAAGAAGGAGAAGAAGGTGATTGAAATGAAAGTCACACAAGTAAAGAAACCAGCTACTTTGCCTACACAGTAAGTAATGAACAGAAGAAGACAAGCTGTGATCAGACCCAAGAAGAGGCATTTTCAAGGTCATTGCCTTTATTGTGGAGTTTGGGGTCATAAAGCGAGTAACTACTGGTGGAGAAGGCTAGTATATGTCTCTAACTTGAGAAGATACGATGCTACATACAGGGGGAGACAATACAATATTTAGAGGAGAACACCTATCGTGAGTTCTTACATATACTGTAAAAAGCAAGGACACACTTACAAAAAGTGTTGGTGGAAGCCCAAACCAATGGTTTTAAAGAACAAGTTTGTTGTATTGCTAGACTTGGAACAGTGTGAAAGGTGCGATCAAGATGGCCATAATGCCAAGAGATGCATAACACTTCTCCCTGAGCAAGAGAAGGCACTCAATAGCATAGTGAAAACAAGCAGTGTAGTCAAAGCTGAGAAAAAGGAGAAAGCTATCTTCCAGCTAGTTCAAAAGAAGAAATATAAAGCTAAAAGGAATGTGACTAATATAACTGAAATTGCACTCAAAGCTAACTACAAGGATAAGCAGTAGATCCTTGATAATGGATGCACTTTATATATGATGGGAGACAAAAGTAAATTATCAAATCTAAACAAGTCAAGAAAAGACTAAGTTAAGTTTGGCAATGATGATTCACTCAACATCAATGGTCAAGGGTCAGTAAACATTGGAAGAGGAAAGCTAAAAGATGTTCTGCATGTTAAAGGACTTAGATATAATCTAGCATCTGTCAGCAAACTATGCAATGAAGACCATAAGGTAATATTCACAAAAATAGGTTGCCAGGTAAAGAGTAAAGAAGGCAATACAGTTGTAGCTGGGAAGATAACAGTTAGAAATTTGTATGTGATTGATGAAGAAAGAGATCCTCTTGTAACTAAGACTGTGCAAGAAAGAAAGCCAAAGAAAATGTGGACCAGTGCTTATCAAAAAAATGAAATCATAGGTAACCCATCAGTAGGAGTTACAACAACAAGAAGAATTGTGGGAGCTACTATTTACTCCATCTCTACTTTGTGAGTTTTTCAGATTTGTAATTGGTTGGCAAAAGGGGAGAGAAGCAACAGTGTAGGGGGAGCTATTAAGAAATGGGGAGTTCATATTTAGGGGGAGTTGAAATTGCTGCATAGTAGCATTTGTTATAAGTGTTGCCAACAATTACAAAGGGGAAGATTGTTGTTCTCATAGTCTTGTATAAGTTGTAATTGTTGTTAACTAGGTTTAAATATGCAAGAAAGTAAAGCCACATAGAAGGGCAAAAAGAGAAAAGCCACATGAAGGGGCAAGAACGTAAAAGCCATATGGAAGGGCAAAACAGTAAATTCACCTTATTAGGGTTTCATTGAGGAGTATATAAAGGCCAATATAAAAGAGTGAACAGTGTGACCGTTGGAGGTAGCCGTCGACAGAAAGAGAGAGAAAATGAAACCAATTGGAAATAGGAGAGGTCAGCAAATTGAGCAAATCGAAGCAAACCTTGTGACGGCAAGAGAGAGAAACCTATGAGGAATGGCACACCACTAGCACACCAGCGGTCGACGAGGAGACAATACGACAAAGAGGTAGAGAGAGAAACTTAATGGCCAAAAAGAGAGAAAATCCAATATGGAGAAAGAGGCCAGTCAACAAAAATAGAGAAAAAGAGGAGACGGCTGAAAGCGGTTGGACAACTGGACAGCAGACCGAAAGAGCGAAATGGCAAAATCCTATTCGACCAACCAAGTGAGCCGACAGCAGAACAGGGGAAGAGAGAGAAAACACAGCTGTTAGAAGAAGGAGAAAAATCATACATGGCCAAATTGGAGACTGTCGGCAGGAAGAAGAGTGACGACAAAATAAGGGGGCTGGACAGCAAGACGAAGCAAAACACTCCATTGGCGAAATGAGAGAGAAACCCGACAACCAAACAGTGAAGGAGAGAAAAACCCGAGACGGCCAGAACAGAGGTGTGGACAACGAAGGAGAGAAAAGGCCAAATAGAGTGACTGGCTAAAAGAGAGAAAATGACATACTACTAAAGAAGAGCAGACAGCAAAACACGTGTCGACGACTAGAATGTGTGACGACATGATACCATAAGCAAGGGGCAGGCCATGAAACAATGAACATAGGAGTTGTGTGTGAAACAACATAGAGAAGGAATTCGGCAAAGTATTGAATGAATTCAACATATTTCCAGATTTGTTCAAGAGAGGTTAGAGAGCATTGCGGTGAACTTCTAAGTGGCAGTGGAATAGACTTTCAATTCAACAAAGGCAAGATAAGTTAGAAGAAGGGTAAACACAGTAAGTGACACTCTTTGTATTGTACTTGCTTAGTAATTGCAATATTGAAAGGAGCAGAGGATTAAGATATCCATTGTAATTGGAATTCTTAAGTATAGTAGATAGTCTTGGTAAGGGAGAGTCCCTACCATTGTGGATGTACGTCATGTTGACGAAACCACGTAAATCTCGTGTGTCCTTAATTTAATTTATGTTATGTGTTTTGAATTGAGTTGTAAATGTAGCTAAAGTATCAACGAACTTATAACCTAACGAAGACTTAAACAAGAGCATTCAAATTGTCTATTAAGCAAGGTGTTTGAAAGGTGACTTTGGGGATTATTATGATTAGTAGGTAGCAATAGATCTATCTTAGTCGAGTCTGAGAAAGGGTTCACTTTTAAGAAGAGGTTGAAGTTGTTTACATACCTGCAAATTGTGAATTATGGTGATACTGATTTACCCCCCCTCTCAATATCACAAACTAGTAGATCCTAAGGTGAAGTCGGGAACTTCAGTGTGTTCATCCCTGTAACCTCAAAGTTTACAGCAAAAGATGCAACATGCCTATTTTTCAAGTATGTGGTGAAATACTGAGGCATTATGAAGATGATTGTTAGCGATAGAGACACTTGTTTCACCTGGAGATTTTGGATAGAGTTATTCAAGTTAATGGGATTAAAGCTCAACTTCTCCACAAGCTTTCATCCCCAAATTGATGGCCAAATAGAAAGGGTGAATGCCTTTTGGAGTTGTTCTTGAGGCATTACGTAAGTGCCAACCAGAGTAATTGGGCTAAGTTGCTTGACATAGTCCAATTCTCATACAATCTACAAAAAAACGAGTCAACTGGGCCTAGTCCATTTGAGGTTGCTATAGGACTACAACCAATGACTCCACACACATTGGTGGTTGGCTACAAAGGGCCGAGTCCTGCTGCATTCAAGTTTGCCAATGGTTGGTATGAGAAATCCGACATGGCACAGGCACAATTGGCTAAGGCTACTAAGTATATGAAGAAATGGGTCGATGCCAAAAGGAGACACTTGGAGTTTCAGGAAGGAGATTTGGTATCGTGACATGGAAGCCAATATCTCTTCCGCTTAGTAGCCTTAGCATCGAAGGAGAGACACCCATCCAAGTTATGTTAAGTACTTTGTTAAATGAAAAGGGTTACCTGATAGCAAGGCAAGTTGGGAACACAAGCTAACTTTGTGAGTAACATGAATGTGATTGAGACATATAAGAGAGACGTGATGAGGGCATTGCCAAATTGAATAGGGGAGAATGTCACACGCCAGGTGATTCTGCTTAAATTGAGCTACTGAAGAGGCTTATTCCAGATGTCACTCCATAATTCCAGAAGTAGGTTGAAGCATCTATAATCTTGTAAATAACTCCCTTATCTTCTTATAAAATGTAAAGTTATATAGAATACTTTAGAAAGAGAATAGTGACCATTAGATTGAATAGATCTTAGTTATTCATTGAGGAGGTGGATGACTATATATAGCCTTAGTAACCTCATTTGCAAGACACCCAAGCAATAGTATATTTGTATTCTTGAAGCAATATAGTATTCTCTAAGTTCTTCATATCTCTTGTCTACTTTGTGTGCATCTTTCCTATTTTTTGCTAGTAGTATTCTAGCTCTTAGAGAAGGCAGAACTACCATTCGAGTCAAGTGAATTGCTAGTGCCACACGGGTCGTTGATTGATTAAGGCCAAGTCCGTGACACCATGAATGGGTGATGTCTTTATGTGAGCTCTTTCTTAAAGCTTGAACCATCAGGAGTGTCCATCCCGTGGTATTATTTAAGATATAGCTTACCTTAATTAGTCTTGCAAATAATTCACCAATCTTTTGTGCATTTTTCCTCATTATTTGATTCAAAGGCAAGTAATGTACTTGCAGCCAAATTACTAATTTAGAGAAATCAATGGCATCTAGAGCTAGATTTAAAAGCCATTCCTTCAGTACAACTGCATACTAGTAACCACGAGATCCCGTTTTGCACCTTAACCTTCTTTGACTCCTTGCTAGAGCAGAAGAGGAAGATGTTTTACTGTAGGTCTTAACCTTTACGTCCTCCTTAAAGTTCCACACCCTTCTAAGAATAGTTTTGACCATACCAGCACTGAATTGTTTATTGGCCAAGATTTTGCCCACCAACACAGCGTTGGTGACTTTCTCTGCGACCCCTGTATCCATTTCCAAATCCAAGATTGTGTATCTATAGTTAACGTCAAGGGTTTTACCAATAAGATCAATAATGGTTATACTCTGTTCCATGAATGTTGAGCTAGTTCTTAAAAAGTGTTTAAAATATATTGACTGTCTGTCTATATATGTTCAGTATTTGAATTAGTTGGTGTTTTGTTGGGAATCATGTTGGTTTTGTGCAGGTGGTTGTAGGATTTATGCTTGACTTTGGGGGTAACATTTAGGTTAGTTATATTTGAGGAAATAAATTGAAAATGGGAAGTTTCATTTTTTGTCATCTCCGGGGAGGTAATTGCTAATTGCAACGTAGGGAAAACAGTTGCATATTCGTTACTAAGTTTGGTTGTCGTTGGTTGGCTATGGTTAATATTGATCATTTGTAGATATTGAAGAAGGGATTAGTGCTTGACTTGGAATTGATTGGTTTTGGTTATTAGGGGATAACAAGGTTGTGGAAGCTGTCACAAGCGGCCGTCCCAGGGGAACTCAATGCTATTTGCAGCTAGGAAAGAATGTGTGTTTTGACGAGGAGAAGAAATTCAACTCAACGTAAAGACAAAGAAGGAAGCCCGAATGCACTATTACCCCAAAAGGAATAAAGTATCCTCATTCATTCCCAGAGGAATGGAATTTAAAACATTGTTTTGTTTTTTTTTTTTTTTTGGACTTACTGTTATGGTTGGGAAGAGAGTTACCGAACACAAAGTTAATCCACTATTTGCACGTGGAGATACAAATGCATCGTATCTTTGGTCTTTATAAGTTTATGGAATTGTATGTTTAATAGTCGATGCATATTAATTATTTAGTGAAGAAACAACATGACTAATTAGATTTAGTTTTAGTTTGATTCTCAAATTAGAAGTTGGAAAGCGATTTGTGCAATACCTAACAATTAGTCCAATTACCTAGTTGGATAGAAGTTTGTCAACATCTTTGTAGAAACAGAATGGGAAATGGCTGCGCCTTCAAAAGCTCCGATCATAAGACAAATGTGCATGGTGTTGTCTCAATATTTTTGATGACCTGATCCTTATTTTCTAAGAGAAGTAAGTTGGCATAAAATTTCCAAATTCATTATAAGCACCTTTTGCAACCTCTCATGTAAATTATCAGCAAACTTTGCAAAACTTCATGATTTTGCATTAATTATTTGATTTCAGAGCAAGCAATAGAAATATTTTTCAGTGTTACGGATGGTAAATACGGCTTATTTGCTGCCATGGTTGAACAAAACCCCGGGCTTCTACTGCCATTGTATTTAACACTGAAAGCGAAGGCTTAAAGAGGTATTTTCCAAAGTTAGTCAACTATGTATGGTGTCCTTCAGTCTCTACGAGTTCATGGAATTACGTGTGCATTTCTTGGTGCATATTAGTCTCTTACTAGAGTTGCAAAAGTAGTGAGAGAACAATACAACATAAGACAAGTAAAATTGCAAAGGGAGAATGTCGTAAAGTTCAAATAAAAGGATTAATGGCTTTGTTGTACCCTCCCAAATTGCTATATTGAATAAAAAAGTGCAAAGTGAGAACTTGCTTTTGAACTAATTTGGCTTGGTGTCGGGAAATTTTTAAGGCTAATAGGGTCAAAATCATAAGCACATCAAGCAGAAGGTAGCCACCTACAGTCATTTCTGGATCTTCCAGGCCAAACCCATCTTCAAATGGAACCTAAGATCATTGAAATAACACAAGAAAAAGCGGAAGTCTACGTCTAGGCACAAATAGTTACTCTCAAAGAAGGATGTGTAATAACCGCAAACAAGCTATGAGAGATGACTAGCAGAGGAAATTCACAATATAAGCTTGAATACAATCATTTATCATAATTATTTTGATGGAAAACAACAGCTTCAGTCTCCGAATAACACAACGCCCAGGAACGTTTCCACCACTAGATGGAGGGTATAAACGACATATAAGCAATTTGCAAAATTCACTGGTCTTCTCTTCATAGAAAGTTGTAAAGCCCATATAGTCTGCTCTTTTGAAACCGTAAGAGTCAGAATATCCACAAGACAATTCACTATGTGCTAACATGAATTGAATAGTCAGAATATCCACAAGACAATTCGCTACATCTGTCAAAAAAGTCGCAGAGAACAAAATGAGAAGAATGCATGATAATTTTCACCCTAGATCACTAAATTGGTATCTCTCTTTCTTTCCAAAAAGGAATTTTAAATTAATTTTGTTACGTGCAACTATAATTCACAATATGCAATTTACTTTCTACCAATTGTTGCTTCAGGCAACCATTCAATGGAAAATTTATGTAGAGTGATGTACATGATTGGAACACTGAGAATCGAAGAGTAAACAACAAAACTCGTATTAGAAACCCATCACTTTAAATAATTGCAGGATAGAATCAATTGGTGAGCACCTTGCGTATCCTCTGCTTTAAATCTCGGTCTCATGTTGCAACAATGTAGCACTTATCCTGTTCACACAAAAATAGTTTGTCTAAGTTGAAGAATATTCATGCAATGACTCACAGAACTATTATTACAAAAATTACTCAACTAACAGGTGACCAATAATTTGGAGAGAATACATTATCACATAGGACATGGGGGAAAGAAAACTGAGGAAACAAGTTATATTCCTCAAGAAAGGAAAACATAAACGTCTAACGCAAATGTTGTGGTAAAACTATGTTGAAGAAGATCTCAGTCAGTATTGGGGGTAGCTAATTATTCTTTAGTTAACACGGCAATTAAACGCGATAACCAAGAGATACTAGCATCATATTATGCCGAAGTGACCCTATCAATAATGCAGTCATCAGCATAGGTCCCTTTAGAAGTAAAAAAGAATAATGAATGAATATTTACTAGTCCAAAATGTACAAAATTTCACCGGCAACAAAGCTTAAAATAAAGTCAATGAAAACATTTCTACAATGATGTAATGTAACCACACCTTAAAGCCTCATGGTATGTCAAATTTAGCTTCTCGAGCTCTGTCATCACATAGTCTGTGATACATGGCGTGCCCTTAAGTCCAGAGAGTTGAGACAATCGACTAATTATTTTGCTAAGTACGTGATACAATGGGCACTAACATTTAGACTTCATAAGATTGAAGAACAAGCAATAAAGTCAAAGATAAAAGAAACCCCATAATCCAAATACTTACATTTCGCATACAAGCAATCCATGATTCCCTTCTCCAAATCCAACTTAGAAACAGAAAAATTAACCGCATATGAGCTAAGACTAACAACAAATAAACAAAATGAAAAAAAAAAAAAAAAGAAAAACACTTACACAAGCCCCTTTCCTCTCTTGAACAATAGACAACACAAAAAGTACAATAATAATTCTCTAAGCATTCATCAGCATTTAGCAATAACTCATGAACAAGGCATGAATTACAACAATATCTCATAAAGTTTTGAATTTCTAGCAAATCAAAACCAAATTTGAACAAATAAAATGCATTTAGAATGAAGAAATAATAATAATAATAATAATAACAATAATAATAATAGCTCTCACTTTATTCTGAATGGTGAAATTGATAAACTTGGTATCCGCTAAAACTCAGTAAGGTGGTCCCAATACCGTGTTGTATCCAAAGTGCAAAGGAAGCTTGAGGTCTACTTCATATCAAATTATTTTATTAATAAAGGAAACAAGTAAAATTTCAACTTGAAAAATTCTAATAAATGAAATAGAAATACTAAGGCTTCCACATTTCTTAGAAACTTTTCCTTGGAAACACTATTTTTCTTTAGATTTAAAACTTTTTCTTATATCTAAGCATAATTGAATTGAAGGAACTTAAAATAGGATCGCCTAAAAGAAAAAATAAAAAAGCAAAATAAATAAATTGAGTTTATTATTTCTAGAAAAATAAATAGGATCTTTTTGTAAAACCTAGTCTTTGTAGTGGTCTCATTTTATTTGCATGTTATCCAAATCTTACAATTTCATTGTATGATAAAAACATTTTACAAAACTTGGTTTAACAAATCAAAACACATAATTACAAAATATTAGAATGATCAATTTCAATCACATTAATTTTTAAAATTCATTACAAAATCTCACTTCATAGTTCAAAAAGTCATACAATAGAAAGACGTTACATTACCAGAAGAATGGATCTTAGAACATGCAACCCCACCTCAACTTGAACCTCTAATTGAACCAAATACAAAGCTTTCTAAAGTCAAACAATGCCTAGATGGAAAAGTTATCCTCACATTTAATCAAATCTTTACCTTTTCCCAATTTTTTGAAATGGCTTCCACATCATTTACTATTGATTTAAAATCTCATTTCTAAATGCCTACCATTATAAATTTACCCTTTAGAGAAAAAACCCCAGCAATACCACCAAGATTTTCAACCTTAAATCTACCTAACTCCTTCTTATAAACAACAAACTATCATACCAATATTTCTTATCCAATTTATTCAAATCAATCACCTCTTACTTCTCTAACCTTCTCCACTATTACTAAAAACATTCTAAATGAACTTCATGTTTTGAAAAAAGATTTTTAAGTTAACAAAAATATTTGTAAGATGATTTTTATCCAGATTATAATAAAGAGAAAAGAGAATGGGTTTTCAAAAAAATTTTAGAAAATTGAAGTTAGATTCAAACCCAAATTTATGATTTTGTTTTCTAAAATAAATATATATTTTATTTTTTTAACTATTTTGAAATGCATGCTTTATAAAATAATATTTCATATCTTTTTTAAAAAATCCATAGATTCTATTGTTTTTAAGAATAAAGCTAAGGAATGAATTATTGTCGATGACGAAGCAATCAAGGCAAAACATCCTTCTCTAAGACAGTTAAAGTTTAAACATCAATAAGCTAATGTTAACATGACCCTTTATAAAATTCCTCAAGATGGTGATAATTCAAAAAAAAAAACTTTAAAAAATGATCATTCATCAAAATAATTTTACAAATGTTCATCTGTATACTCTACGAACACAATTATCTAGGGTAGAAAAATAAATTAAAAAAACCAAGGTTAAAATTACTACTTCATTAAAAACATCTAAGATAACTGCCTTAACCATTAAAAATCCTGTTTTGAAACCTTTCCAAATAAGTAAGTCCATCCAAACTACTCTAACCCAAAGTAGTGAATTCATCTAAGCCTTAAGAGCACAAGCCTAACTCATAAAGCTATTCATGTTTAAAATTATAAATACTTTAGATTAGGAATCACAAAATAGTGTTATAGCATAGGAAACCCCTAAACTAAATAAAATAGCCTATCCTAAACCCATCTTTGGTCTATGTACCTGACTTAGATATTCAAAACAAGCCCAATAACCTGTTCTAGTACATATTTAATGTCTTTTTCATTTATAAATAGAACTTGGATGACATGTTTGAATATAACATTTTAGGCTTACTCCAACAAATGACCATGACTATTAATGCTGACAAAACCCATAACTAAACCTCTAACAAAACCTTAGCCAAATACCTCATTACTAGGTTTATAACCCAACTTAAATGTTGGTGAGATTATTATCTCATAGAAACTCAAAGATTAAAAATCCTCTAAGCCATTAAAACCTCTAAAAACCAAGTTCCCATCCTTAAATCATTAGGAAATACTATTAAGGATGCTGTAGTATGTATTATTCTTACTATCTCCTTGTATTTTATTGGTGATCCAACCCATTTAGGAGATAAAAATGCTAAGTTACTGTTAAATCTCCATTGTAGAAAACTCAGTGATTTTCAAAATTATAAAACCACTTTTTTGACCAAAATTATGCTTATAAAAGATTATAAGCAACCTTTTTGAAAAGAAAAATTCTTAGCAAGACTTCAAATACTATTAGGGGAGAGAGAGAGTTCGTAATATTATCAAAATAGTTTTTGGAAATCTCATTCTATATGATTGGTTAACCTATGATCAATTGATTATCTTTACTCAAAAAGAAGGTTTTAAAATATGTTGGGATTCAACACATAAAAAACATCTCAAATGGGAATTCAAATAGTCTCATTATGAAGTTAAAACTTTTTGTCAACAATTTGATTATGACTTGCCAAAATTAAAATCAAATTCCAAACTCAAGCTCAAACATCTTCAAAAGCCCAAAAAATTTTTTAGATCAACCCAACCATTTTGTCAAAAACCCAAAAGAGAAACACCTCTAGTTTCAAAACTTTCTTCCTCTATACCCAAATCGTTATCGAGAGATGTTACCTATTACTAATGCAGTAAAAAGGGATATATTTCAAAATACTACAAAATTAATAAAAGACTCTAAAAGCTATAATTGGGAGAAGAAATGTTTTCAAAAATCACTTATCTTCTCCAAGATTTTAATTCTAATTTTGAGAAAACTCTTTTTTTTATGGTAATTCTTTACCACTTGATGAAATCCAAAATACTTTTTTCGATTCTTAATCAAATCCAAAATAGCTTTATGTCTTCATTAGGGATTAGGAAGTACTCTTAGATACCATCAAATACCTTTAGGATTCAAACCTTTAAAAAGAATATATAGATAAACTTCTTAAAATCTTTGAAATACCAAAACCAACCTCTCCAAATATTCCCTCAACCTCTAAGTTTTTGTATGACCTTACTTTAATCTTCTCAAAATAAAATGTCAAAAGAGCCACCCCAACTATTTAAGATCTCTAGAAAGAAGTCAAAATCCTTAAGTAAAAATTATAGAGCGTAAAGCATAACAACAGATTGACAATGAAACCCTATACCTCTTCTGTGCAAAATACCATGAAAATGAAACAGACCCTAATGAACCAAAAGAAACACTTGGGCCATAAGAACTCCAAAGACTTGAAAAACTTCCCAAAGATTTTCTTTTGTTTTAAAACAAATTACTTCTTGAAAATATTTGATAAAGTAATTTTTGTTTTTTTAAATGATTTCAAAATTGATGTTATAACTTTATTTAATGTTGCTGCCAATTTAAATTGTATAAAACCAAACATTGTTCCATATCATTTTTAAGAACAAACTTCAAAAAAACTTTCTGCCACAAATTATTTGAAAATGAATATTCAAATAAGACTATTGCTTTTGTCAAAGTACAAAATTTTCAACTAAAAACTTCCTTTTTTCTTATTGAAAATATTTGTCACATTGATATTTTAGGAACTTCTTTTATAAATTTAATCACACCTTATACTATTTCAAATGAAGGAATTTTTTTTTCAAAACAAAAGCTCATAAATTATTTTTCCTATTTTTGGAAAAACCCAAAACAAGGAATCTCAATCTTATGAAAGCCCATACAATTTATGAAAATAAAATTCATATCTTAATTTCTTCTAAAGATATTTCATTATTCTGTTTACAAAAAGATATCTCTTTCAAAGAATTCAAAATCAACTCTAAAATCTTTCTATTTAACAAAAGATTTTTGATATTCAAAGTCAAATTCAACAACAATATTACTTAAACCATTTAAATGTCTTTTGGCATAGAAAACAGCACAAAGTTGACTTGCCTTATAAATCAAATTTTGACAAGAGATAGATTCCCATTAAAGCTCATCCAATTCAAATGTCTACAAAATTAGAATAATACTATAGAAATGAAATTAGACGTTTGGAAGAAAAAGGTCTTATTTCCAAATCAACTTACCTTGGTCTTGTGTAACTTTTTATATCAACAAAAATTTTGAAATAGAAAAAGGCACGCCTAAGTTAGTAATTAACTATAAACCCTTGAACAAAACTCTTAAGTGGATTAAGTATCTAATACCTATTAAAAAAGATCTTTTGTAAAAATTGCATTCATCATTCTTTTTTTTTTTCAAAATTTAAGGAAATTTAGATTTTAAAAAATTTCAAATTCATCCAAAAAAATCGATACACAACTACATTTACTATTCCATTTGGTCAATATGAATGGAATGTTATGCTATTTGGTTTGAAAAATGCTACATCTGAATTTCAAAGAATTATGAATGATATTTTCCAACCATATTTTGAATTTTGTATAATTTATATTAATACTGTTCTTATCTTTTCAAAATCCATCGATTAACATTTCAAACACTTGCAAAAATTCATTTACATTATAAAACAAAATGATCTTGTTATTTCATAGTCAATGATCTTTTTATTCCAAACCAAAATTTAATTTCTTAATCATTATATTTTTCAAGAAACTATTACTCTTATAAAAAGATCTTTAGTGTTTGTTGAGAAATTTTCTGATAAAATCTTAGATAAAACCTAACTCTAAATATTCTTAAGAAGTAGTTAAATGATCCATTCTCTCTGCCCTTTGTAAAATATTCCATTCTCTCCCATAAATCCCAAGTGTGCAATTCTTATGCTTGAATTTTCAAAACTTTTTATGTGTTTTCTAATTGTACTTTGTATTTCAAAATTTTTATTTCAAAACTCTAGTATAATATATTGATTGGAAACCAGTAACTACTCTAAAAGTCATAGTGCTTAAGGGACATTAAGCATAACAACAACTTATACTATACTTACTTTATATATTGAAAATATTTTCTAAATTTTGTATTTATCTCCATGTTTGCTTATTGTTTGTTTGTTGTGATTATTGTGTTAATTGGATCTTAATGTTGTATTAATTGTGTTATTCTGTGGGGGGCATTCTGAGATCTTATCCCTAATTAAGAGGACTTAGAATTTTCTAGATATGGAAAGTTAAATATGTAAGATCCTTGCGATGTTATCAATGTAAAATTGTTTGAATTTGGTGGATTCAATGATCTTAAAGACTATCATATAATAAGGTTAGGGCTTTATGACATCAATTAGTTTAAAGTACCAATTTGAAGGGAAAATTTTTGAAATGGTTGTCATAGGGTTTGGATTAAAAAATCCCAATTCTATATAAAGAAAGTTTTGAATGTTTGGTTTTTCAAAATACTTTAAGTAAGGCTTTAGAATAAAGGTTTGTGTGTAGATAACTTATGGAGGATTGGTTGGGTTTTGGGAAATAGTTTAGGATGATGTCTCCATGTAAATATTTGGAAGAATTTTTCCTTGTATAATTCCTTTTGCTTTTTCCAGTAGAGGTAAAGGATCTTCAATGGTTGAAAGTTCCTCTATCCATTTTTGTATCTATAATTATTTATAGGCAAATTTTGCTTCTTGTTCTTTTGTAGTGATTTAGCCTAGGTTTTGATAGGTTTTATTGAAGAGATTTAGATAGGTGTCTAAGGCTTTGGACTTTCTTGATGGACCATTAAAGATTTACCTTTATTCTTGGATTTCTTGAGCATTTTGTGGTTTATTTTGGAGAAAATCTCTAGTTAGAAATTTTGGAATAGAATTTTTTTTCCCTTTTATGTATTTAATATCAAAATCAAAGATTAATAAGATAGCTTGCCAATGAGTAAAAACTTGTTTTGAAGCAATACTTTGAACATCTTTTTATAGAACTTCCTCGACATATTTGCAATCAATACGCAAAAGAAATTCTTAATTTAATAAATCATTTTAAAATTTTGAAATATACAAAACAATACAAAGAATTTCTTTTTTAATAGTAGAATAATTTTTCTTAGTATCATTTTAATAAGTAAAAGTAAATTAAACCATCTATTCCTTTCCATTTGATACTTGTTTTAGAATACCTTTATACACCTTTATATCTTATGTCAGAAGCATCAATTTCTACAATTTTTGGAAGGGAGAGGTTTGCAATATAAAGACAAGGAAGAGTTTTGACCATAGATTTGACTTTTCAAATTAGGATTGTGTGTTGAGGTATCCAAGGGATTGAATTTTTCTTAAGCCTATCATATAGAAGTTTGGATATTTTGTTAATGTTTGGAATAAAATCTAAAACATGATTTAAGCTTCCTAAGAACTTTTGGAGTTGGGCTTTATCTAAGATTTTATTAGGAAATTTCTTAGCGAACACTAAAGATCTTTTTATAAAAATAATAGTTCCTTGAAAGATATCATAGTTGAGAAATTGAATTTTGGTTTGGAATAAAGGGATATTCGATTGTGAAACAAGTCTATTTTATTTTATAATGGAAATGAATTTTTGCAAATATTTGAAATGTTGATCAATGGATTTTAAAAAGATAAAAACATTATCAATATAAATTATGCAAAATTCGAAATATGGTTAAAAAAATATCATTCATAATTCTTTAAAATTTAGATGGAGTATTTTTCAAACCAAATGGCATAACATTCCATTTATATTGACTAAATGGAACAATATATTTAGTCTTATAATGATCTTTTAGATGAATTTGAATTTGCTAAAATCCATATTTTGTATCAAAATTTGAAAAAATGAATGATGAATGCAATTTTTATAAAAGATCTTTTTTATTAGGTATTGGATATATAATTCACTTGAGAGTTTTGTTTGAGGGTTTATAGTTAATTACTAACTTGGACATGCTTTTTTCTATTCCAAAATTTTCATTGACATAAAAAGTTGCATAAAACCAAGGTGACCAGGATTTTGAAATAATACGTTTTTCTTTCAAACTTTTAATTTTATTTCTACAATGTTGTTCTAGTTTTGTAGACATTTAAATTGGAAGAGCCTTAATGGGAATCTATCTCTTGTCAAAATTTGATATTTAAGGTAGGTTAACTCTGTGTTCTTTCTTATGCCAAAAGGCATTTGGAAGGTCAAAATAACATTGTTGTTGAATTTGACTTTGAATAGCAACCTTTTTTGGCTGAACAGGAGGATTTTAGAGTTTATTTTCAATTCTTTAAAAAGTGAGATCTTTTTGTAAACAAAATAATGAAAATTCTTTGGAAGAAATTAAGGTATGAATTTTATTTTCATAAATCGTATGGGCTTTCATAAGATTGATATTCCTTTTTTCAATTTTTTCCAAAAATAAGGAAAATAATTTTTGAGCTTTTATTTTGAAACAAATTCCTTTATTTGAAATAATATATGGTGTAATTAGATTTATAAAAAAAAGTTCCCCAAATAATAATGTGATGAATATTTTTAATAAGAACAAAGGAAGTTTTTATTTGAAAAATTTATACTTGGACAAAAGCAATAGTTTTATTTGTAATATTCATTTTTTAATGATTTGTAGCAAAAAAGTTTTCTAAAATTTGTTCTTGAAAACAGTATGGAATAACTTTTAGTTTTATATAATTCAAATCTGCACCAATATCAAATAAAGCTATAACATCAATTTTAAAATCATTTGAAAAAACAAAAGTTACTTTTATCAAATATTTTCGAGAAATGACTTGTTTTAAAATAAAAAGAAAATCTTTGGGAAGTTTTTCAAGGCTTTGGAGTTCTTATGGCTTAGTTTTTCATCAAGGTTAGTCTCATTTTCAAGTTGATTTGCATAAAGGAATTTTAGAGTTTCATGGTTGGTCTTTTGTTGTTCTGTAAGCTCCTTAATGTTTGCTTTAAGGATTTTCATTTCTTTTTGGAGAACTTAAATAGTTAGGCTAGCTTTTTTAACATTCTATTTTGAGAGAATTAAAGTAAGGTCATACAGAAACTTAGAGGTTGAAGGAATATTTTGAAAGGCCGGTTTTGGTGTTTCAAAGATTTTAAGAAGCCTATCTATGTATTCTTTTTAGAAGTTTGGATCCTAAAGGTATTTGATAGTATCTAAGAATGCTTCCTAATCCCTAGTGAGGACATAAAGTTGTTTTGGATTTGATTGAAAATTAGAAAAAGTATCTTGGATTTCATCAAATTATAAAAGAATTACCATAAAAAGAAAATGAAAAAGTAATTTAGAATCATAATCAAAATATTAGAGAAAATGAGTGATTTTTGAAAAAAAATCTTTTTCTAATAATAACTCTTAGATTCTTTTATTAATTTTGTATTATTTTGAAATATGTTCCTTTTTACCTTATTAGTAACAAGTAACATCTTTTAGCTATGATTTGGGCTTAAAAGAAAAAGGTTTCGATACAAGAGGTTTCCTTTGAAATCTTTTAGGCTTTTGATAAAATGGCTAGGCTAATCTTAAAAATCTTTCAAGCTTTTGAAAATGTTTATGCTTGGGTTTGGAATCTAATTTCAATTTTGTCAAGAAAAAATCAAATTGTGGACAAAACTTTCCAACTTCATAATGAGATTATTTGAATTCCTATTTGAGAGGTTTTTGAAATTTCAAACTTTGACAAATTTTAAAACCTTCTTTTTGAATAAAATTAATCAATTAACCAAAAGTCAACTGATCATATGGAATAAGATTTCCAAAAATTGTTTTGGTAGTATTATGAACTCTCTCCCTTAAGAGAGTTGAAAGTCCTGCTAAAAATTTTTCTTTCAAAAAAAGTTGCTTAGAATTTTCTCTAAGCATAATTCTAGTTAAAAAAAAAATAGTTTTGTAATTTTGAAAATCACTGAGTTTTTTACAACAAAAATTTAACAATAACTCAGTATTTTTATCTCATAAATGGATTAGATCACCAACAAAATGCTAAGAGATAATATGAATAAGACAGGCTACAACATCCTTAATTGTATTTCCTAATGAGTCAAGGATGGGAACTTGGTCTTTAGAGTTTTAATGGCTTAGATAATTTTTAGTCTTTAGGTTTTGGTGAGATAATAATCCTATTAGCCTTTAAGTTGGCATGTGAACCCAACAATGAACTATTTGGCTATGATTTTGTCAGAGATTTGGTTTTGGGTTTTGTAAGCATTATGAAGCCTAAAATGTTATATTCAGACATGTCATCCAAGTTCTATTCGTAAATGAAAGAGACATTAAATATATACTAAACTAAGGTGTCATGCTTGTTTTTGATATCTATGTGAAGTGTAGTTAAACCAAAGATGGGTTTAAGCCAGATTATTCTATTTAGTTTAGTTGTTTCCTATTTTGTAGCACTATTTTGTGATTCTTGATCTAAAATATTTATAATTTTAGATGTGAATGGTTCCATGAGTTACGCTTATGCTCTTAAGGCTTGGATGTATTCACTATTTTGGGCTAGAGTAGTTTGGATGGGTTTACTTATTTGAAAAGGTTTAAAAATGGGATTTTTAATGGTTAGGTTAGTTATCTTAGATGTTTTTTATGGAGTAGTGATTTTAACCTCGAATTTTTGAAGTACTTTTTTTTTTGTCCTAGATAAATGTGTTCTTAGAGTATGTAGGTAAGAAATTGTAAAATTGTTTTGATGAATAGTCATTTTTAAAATCTTTTTTGAATCATCACTTTCTTGAGGAATTTTGTAAAGAGCCAAGTTGACAATAACTTATTGATATTTAAGCTTTAACTATCATAGAGAAGGATGTTCTACCTTGATTACTTCATCATTAATATTAATCCATTCCTTAGCTTTATTCCTTGAAAAAATAAGATTTATTGATTTTTGAAAAGGATATGAAATATTATTTTGTAAAGCATGCATTTTAAAATAGTAAAAAAAATATATGTACTTTCTTTCAGAAAGCAAAATTATAAAATTGGGTTTGGATCTAACTTCGAATTTCTAAAGAAAAATTGAAAAGTCATTCTCTTTCTCTTCATTATAAGTTACATATAAATTATTATGCAAATATTTTTTGTTAACTTGAAAATCTCTTTTCAAAACATAAAGTTCATTTAGAATGTTTTCAATAATAATGAAGGAGGTTGGAGAAGCAGGAGGTGATTGGTTTGGATATATTGGTCCTTTTAACATTTTGTAATTATGTGCTTTGATTTGTAAAACCAAGTTTTATAAAATATTTTTATAACACAATGAAATTGTAAGATTTGGATAACATGTAAATAAAATAGGACCAACACAAAAACTAAATTCTATAATACTAAGTAATAAGTTTTTGAAGTTTATAAACTGTGTATCCCTAAGGACGACAAGTATGGAGGTATTTAATCCTTTTTGGTAAGAGGTTTTATACCTACCTACCTAAGTGGTATATGAATATATTTATATCATTTTTCTTTATGATGAAATAAAGATTTTTGGAAAAGAAGATAAATAGTTTCAAAAGACTTTAAAATTTGTATATCTCTTTTCTTAATTTTAATAGTGAAATTAGTTTTGAAAAGATTTAATTTTGAAAATTTATAAATTTAATCTTTTTGAATTTTCAAAATTTCGTAATCATCAATCCCTTTATTAAAATCTTTTAAAGTTATTTCCTTTACATGAATTCGATTAGGATCAAATTGAGAAGAAGAACAAGAATTGGATCTACATAGAATGGGATTTATACTTTGGTTATATATTAATTCCTATAATCCAAGAGTTTAACTATAGATATTAGGCTTCCTCAAATACAACTAAGATATTATTCTAAGTAACTTAAGGCAAGGATACTCAGAAATATTATATAAGACAAATATAAATTCAATTTTATACAGAAACAATGAATAGAAAAGACTCTGATACCACAATAACACAATTAACACAACATTAAGATCTAGTACAATAACACTATATATATATATATAGTGTTTTATTGTTTGAGATCTAAATGTTGTGTTAATTGTGTTATTGTGGATTTCTTATGAACAAGTCATGAAAGACAAAAAAAATCG
>JAHLGO010021103.1:4392423-4411249 GCA_020615895.1 Ceriops decandra | reverse complement strand
AAAAATAATTAATTTAAAGTAATTTTAAAAAATATAAAACATAAATATAAATAAAAAATAAATTAAATTATAAAAATTTATTAATTATTTTTTCGCATATATCATTATAATGAGCCTAAGTAACTTAAGCCCATTATGTCATGCTTTGCATAATTTTTAGCATACAAGGAGGTTCAATTTTGAATTTCTCTAAAGTTTCCTTGATAAATTTAAAATTAGGTAGAAGATTCTAAAAACTTACAGATATTTTAGATATTTTCTTATAATGTAGAAAATTATATAGAATCCTTTAGAACAGCAATAAGGGTCATTATATCAAATAAATCCTAACCATCCAATAGTATTCTTGTTTAGTAAGTTTGCTAATGTCACATAATTCATTGGTAAAAAGATCAAGTTTGTGACAAATGGTATCAAAGCTTAGTTTCCACAAGTTTGTAAAAGTACTTTGCCTAGTAGAGATGTCCAATTCACATAATGAAAATATCCATATGGCCAAAGAGGGTAAGAAGTAACTAAAGTGAGGGAGATCAAGGTCAAAAGATGTCTTAAAAGACATCAATGCAAGGCTCACGAAGGTGGCATTTGTTGTAGTTAATGGACAAGAAAAGTTCGAAGTAGTAGACCAACGTATCAATGAGCTCGAGAAGGAGAGTGAAAAGCTTTATGAAGAGATACAAGGTGCCTTGAACTAAGCTTTACCAAAATGTCTAGACCAAGTGAAGAACTTTGAAGGAACTCTCCAATACGAGGTTGTTTTGTTGAAGAAAGAGCTTAAAAGAGTCTCTAATAAGTTGAGGGAGATAAAGGATGAGTTAATCCTTTGCAAAAAAAAAAAGTAGTTACTTTAGAGGAAAGCATTGTCTTCTTTATGGTAGTTACTGTTCTTTCAAAAGTGGATGTTTCAAGGCTTAAGACATATAATGGGTTGAGGAATGTAAAGGAGGTTGATAATTTTTCATGGAACGTGGAGCAATACTTCAAGGCACTTGATGTAATGGATGATGCCAAGAAAATTGATAATGTCACCTTATACTTTATAGATACCACAATGGTATGATAAAGAAAGAAGTACACTAATATTGAGAGGGGTACTTACACCATTAGTACATAAGATAAGTTTAAAAACGAATTCAAGCAATAATTTTATCTAGAGAATGCTGAGGAAAAGGTAAAAACAAAGCTAAAGGATATCCAACAAAAGGGAAACATATAAGATTAAATGAAGGAGTTTTTTGAAGTGTTATTAGAAATCCCTATTTACCCTAATAAGGATGCATTCTTTGCATTTAAGGGTGGCCTATGTAATTAGATAAAGATAGAGATTCAAAGACATGGTTCCCAAGATCTCACCATTGCTATTTCCATTGCTAAGTCACTAATAAAGCTTAAAAAACTTGAGAAGCCTAAGTCTCATAAGGATAATGTTGGTAAGGGAAAGAGTGGGGGAGATAGTCATTCGAGCAAAGATTGTTTCCATTAGTTTAATAACAAGGAAGGAAAAAGCACTAAGGATGACCAAAGTGGTGATAAGCTAACACTCAGATGCTACCTTTTTTTATGGTTGTACAAGGTAGGAAACTACTCAAAAAGAGCGAAACTTTTTTTCTTAGTCAAAGAAAGAGAGGAGCAATAGTATCCATATAAAGATATAAAGATAAGATCCTTACAAATACTCAATGTCATCAAAGTTAAGTTTAAAGTGCCTAAGATTGATAACAAAGGACAATTATATATGGAAGCAAAGGTAGGTAGCTATATGATAAGAGTACTAATGGATATTAGAGCTTTTAATAACTTCCTTTAAGAAAAGGAAGTAAAGTAGTTAGGCATTAGGTACAACAAGAGCGAGGATAACTTAAGGTAATGAATTCAAAGCCAAGGTCTATCTCTGGCATTGCTTATGACATAAAAGTAAGTATAAGTGAGTGGTATGGACTTGTAGGCATTTTTATTATATCGATAGATAATTATCCATTTATGCTTGATATGGAGTTTATAGATCATGTTAAGATCATACCTATTCCTTTCACCAACATAATGTGTATCTTAAAGGAGGGCAATATGTGTATAGTGCCTTTTGCAAAGGAATTAGGCCTTCAGTCCAAGTAAACTTTAACTATATAACTTTTTAAAGGTGTAAAGAAGGAACAACCTACCTTCTTTGTGGCATTTAAGGATAGAGAGGAGCCTTCGTCATGAAATGACTTGCCTAAGGAAGTCTCTCCCATCCTTAAAAAGTTTAAGGATGTTATGTCTCTTAAATTACCTAAAAATCTCTTACCCAAACATGAAATTGATCATAAAATAAAATCAGTCCTTAAAACAAGACTACTTGTTGTAATGCCTTATTGAATCGTGCCTCTTAAGCTGAAGGAATTAAGGAGGTAGCTTAAAGAGTTGTTGGATGTAGGCTATATTCAATCACTGAAGGCTTTATATGGTATGCCTATGTTTTTCCAAAAGAAGCACAATGGGTCACTCTATTTATGTATCAATTATAGGGCATTTAACAAAATAACTGTGAAGAATAAGTATCTCATTCCATTGATAATGCATTTATTCAATTAGTTAGGTGAAGTAAAGTGATTTACCAAACTAAATTTAAGATCAGTATACCATTAAATGAGGATTATAGAGGGAAATAAGCCAAAGACTACTTATGTTACAAGGTATGATTCCTTTGAATGTTTAATAATGCCCTTTAGACTCATTAATGTCTTTGATACGTTCTACACTCTTATGAATCAAGTCTTCCAACCATTCTTGGATAAGTATGTCATAGTGTACTTTGATGTTATTGTCATTTATAGCAAGATGCTAAAGGAGCATGTTAAGCATTTACAACAAGTTTTTCAAGTACTATAGGAAAATGAATTGTACATGAAGAAGGAGAAGTGTGCCTTTACTCAACAAGAAGTAATGTTCTTAGGGCACATTGTTGGTAAAGGCAAGCTACGGTTAGACAAGTCCAAAGTGCAAGCCATCTATAATTGGAAGCCATTGAAGAAGGTAACTAACTTGTGATCCTTTTTAGGCCACATTAACTATTATAAAAGATTTATTAAGGGCTACTCTTCCATTGCATCTCCACTTATTGATTTGCTAAAGAAGAATGGAACATAGAGTTGGGATGCTAGGTGCTAAATAGCATTTGAGATACTTAAGCAACTTATAGCTCAAGAACTAGTGTTGACCCTTTTTTACCACATTAAGCCATATGAGAGTCATTCATACTTCTAATTTTGCACTTAGTGGTATTTTAATCCAGAAAGAGCATCCCATTACTTATAAGTTGAGCAATGCTAAATGCCACTATACAGTCCAAAAAAAAAGAGATAAGTATAATGGCACATTGCTTGCAAACTTAGAGACATTAATTGTTAGGGTCTAAGTTTGTCATGAAAACTAGCAATATTACCACAAGTTATTTCCTCAATTAAAAGAAGTTAAAGTAAGTAAGGTGGTAAGCTTTCTTAGCAAAATTTGACTTTATGATGAAGTATAAGCTAGATAAGGCTAATTTGGTGGTCGATGCATTAAGTAGAAAGGTTGAATTGGTAAATATCACAAGTTTAAGATTTCCTTTGGTAAAGCAAATCAAGGACGGACTTAAACATGATTCATAAGTCAAGAATTTGAAACAATTGGTAAGTAATAAGAAGAGACGCCGATTTTGGCTTACAGATAGAGTATTTATTACCAAAAGCAATAAAGTTTATATGCCAAAGTGGCAATGATTAAGAAAGGTTATTATTAAAGAGTATCATGACTCAAAATGTGTAAAACATCTAAGTACACATCTCACATTAGCATTTTTAAAGCAAGCATATTATTGGCCCTAAATGCGAAATGACATTGAACTTTATATAAAGACTTATCTTGTATGCCAATAATCAAGATTACTAGAGCCCTTACCCATTCTAGAAAAGCATTGGGAAAGCGTTTTGATAGATTTCATCACTTGCTTATTGAAATTTGATAGATGTACTAACATCATGGTAGTTAAGGATCGATTTAACAAGTATAGTATATTCATCTCTGTACCCACGAAGTTTATAATTGAAGATGCAATATGCCTATTTTTCAAACATGTGGTGAAATACTAGAATATACCAAAGACAATTATTAGCAAAAGAGATACTTGCTTCACCATAAGATTTTGGATGAAGTTGTTCAAGTTTATGAGATTCGAGATCAACTTCTTCACAAACTTTTGTCCTTAAATTGATGGCCAAATTAAAAGGGTAAATGCATTGTTGGAGTTGTACTTGAGGCATTATATGAGTGCCAACTAAAGTGATTGGACTAAGTTGCTTAACATTAGCCAATTTTTGTACAATCTACAGAGAAGTGAGTCAATTGGTGTTAGTTCATTTGAGATTACTATAGGACAATAGCCAATTACTCCACACATAATGGTAATAAGTTATAAAGGACCTATTCTTGCTGCATTTAAGTTTGTAAAGGATTGGTATGAGAAGGCTGACATGGTATAAGTATACTTGGTAAGAGTTGCCAAACAGATGAAATAGGCCAATGCTAAGAGAAGGCACTTGAAATTTGAGGAAGGAGACTTAATGTTAATGAAACTCCTTTCCCATGAAAGTCAATGGTTCACTAAGGTGCACAAGAGTTAGTAAGGTGATACGAGGGTCCATTCCCAGTAGAGAAGAGAATTAGCAAATTAGCTTATTGATTAACTTGGCCCTTACATTTAGAGATGCATCAAGTGTTCCATGTGAACTTGCTAAAGCCATATTATACAAATAAGGAGGAGCCAAATAAGGGTAAGTCAAAAAGAGCACCTATAACCATTACCACTATACCCAATCATGACATTGAGAAGATATTAGCATATCATGTTATTCCAAGAAGAGGCATTCATTTAAGTTGTACAAAATATTTTGTTTAATGGAAAGGGTTGCTAGATGGTGAGGCAAGTTAGGAACATGAGCATACATTGTGAAATCATGTAGATAAGATTAAGACATATAAAAAGGATGTGACAAAGGTGTCACCAAATTAAGTGGGGGAGAATGTCATGCTCTACACAATTTTTAGCATACAAAGAGGTTCAATTTTAGATTTCTCTAAAGTTGTTGACAAATCTAAAATTAGGTGGAAATCTTTAAAAACTTATAGATATTTTCGATGCTTTCTCATAATGTAAAGAATTGTATAAAATCCTTTAGAACAATAGTAGAGACCATTAGATTAAATAAATTCTAGTCATCCAATAGGAAGGTGGATAATTACCTTAAGGACCTCACTTATATTCATTAATCAAGCAATATTTGTATTGGTATTCTTGAATAGTATACTCCAAGTTTCCTATAGTACTTGTGTACTTCATATGTCGTCTTTATTATCTTCGTTGGCAATACTCTGGCTCTTGAGAGAAAACTGACTAGTATTCTTGTCTAATAAGTTTGCTAATACTACATAATTTGTCAATGAAAAGACCAAGTCTTTGATAATTATTGCTTAGGTTTTAGCTTCTGCAAAGATAAAGTAAGAAGCATTTGGGTTTTTAAATTGTAAAATGGGGCACATAACCACTTTTTTTTTGTAATTTTTTTTATATTCAATTCTTAGACCTTACTCATAAATAATAATAATAAAGAACAAAAACACCTCCCTAACCACTTCAACTAGGTTAAAGAAAAAAAAAAGTTAAAGAGAATAATACAACATAAGATTGATGAAATTGCAACTTAGTGCTTCATTATACTTGGCTTGGCTTTTGGTTTGCTTTACCATTACCCAAGATTGCCATATATATAGTTAATGGAATGGGAAGGTGACTATGACAATGTCCAACAAAATTTAATCCTCACTATCTCTAGTTATAAAAAAGGTAATTAAAGTCAAAAATTAATTGGTATTCATAATATTTAAAAAGATTTAATTAAGCCTAACTCTCAAAAAATTAGACGGAAGAGGTTTTTATTTGTGAAATAAAAAGCATTATATCATAAGATCATTATCCTCTTTTCAAAAGATAACTTTTAATAAAAAATATTATTTTACAATGTTATTATTTTCTCTACAAAGGACAAGTTATTAAGAATTTATTGGAATCTAAAACTCTTTTTTTCTTATTTAATATGAAATTTTCTCATTTTCTTTTACTGAATTCAATAATATTTACATTGCAGGACTGAACATTAATGTTAGATTAAGTCAACTTTTTCTCTCAAAAATAATTGATTGAAATATGCAATGCTCCCTTTCTAAGATCCAAAACTTTCCTTTTTTTTATTCAAGATAAGATTTCTGTCACAATTAGCTAGCAGCGGCAAGAAGTTCTAATCGCGAGTCGACGAGCATGGTGTTGCCATAATTTTCCAACTACCCATTCCTTCGTTTCTATGCCAACCAAGTTTCCAGATGAAAAGAGAAAAGAAAACGTTCGCCACACGTCATGGGTAGGTGTAACCGAGTGAATAGAAAGATGGTTGATATTAAAGTCAACAACGAAGAAAGCAGGTCAACAGTGAACGCAAGGAGAGAGAGAGAGAGAGAGAGAGAGAGAGGGGATATTGTCACATGGATCCTATGTCTCAAAACGTGTCTAGATTACCATCACAACGTTTCATCCTAAAAATGACTAGTAGTAAAAATAGGGATTTCCTTTTCCATTCATCCTAAGCTAATAGATTATCCTCAGGTAGGTATCGGTAATAAAAGTTGGGAGTTGTGATGTTGAAACAAAAAATAGAAATTCAATTATGTCCCGAGTGAAATCAAGCAGACTGAATAAGAGAGACGGAGAGGAAAACGCTAGTGGACTCCACGCTCAAAAAATTTAATTTCTTTGAAGAATATAAAATATATATAAAAAAAAAAGATACTTACACGTTTTATCTTACTCCTTTACACATTATTTAATTTTTTTTCACAACATTTTTAGTCCACATACCACCTCGACCCATGCACCAACCCCCGTTCCCTCGACTTCTTACCTTATGTAAATTACAAAGAGTTGAACTTGGAATGTTAAATTTTAATTAATAGAGAAATTCAATGATCAACAGTTTAACAAGACTTACTTTGGCAAGAGAGAGAGAGAGAGAGAGAGAGAAAGAGAGAGGAAATTGGTGAATGCCGTGAAGTTCAAACATAGGGATTAATGAGATTACTGTATCCCATATCGTATTGCCTGGACCAGAGCATAATCCCTCCATACTTGGTAGAGTTCTTGACAGAAGGTAAAATCTCGGTCACAAGCACATCAGGCTGAACATAGCCAGTCACACTCGCTCCAGGAGCTGCGGGGAATCCCAAAAAAAATTTTCCCCTCCCAATTGTCGTCCATAAATTCCATGAATCCTTGAAGTTCTCCCCGTTTTGCGAATAATCACAAGAAGGGTTGTTATAAAATTGGACCCATACATAATCGAAGAGGCGAGTGTCCAACGCTTTGCTTAGCCGGACATCTGGGTAGGGACATTGTGGAGCTGCACTTAAGTAAAACTTCCTCTGATTTGACCGATTCCTAAAATCCGTTAAGGCCTGGGCCAGCTCATCCCAGTGCTCAGATCGGCCGCCTGGGATGACAAAATCAACACCGTCTAGCACAGCATCTCCTAACGGGCGGGACCTTGAGTGACCCCCTAGGTAGTTGCTCCATAAGTAGTCTGCAACTTGCCTGCCCAGAGGAAGGCAGATTAGAACCACACAAAAGGTTTGAAATTAAAAGGTTTTGTCAATTTTATTTTTTTTTTTTTTTGATGCGAGAGCAACGTTGCAATACAACGACGATGATAATTGTACTTTGTCGTGAGTCCGTTGCCGCGTTCAAAACTCGGGAAACTCAGTATTTCCATCACAATGCTACCAACGAATAATAGTACGTATCCATGCCTGTTTGTACTTTATGTTAAGATGTTACCTGGCATCATCAGCGGAGGAAAGGTAATAGTTTCCAGCACCGCCTCCGATGGAAAGCAGAACCTTAATTCCCAAATTTTGGCAGGCAGTTATGTCATTGCTCAAGCCTGCACAGCCACCGGAGGAAGGATCACAGTGGCCGGCTAGGTTAATTGTCGGAGTCTGGCCACCGCCAAATTTGTTGAGAAAAGCTACGTTCACAATTGCGTAATTGCCCGATGCGCAAGCATCCGCCAAGGTGCCTTCGTTTCGGTCTTGGCCCCAATAAACTGAGACCAAGCCTGCGAGGCAGTCTTTGAAGGCGGAGAGAAGAAGGCAGAGCAGCAGGGCTATTGAGACTGGAAATCGAGCATCCATCTTGCTCGGCGAACTTTTTCTGCGAGACTGGTTCTCACAAAGCAGGCAGGGGTTGACCGATGCTTGTCGAATGCGGAACTTGGACCATTTGGTTACAAGTAACTTCGTGGTTTCCAGCACCCAAACATCACATCCACGCGGCGTACGCTTGACTGACTCGAGAGGAGCCGGCGTTTGTTACCCGTGAAGAGGACTTGACCGCCAAAAATGATTAAAGATAAAAGAGCTCTCGTTTAAGTTATTTGTGTATGTTGTTGGGCAAAAATTTTAATTTATCTCTCTACGTTTCTTTATTTTTTTAATTTTTATTTGAATTTTTTTTTTTTGGGGTCAAATTTGGTATCCCAACTTTTTTTTATTTATTTATTAATTTGTTGCTCAATTTGTCTCACGTGAGTGTCACGTTAACTCCTCCGAGTTTACTCAAATGTTTCGATTGATTTTCCTGTAATAAAGAGCCGCCATCATCTGTTCTGGAGTTGAAGTATCTGCATTTTTTGGTTTTCAAGATTAAGCATTGTTCTTCGAATGGAATCATCCGGAAGAATTGTCCCATGTTATTAATAAAGCTTGCGCGGTCCTTGTAGATACTGGAACATTTCGAACCAAAGCTTGTCTATAGGCGAGCTCTCCCTTACCACCAGGCAGGTTTCGGTCAAATCATCAATGCGGTCGTCGAATAATATTGACAGCTGTCCGGTTGCAGATAATCATCTATACTTGTCCGTACCAGATTCTTTCCTGCCAAAAGGACACGCCACGCGCGGGGAATCACACAATGGTCCCCGGGGGGGGGGGGGGGGGGAAGAAGAGAAATCCAGAACATTACCGTTGAACAAAAATAAAAAAAAAAAGAAATGGAAAATCGAGAAACCTGCGATGCTAGGAGACGCGCAAAACACCTCCAAGAAAGAAGAAAGACGAAGATGGCTTCCCGGTTTCGAAATCATCTTCCTACCATTACCCATAAAATCTCCCTCACGTCACCCCAGCACTGTTCTATCCTAAGCAAGTATCGAAAGCTTACCGTTCGATCGCGCACTTCGAATTTGAATCACGGTTTTTGGGTTGGGTGGAGCGAACCTGCGCCGATAACTGAGTCATTGGGATTAAGGTACCGTTTTGAGTGTTGCTGCATTTTGCATTCTCTTTCTTATACATTTCTCGCGCCTGTAGTGTCGTAAGTCGTCGCTCTCTCTCTCTCTCTCTCTCTCTCTCTCTCTCTGTCTTTTTTATTATATTTTATTTTTATCTTCGTTCGTTATATTGTTTGTGTGTGAGATGGCCTTCGTTTGGTTGCTTAAATTAGTGTAGAAGTCTGTCTTTTCTGAAGATTCAAAGGCTGAAATTGTTAAATGCTTCCTGATATTCTCATCTGTACTAGAGGATTATTTTTTAGCACCGAATAAGAAGGTTTTCCCTTGGTGATGTATTGTTGATTTTGTTCTTCACAATGTTGGCAGCTGTAATTTAATCCTTCGTGGGCTGTCCGGTCTCTGAACTTGAATTTGTAAGTTGTTGCCTGCGATAAACTCTGTCAAGATGATGATGATGATGATGATGCCTCCCTATGGATATCTGGACTCGCACCGCTTCAATAAAAATCAAGTGCCTATGATGCAATACCATCATCCAAATTTCAGTGTCATTTCGCCTCACACGGATGTTGGTTCATCCAAACCTACTGTCATTTACGAACCTCGGTCACGTGCAAGCAACAATGGATACGCAGCTCCACGTCACTCCTGCTGTGGCCATGGTAATGGCAATTTCCCGGTTCACTACTGTTATAGTCCTTCTTATTCGCATATTTCACTTCTGCAGTTCCGCTGCTGTGCACATCATTTGATCTTCCCTGCACATTATTTCCCTCCTCTGTATTATTCGATGGGTCATCCTAGATATGAATATGACCAGAGGGTCCCTCGAGATTATTTCTACCATTGTTGTGGGTGTCCAAATCACCCACACAATCAGATGAATGATGAACACGTGAAGGTCGAAGAACAGGAGCTTGATGGTGAGAGGAAAGGAGGCAACTCTTTACTTCCATCTCAATTTAAAAGCTACCCATATCCAATTGGGTGGGTTTTGCCTGCTTTTATAACAAAAAATTGTCATGTTGAGCCCTTGGAATCAAAGATGGCAAGCAAAGATGCGGCTTCACAAGCTATAAACCCTTTTGAGTCTCAAAAGCTTTCTGGACGAGAACCAAAAGGTTGGAATGGCTGGTTTCCAATAGGCATGAAAAGCCTTGGAGCTGTGTCACAAGGTGGATGTGAGAACCAAACTCAGAATCTTCAAAATGAGAATGGAGAGGGGCAATTATCATTTCCCATAATCTGTATGCCTTATCAGGATAAGCAGGATGACACTAAGAAGGGAGAGCAAGGAGAGACTATTGATACTTCTCAATCAGCAGAACGGCCATTAAATTCTTCCCAGTAAGGGCCCCAGATGATACTGATGACACAGAGACATCCCATGCTATTCAAGAATACTCTGGCAGCCAGGTTGGTCGAGAGGGGAAGGAGAGAAATGTCAATCAGAAAACTGTTCCTGTGAAGCAGATGGAATCACCTGCAGAGAAGGAAAAATCTGAGGGCACTGAAAGGAAGGGAGAGCTGTCTATTCCAGTAAGGTAGAAGATAATATTACAGATAAAGCTTCTGTTAACAGTGCAAAAGGACAGTCAGCTTCCTCACTGAAAACATCGAAGTTACAGCCTGTTTGTCTAAGAGTTGATCCATTGCGAAAGAAGAAGAATGCTAGTTCAAATTCAAGGTCTCCTAGTCCTCCAGGGTCTAAAGGGCAGCAACAAGTGCCATTAGAGGACAGTTTCAGGTTTTCTGCCTCATCACATCCAAAAGCTCAGGGTCCTCAGGATTCACAGGTTAAGGATAATACCTTAAGAAGCAGCAAAGAGTTGGAAACAGAAAGGAAGGAGATGAAAGTAACAGAAAGCAAAGCTCAGGCCCCTATGTCTTTGTCAGGCAATTTTCAGAAGGAGCATGTTGTGAATACTAACATAAAGAAGGCTGGAGAAGATAATAGCAAATCCAAACTGAAGGCAACGAAATACCATGAAACACAGGATATTTGACTGCTGAGGAGGCAAATGAAATGAGCTGCAAAGGTGAGAGAGCAGAATCAGGTGAAGTAAAACTCAAAGCAGAGAGACAGATACTATCAGAAGAGGATGCAGCTCTTGTTTTCCAGGCTGTTTATTGTGGATATTAAGTAAGGAAATGGGAACCTGTTAAGAAATTGAAGCAAATTGCTGAAGTCTGGGAGCAGGTGGTTTAGCTGAAGAATCAGATTCATGACTTGGAGTCCTCATACAATCACCAGAATGACAACAGGCGAAGAGAAACATTTGGAGAAATGAATATGGGTCTTCTGCTAAAATTATGTACCTATTGGTTCATATAACTTTGTTGATTTGATTAGGCCTTTTTTTTTGTTTTAAATTTTTATGACTCATCTTGATGGAAGAGGTAAGACTGTTTTAAGTTTGATGAACATAAGCAAACATTATTTCTTGGGAGCATTAGTTTAACTTATTTGATCCTCAGCCATGTTCTAACATGCATACTCAATGTTGTCATTCGCATGACTGTATCATCTCTCAATAGTTTACCATGAGATGGGCAACTAATATGAGCTGTAGATAAAATTCTTGTCAATGCAAAGATAGAATATAACTTGTTTGTGAAATGATAAGCTTTTGTGTGATTCTTCGGCCACATAAGAGGTCCATTTGAAGCTACTAGAATTTGTCTACATGTGTATTTAATAGAATCTTTGTTATTTTTGTTTGTATAGGACTTTGACCCAAGTCTTAGGGATAGTAGGAAATTCTTGGCAAGGGAGCTGGTAACTTTGCAAGAGAAACTTGATCTATTGACTGAAAAATCAGAGGAAATGGCTGAATCTCAACCTTTGATATATTCTCCTAGTCATCCTCAAAATTTCGAGGGCATCGAAGAAAAATGAACTGAGGCTGGAGTACAATTTAGTTGTGGGGTTTCTCAAGTCATGGGTACCGAGCAAAATTCTCAGGGCGAAGAAACTTCAGAAAGTGGCATTTTTGCTGAAGGGGAGCACAAGAAGTGTGTGAGTGAAGAATTATATCTGATGAGAAGTGATTTAGAATTTGATGGAATGCCAATTAGGAGCAAAGCTGGCAATGGAGAGCTTCACTATAGACAGATGACAGATGACAGACGAGGAATCAACTGGGGAAAATTCTTTCTTTTGTCATTGGAGAATCTTCAAAATTGCCACTGGAGAAGAATGAATCTGAGGAGAGCAGGAGGACCCTGCAGTAAGAAACATGTTCTGGCCCAACTAGAGAAGGCAAAGGCGCAGGAGTTGAAGAGAATGGGCTGAACAAACTTCCATGTGGAGCGATTGATGAGGAGACTATAGCTTCCGATGAAATCAATCAAGTTGGTAGAGAAATTATGGTGGATGCACATGGCAGTGAGGTGCAGTCAAATATCTCCAGCTGTTGGGATTCATTGACTGGAGCTGATGATTTGACTGTTGCTGCAAAACGCCAGCAAATGAATCCAGTAACAGAGCAATCTCTAGGAGTACTCAATAAGGAATCTTGAGAAGCAGAAGTCGGAAGTGCAGGAGAATTGACACCCTAGGTGGAGATGTGGAAGTGCCAACTGGATGTGCAACGGATCACTACCTAGTCGAAGTGATTGATAGGTCATCCAAAGAAATGAGTTATATAAAAACTTTTTCAAAGTTCAGCGAAAAGGATTAGTAAACCTCGCAGATTTTTAACCTTTGAATCATAAATCAATGAAGAATGAAGTATAGCGTAAATCTAATTTTTAAAATAATAAAACACTAAACTCAGCACTACGTGCTTGTTTGTAACTTGTCCAAGAAAATATCTTATTATACCTAGTATCTCGTTGGAGAATCAATATGTCTATCTTATTTCTCAAAAAAAAAAAGAAAAAAAAGAAAAAGAAAATTCACTTAATTTGAATTAAATAATTATTTAATAACTAATAAAATAATTAAAATAATTAACAAAGACCTCTCCACTGGAGACTCGGAAAAGGAAGTCAAATCTCGGGTAAGAGAGCTACCTCTAGGAGTACTCGATAAGGAGGAAACAGAGAAGCATGAGAAGTGTGAAATGCAGGAGAATGTTGACAGAGGAGGAGATGTGGAACACAATGCGGGGATTGACGCTTCTTCATTGCAAAAGGAAGCGCCAACTGGATGTGCAGCAGAGCAGCACCTATTTCAAGTGCTTAATGAAGGCCTCTCTGGTACAGAATCAGAGAAGGAGGTGAAATCTCAAAAAGATGATCATGGTGCTGGACATGCAAGTCTAGGTGCAACCTTGCAGGAGCCACAAATTAAGGAAGTTAATGCCGATGTGGAGCATGTCAAAGTGGCTGGAGCATGGGAAATGCAATAAGTTGTCTTACAAAAGCACAGCGGGCTGCATGAAGAAAAAGATAACCAGCAAACTGGTTCTGTAGACTACCACCCCAATTCTGGATCTGTTGACAAAATGAATGACTTCAAAGAAGAAGATGCACAAACTGGGAAAGGTGAAGATAGCGTGGACAAGTCGAAATCAGATGGTGAAAATTGAGGAATGATTCAAGAAGAGAACGAAGACCATTATCAAGAGATGATGAGCAACAGCAACATAATGGCAGATCAGCTTGATGGGTCAGAAGCATCTCAAGATGCTGTTGTTGGGCCACACCAAATGGTTTCAACATTTGTACAAAATGATGAAAAGAGGACAGAGACATTGCCTGCATCATTTACTGCCTGCCAGCCAACTATCGAACGATGAACAAGACTTCAGGATGGAACGAAATAGACGACAACTAGTTGAAGAGAGTGCAGAGCTAAAGAAGATGCTGGAGAAGTTGTTAAAGGCAGTAAAAGAGCAGCGGAATGCCATCTCCAACTTGGTCGGGAGAGTGAACCATTTGGAAAAAATGGTATCAGTGGGTGATAAGAAAGCTAGAGCAAGGCGGCACAGGAGAACATTCTCTGCGGTGTCATGTGCAAGACCCTCAAATGAGTCCGGAAGGAAGAAGGCTAACGGATGTTGCATCGTAAACGTGATGTATGTTAATGCCAATCATAACATAATCAATAAGTTGACGTGGTTGAGTGGCGTGTGTTCAAATTAGGTTATCTTACCGTTTTAGGCTTGAATTGATTCGTGGTTATACAACACACACACACACACACACAAAAAACAAAAAAAAAAAGGGGCTCGAGCGTCGCGTATGATAGCGCTTAAAACTCCTACCAAGATAGTTGAAAATAAGGGAAAGGGCTGTGACAGAGAAACCAAAGATAAAATGAAGAATAATTGAAAGGGCTGCGTCCAGGGTGTTGAATGGATCCACCAACTTAATGTTTGAAGCTCAAGCTGTCGCCCTTACAGACGTTGGGGTCAGAGACAAAGGCCTGTGCAAGCATGGGTTGATGGCTTCGATTTTCCTTCGTGCAGGTCGCAATACTCAGCCTTGCAATTATAGCATTCGGCGAGACAATATTGTACATACAATGCTGAGTTTGCCAGATTGCTCGCAATTGGTAATGTAAAGGAAAGGAAAAAAAAAAAAAAAAACCATTGAACATTCCCCCCCTCCCCCCAACCCAAAAAATCCCCCGCAGAATGCATCGGCGGGCGTGCATATTTGAAAAAGGGTCAGGCGCCAATATAAAGTTCGAAGAGCACAGCTGGCCATCATTGCGATTAAGGTTATTCCAGTCATTTCAGCAGAAAGTTCCGTTATTCTCATTCCCTTTTCACTACTAGGAGTTCCGTTACTCCGCCTCGGGCAAGTTATCCCCGCCGGACCTCTGAGATTTGGGGCCACCATCCGCATGGCTTGCCGCCTCTCGCAGTTGGTTGTTTCTAATCAGGACCCTTCACTTCTCTTTCTTGTTTCTTGATCGAAACGGGGCCAGGAAACAAGAAGATTCGGGGAGGGTAATCGAGAGAGAGAGAGAGAGAGAGACATGGAGACAAAGATCTTAGAGATTAACTTGATCTCTGCCCAACATCTGAAGGCCCCATCCGCGAATTTGCGCCGGATGCAGACTTATGCCCTTGTTTGGATCGATTCGTCCACCAAGCTGAGAAGCAGAATTGACAGAGTCGGTGGCGAGAACCCTACTTGGAATGATAAATTCCTCTTCAAAGTCACTCCTCAGTTCCTCTCTGGAGAAACTTCCGGTGTCTTCTTCGAAATTTATTGCGTCGGCTGCCTCAGGGATCCTCTCATCGGCACTGTCCGTTTCTTGATCAGCAACATTCCACTATCTTCCCCCACCGCCGCAATTGCAACCCCTAGTTGCGTTGCTCTTCAAATTCGCCGCCCGTCGGGAAGGTTTTACGGGATGCTGAACCTAGGCGCCACCATCATTGAGGGCTCCGATTTTGCGACCTTCAAGGGAGCTTCGGCTGTCGGCTATCGCGATCTTATGGGTGAAAGCATCCACCGCCGGCAGCATCGGAATTTGAAGAAGTCGAGGTCGAAGCCAAAGGGAGATGACGAAAATTCTTGTGGTGATTCCGGTGATCCATCGGATGGCGGTGATTCAACGACTTCTTCATCGTCAAATGCGTCAACGGCCTTGAGGGATTGGAATGGGCTCAAGGAATTGGCGGGGATGAATCATCTCAGGTCGTCATCGGACGGTGTACCGTTGTGTGGATTACTGATGCAGAGGGTGCTACCCGTCTGCTTTTCCGCACCGAATCTTCAGGTCCATGGTGGTTCCCAGAAGGAGAATATTGATCCAAGGCCGAGATTGTTTTCCCAGCATTAGGACCTTGATGATACTCAAAGATATAGCTAATTGGCCCAAGAGATCATTTCCTCCATATGAAGTGATCAAAGTCCATCTGATTAGAACTGGTAAAGGATTGTCCTTGACGGAGTTCAAGGTAAATGTGAAAAATGGGGGAGAACCTCTCTCTCTTTTTGCGGCTTGTTATTGTAAATTGCAGAGAACGATTTGGAATTTTTTGTTGCTTTAGTTTGGTGAATGGGTGTTCAAAGATAAATTTTGTTGCCTTGGTTTGGTTTGCTGAATGAATGTTCAAAGATATAGGGGTGACTGAGGAAGGTTGTCAGGATTGTCACCTTCTGATGGCTCATTGCATATTGAATTCTCTAGATATTCCGGTTGATTTCCTGCCTTTTCAAGGATTAATTAGATGTTTGTGACTTCTCTCATATCCTTTTAATGTTGATGAAAGCTGATACATCAGATGGCCTTGCGGAGGCATCTTGTTTTACCTCTTTTTTTTCTGTGTCCCGACACGGGCACATCTTGTTTGCGGAGAGACTTGCCTGACTGTAAGTAAATAAACGTCACTAACCATCTAAATGTGCGTTGGGAGGTTTTGATTCATTTGTCTTTGTTCAGACAAATTTGCTTCCTGCATGATTCTTCCTGCCATGCTGGTGGCTTGTTGAGCTTTGGATCCATTGGTTAGAGGATGGCGAGTATTATTGACTGCATTATGTGGAAATTGGTCTTAGAAGATATAGTTATGATATTGCCACTTGCTAATAATGGCCTGTTTCTTATACGGCTGCCTGAATGTTTGAAATTCTGGATGTGATATGCAATGTTCTGTATTCCCATGATAGCTTTGTAGGAGTAGCTTCAAGCCCTCAACCAGACTCTCCCCATCTGCGTAATCATGAACCTACCTACTGCATGCTGCCGCAGCTGCGTCAATTCTTCAAATAGAACTGTTCTGCCTAGGAGGATCATTTGCTTTTAGCATAGGAAACAGCTGAGTATGACATGGAACTTGTCTCCTTAATTGCCTGTGATGCCCTTTTTGTAGGTAATGGCACGGTTGCAGGTGAAATCACGGCTAACATCTCTATGTGCATAGCTGTGAGATGCAGCCAGAAAATCGAGGCTCATAGTAGGTGACCTGCAGCTATGCCTATAGATAAATATGGTTTAACCTGCGAACATCTCCACATTTTGAATTATAATATGGTTTCGCTCTTAAGAAACGAAATATTCGAAAAAGAATAAAAGTGAAATGAATATAAAAAATTTATATAATTTAGAATATAAATAATCTTATATTCACAATTGTATGAAAATTTTATTATTTTAGGACTTTAAAAATAATATAATAAGTATATTCTTTTATATAAGATCAATTATGTGTTTATTTCTTATATAAAATTAATTAAATTTTACTCTTACGATAATTTTTCACTTAAAAAATGATTAGTAAATTTATAGTTATCATAATACAATTAAATTTATCTTATAATTTATAATTTTAATATTATATCTCTTTAACAATTGACTATAGAGGCTAATTAAGATTACAAATGACATTTAACTTTACTTGAATTACTAGTTTAGTCCACATATCAATAAGATTCTTTGTATTGCATATGTTTTCTAAAATTAATGCTCTATTATTCAATAAACTTCATATAAAGTAATACTTTCATTGAATATATTTTATTTTTGTATGTACATGAGATTCTTAATAAGATAAATTATATTCTGAATATCATAGAAAAATACCACTTCTTTGCCACTTGCTTAGTTCTAGAAAATTTTTCAATTAAGTCAATTTCTTGCTACTTGGAATGATAATAGCTACATATTCAATTTTAGTAACCGTTACATTTTGTTATTGATTTTGTTCTATGAATATAAAGCTTGTTAAAGAATAACGGATGAAGGCATATGGGTTGTGAAAGGTTGAATAAATTAGAAGTGGTCTAGATCTTGGAATGAGGTAAAAATGGACAAGGTAGCATGAAAAATATAATACATGACACAATCAAGTCATAAAGTTAGATATATTTACCTTCGACTTTCATTCTAATAATAATAATACTAGGTCATTGTTGAATTGTCCAAATTTTAATATATTTTGTTGTTTTTCATTGGACTAATTGGTAGTTAATTTCCATTTTTACTATTAGTACCTCTTACTAATGCAATAAAAAGTGTGGTGCATTGTAATGTCAAATAAGGGAAATTGTGAAATGTTATTTGTATAAATTTTAACACATGTACATGGATATAACATGTTTAAGAATAAGGAATACTACGGACTGTCGTGGGTGAATACATAAACTTTGTACCAATAAAAAAAGAGTGCAAACTTTTTATGGAATTCCTCAAATTTATTTATATGATGGTTTCTTGATGCACTAAAACTTAGAATTTTACTTGTATTTATATTTTAAAAAATTTAAAGTAACCATTATTTTATTTAAGGTAATAATTTGATGAGAAAAGATAAAATAAAAGGAAAAACTAATAGTCTTTTGTTTACTACAAATAAGAAGAAATTAATTTAATTTATCACACCCTTGTATAGAAGAAGAAAGAGCAATAAGAATTAATTGGTAATTTAACATTAAATAAATAAATTATTTAGATAAAAATTAAGGTAAAACATAAATTGTATTTTTAATAATATTTTATACAAATCTTCTTTCAAAATGTTTCACAATTTCTTAAATAAGAATCAAGGTTAAAAGAAAGTTAAGATAATTAT
>JAHLGO010021103.1:4319117-4392023 GCA_020615895.1 Ceriops decandra | reverse complement strand
TAAACTAATTAAAATAATAAAAAAAATAAACGTAAATTCTTGCCATCACTATAATCTAAGTAAGCTTGTTGATATCTAATCCTTAAGTAAATAAATAATGTGATCAATGCAGGTTTTAACTCTTTTACTTTGCCCTTTAAACTCCTAATACATGCGTTATTCTCCTTAAAAAGCAATTTTTGGATTGTTTAAAGTGTCTTAACTCTTAAATGAGTAATTGAACTTGTTATTCCCACAACTTTATATGGATCGTAATTGTCAACTAAGTTTAAGTGTGCAATAAAGTTACATAAAATGGTATGAAAGTAAATCTGTTCCGTAAGGGCAATAATGTAAATTCGCCACATAAGCCTTATTAGAGTTTTATGCAAGAGAGTATACAAACACCTTGGAAGACAAGATTAGGGTAAGACCAACACAATTGAATATATGGCAAAATACAAAAGTGTGTCAACGGCCAAATAGAGAAAACAGAAAAAACACAACATACGGCTAAAGCACACCGACGACAAGCGAAAGGTAGAACAGGGGATAGCAAAATAGAAAAGAAGCAGCTGTCGTGAACAGAGCAGCCGCTGAGTAAACAGTAGTTGCACAGTGAAGCTGTCGAACGAAGAGAGAGAAAACACTTGGAAAAGAGAAAAAAGAAGTCGTTGACAAGAAGAGAGAGAAAAGGAAGTAGCCATGAGACGAAGGAGAGAAAAAAATGGAGAAGAGGAGAGGTCGGTTGTCGAAATAGGAGAGGTCGACGACCGAGCTAAATGAAGAACAGGAGCCCGTTGAGAGAGAGAAAGAGAGATGATGACCAAAAATCAGAAAAAGGGAGCGACGGTAGAACGTTACGGAAGTGAGAATCGTCGACAGAAAAGAGAGAGAAACCTGTGCATGACGATAGACCACCGGCACACCAACGGTTGGCGAGGAAACAACATGACAAAAGAGAGAAACGGGTAAGACGAGACTAGATTGGGAATGGGTGAGACTAGATTCGAGCTGAAACGGGTGGACAAAGACAGAGAAATCTGGCGGTAAGAGAGAAAGAGAGAAAGAGAGAGAAATGGATAGTGAGATTGTGAGACAAGAATATGAGTGAGACCGTGAGACGGTGAAAGTAGGGGTTGTGTGAAACAACGTAGAGAAGAAATTAGGAGAAGCATTGAAAACAACTCAACGTATTTTTAGATCTCTTTAAGAGAGGTTAGAGAGCGTTATGGTAAACTTCTAAGCAGCAGTGGAGTAGCCTTTCAATTCAATAGAGGCAAGACAAGCTAAAAGAAGGGTAGACACAGTACGTGACACTCTTTGTATTGTACTTGCTTAATAATTACAATATTGAAAGGAGCAGAGGATTAAGACATCTATTGTAACTGGAATTTTCAAGTATAGTGGATAGTCTCGGTAAGGAAGAGTCCCTATCACCGTGGATGTACGTTATGTTGACGGAATCACGTAAATCTCGTGTGTCCTTAATTTGCTTTATGTTCTATGTTTTGAATTGAGTTGTGAATGTAACTGAAGTATCAGCCAACCCATAACCTAACGAAGACCTAAACAAGAACATTTGAATTGTCTATTAGGCAAGGTGTCTAAATGGTGACTTTGGGGACTATTGTGATTAGTAGGTAGCAATAGATCTACCTTAATCGAGTTTCGGAAAGATTTTGCTTTTAAAAAGAGGTTGCAGTTGTTCACTTACCTGCGAATTGCGAATTGTGGTGATACTAATTCACCCCCCTCTCAGTATCACAAACTTGTAGATCCTAGGGAGAAGACAAGAACTTCAGACCCAAAATTATGAACAACATGATTTTGGGTAACCCTATATCACCATGGATCACATTACTCTCCCTAAGTTGTCTAGGATTTGCACTTAAATCTAACTTGTTATCTTCCAAGTAAGGTGATCGATCCTTTGCATTATATATCGTTGATAGATTATATTCACTTAGCAAATCAATCTTGTAGATATTGTCATTCATCTTTTATTACACTGCTTTAATTAGCCTTAACTAATAAAAATGTTCTTTAACCAGCTTTGAATTATTTTCACCTAAGTGTCTAACTAAACCTCCACCGTATGCCTTTCTTACTAAAAGTTCCTTAATAAATCCCCTAAGAATACAAAGCCTTTTGGATTTGAACAAATACCCTTCATGCTTATAAAACTCATTAACTATCCCTTTATTATTAGCTAAGTAAATAGATGCAAAATTTGAATTATCTAAATATTGGCTCTTAATCAATTCAAAGCCTATTAACTTAATATTCAACAATGAAATTATAACATATCTTTATGATAGCACATCTAGCATGACATTTATAGTTCCCTTTTTGTACTTGATGACATAGGGAAAGGCCTCAAAGAACTTTACTTGTTTAGAATGTCTTTAATTCAACTTGTTTTGCCCTTTTAAATGTTTAAAGGATTCATGATTTCTATGAATAACAAACTATGTTAGCAACATGTAGTGTTACCAAGTCTTTAAAACTTGAACTAATGCATAAAAATTCTTATCATATAGTTGATAATTAAGGTTTAATCCACTTAAATTCTCAATAAAATAGAATATGAGATTTATTTATTTATTTTGCATAAGAATAGTCCTAATTCCACTGTTAAAGCATCACACTTCACTTCAAAAGTATTTAAAAAATTGAGAAGAGCTAAGATAGGTGTTGAACACAACTTTTCTTTAATTAGCTCAAAACTCTTTTGGGTAGCCCCATTTCACTTAAAGTCACTACCTTTCTCAATAAATTTAGTTAAAGGAGCAAAATAATGTTGAAAATTTTCATGAATTCCTATAAAAGGATGCTAGCCAATAGAAACTCCTCACCTTTGAAACATTAGTAAGTATAGACATTTATTAATGGCCTTTACATTCTCCCCATCAACTTTAACCTTATGTTATGAAAATACAAAATTGAGAAAGTTAACTCAATCTTAGTAGAAATGGCACGTCTTTAAGTTGCCAAAAAAATTCTCTTATTATAATACTTTAAAGACTTCTTTAAGGTACTTCATATGCTTTTTGTGGTTCTTACCATAAATTAAAATGTTATTGAAATAATGCATAACAAATTTTCCAATAAACGTACAAAGCACATAATTTATTAATTTGATGAGGACCATTTTAGGTCTCATATTAAGAGGGGGGTGAATCAATGTGAGATATTCTCTTTTTACAAATCGATCTAAATTTAACCTCTGAAACTTGTTAGAGTTGATGTTCCAATTTTTTATTTTTCTCTTTTATGTAAGTGTGACCGTACAAATAAAAAATCAATGCGCATACATAAGAACTTAAGAACACATGACAATTTTTACGTGGTTCATCTATAATGTGTTAGCTACGTCCATGGTGTGATAGGATCACTCCTAAATCACACAATCCACTTTTGTTGTCAAGGGATACAATAATGCTGTGGAAGGATCACTTCTTAACGATTTGTAGAAGGACTACTCCTCAACCATTTACAATGATCTCCTGATCAAGAAGTTGATCTTTTGATCACTCTAAGGGTATCCCACCCTTAATCAGCCATTTTATCAAGAGTTTATAGTGAAACCTTTCTTTGAAAATGATTACTCAATGTATAGACTGTTAGTGCAAAATATGGATCTTTTCCTTCCTTTTTTATCAGTGTTGTCTCACCCACTGCTGGTGTTGCTTGCACACGTTGCTATTGCTACCTGTTATGTTACTTTGATGTTTGCACATGCTGCTACTATTGTTTGTGTGTGTTGCTACTATCTGCACGTCCTATTGCTGTTCGCATGCACTGTTGCTGTCTATATGCGGTGTTGCTTTTGTCCGTATACGTTGCTCTCGTTGTTTTGGTTGCTGGGTGTGCTCCACTTACTGGTATAACGTCTTGAATGTGTTATTGCTGTCCGCACATGCTGCACCTGTTGTTCACATGTGTTGCTCCTATTTTTGTACGCACTGTGCTTGTTGTCTGTGCGCGCTGCTACTTTTGTTTGCATGTGTTACTACTATTTACATGCACTACAGCTGCTATTTGAACATGCTACTGCTATCTACTCATATTGTTGCTGTTTGCTTGAGTTGTTGCTGCTATCCGCGTGCATTGCTATTGTTATCCATGCGTGCTGCTACTGTTTGTTTGTGTCGCTAATACTATCCACGCATGTTGCTATTGTCTGCTTACATTGTTGCTAATATTCGTGTGCGCTATTGCTATCTATAGGTGCACAACTTGTTACTGTATGTTGGTAGCTGGTGTAGGACCCTTCTGCTATTGCTCCACCTCTTGCCAGACTTATTGTTGCAATTTACAAGTGCACAACTTGCTACTGAACGTTGCTACCTAGTGCAAACCCTTGTGTTGTTGCTCCACCTCCTGTCGGACTCATAGGTTGCTGGTGCTTCCTTTTGGTTTGTCTTCCTTGGCTAATTTATTGGTTTGCTAGTGTGGCTATTGCCTTGGTGATATTTGCTGGTATGGTGGTTGGTTGTTGATTCCTAGACTTACTATTGCACATTTTGATGTTTTGCTCAATTCCTAAGCATGCTTTTGCTATTGGAAAGCCTTCTGAGGTGCTACTAGTCAGCTAGAAAGCCTTCTAGATATACTAGTGTGGTGGCTAGTTGTTGCTGTCACCTTTGTGAAGGTCAATTGCTACTGTCACCTTTGTGATGGTCGGTTGCTTTGCTACCTCTTTCTTTCCCTTTTGGCCAATTCCCTTGCTCTCCCTTTTGGTTAGCTGCCTTGCTCTCCTTTTTGGCTAGTTGTACCTCCCTTGGTGGCTACATCCTCTCTTGCTATTTACCTCTCCTTTTGGCTTTAGGTTTGTCTTTCGCCTCTCTTTGGTCTCTTTTAATTTTTTGCAACACATGCTCTTCTTGTAAGACATATAGGGGTATTTATAGAACCTTAAAATTAGAGCTACATGATCATTAACGGTCATCATTTATTTATAAAGGTTGCCTTATAATCAATGACTAGATTTGAGTCCTAAAATTTAGGGTTAATGGTCAACAATCAATGATCATTTTTTACCCTTAAAATTTAAGGTCACAAACAATATTGACTCCTCAACATTAGGGTTAACCTATCCTTACCAATTTTTCCTAATGACCTCTTTGCATCTTAAAGGCATTTATAACCTTAAATTAACATATATAAATGTGTGAGATAGTGCTGACAACAATTCCAACATTAGCCATCAAAGATGAGCTCAACAATCTCCCCCTTTGGATTTATTAGCAATACATTAAATCTAATAATGCACATATAAAAATTGTCAACATTTACTGCTCCCCCTGCATATTGTCATTCACAGCTCCCTTTGAAACATGCATCACTTGCTACTTCCCCTGGACAAGTTCTCCTCCTTTATCCATCAAGCTATTCTCCCTTTTTATGAGTATACACCTTCTTTGGATTTATGCAAAATATCTTCCCCTTTAACAATAAATTTAAAGAATAATAGAAGAGGGAAGGGAAGAGGGGTTAGAGAATACCTTAGCCTCTAAGGGTTGGCTAAATACTTAAGTTTAGCCTCTTTTGTCCAAAATGTCCTAATTTCCTATGACACAACAAATTCTTATCTTTGGTGCTCATGTAGCATATATTCTTACTTCTAGAAACTTGGTATAAGTTTTAATTTGTTCTTTCACCTTTAGTAAGGACAACACTATCTCCTAGTCTCTTTACTATATAGCCACTCTTGTTGAAAGTAACTTCATGTCCATCATCACAAAGCTGACTAACATTGATGAGATTGTGTTTTGACCCTTCAACGCAAAACACTTTCTTTGATTTTAGCTTTTTTGCACCAATTTTAGCAACACTAATACCTTTAATTTTTAAGGCATCATCATTGCCAAATATGACTGATCCTCTATCATATTTTACTCCTCCTCTTAGAGTCTTATATCATATGTGAAGAACAAACACTATTTAGGATCCATGACTTTTCTTTCTTGGAAGCTTTTAAGGCTACTTCCACAACTATAGTTGTTTCTCTTCCTCTTCTTCTTCTTTGGCTGAATGTGGGAGCATGTGTAGGCGTTCTCCTTGGCATTCCTTGATCGAGCAGCAATGGTTGGTATGTTCTCCTTTGCATTCTTTGACCAAGCAGCAATGTCAAGCAGTCCTCAGAAGTGTGTCCAACCTTTTCACATCTTCCATAGATCTTTCCCAATAAATCAAAATTGTTTCTTAGTGGAATATGACTTCTTTCCACCTAAGACTATCTCCTTTCTTAATAGTCTTCCTCTAAACTCTTGCCTCGCACTCCTCTTCATTATAGGCCAAGTATTCCAACACGTATTAGTCTTGTGCTTATACTTGCCATGCCACAGCTTTAGCAGAAACATTTGAACTTGGATTTACTTCTTTTACCAAGTTCATGTTTTTTTTCTTTAGTAGTTGGTAAGGCAACCTTCTCTTCATCTTTGACAGCCTGTCTCTTATGGATGAGAGTCTCCACCACATCCCATTTTAACTTAGGTTGGTCTTTTTTCTCCATCATATCATTGTGCTTGCTTTTAGGAATAAACATAATTTTCTTTTGTTCTTCTACCTTTTCACTTGACTTTTTAATGTAGCCAAGTCCTTTCTTCCCTATGGAATAAGGTCTTTGATTGCTTAGACACTCATTTAACTTTTTGGTAGAATCCTTCTTAATGGCATTTGCTAATGATGACTCTTTTTTCAGTTTCATGGCCTGCATTAAGCTTTCTTTATGCTTCTTTAGCTCAGACTTGGCCTTGGCTTACAAAATCAGCATCTCTTGTTCTTGTGTAATCACCTTAACGCCAAGATCTTTGTGTATTTTGTTTTGCTTTACCTTAAATACAATTAGGTCCTCAATCCTCTTTAAGTATTCCTCTTTCTTTCCTTCAAACTCCTTTTCTTTCACTTGGAGATTATATTCATCAACAACAAAATTTTCATACAACTTTTTAAGCTGTTTGACCTCTTTTTCCAACTTGTTATTTTTGTGCAAACAAGCTCTCAATTCATTCTCAAGTTGCTATATTAACTTATCCTCATCCTTATCCTCTTTTGTTGATTTCTCATCACTTGATCATCATTTGCTTAAGCGACCAATACATCTTTTGTAACCTCATCGGTTAAGTTGTTCTATCATCTCCTTTTGTTTTTATTAGAGGCTTGTGATTTGACATTGTTTTAGGAAAATTCCTTTTGGTATATTTTCACTTGCCATGATTTAAATCTAGTTGATTTAGTGTAAATTTTACCTAACTCACATGTTTCTTTTTAGCACTTACTTATATGTTTCACTTAATATTACAAGTGCAAATAACTTTGTGCTCTGATACCAATTTGATGTGTTTAAGAATTAAAAATCTATTTGTATATTTGTTTATGGAAATTTAAAGTAATAATTATTTTATTTAAGGTAATGCTTCGATAAAAAAAAAAAAAACTAGTAGCTCTTGGATTGGTAATAAATTCACCATAAATAGAAGAAATTAGTTTGATTTGCCATATCCTTAGATAGGAAAAGAAAGAGTGATAAAAATCACTTGTTAATTCATTATTAAATAAATAAATTACTTAGATAAGAATTAGAAAGAAAATAAAAATTGCATTTTTAATAATATTATCAAAAACTTTTATCTCAAAATATTTCTCAATTCCTTAAATAGGAAACAATGTTAAAAAGTAGCTAAGATAGTTATAAAATAGAAAAATTAAGGTTACTACTAATTAACTATAAATTAGACTATAAAATAAAACTTAAAATATAAAAAATAAAAACATATGGGTTAGGTTTTACACTTTTATTAATTAAGAGTATAAATTAACATAAACTAATTAAAATAAATAGAAATAAGTCAAAAATAAACTTTTGCAATCACATTGATCCAACTAGGTCCCCATTCACATTTAATCCTCTAAACAAATAAGTAATATGATTAATATGGCCTCTGTACTTTCAATATATGTAATATTTTCCTTAAGAAGTAATTCTAGTATTGATTAAAGATTCTTGTACTTTAAATGAGTAATTGATTCAAAATTACAAATTGTATGATCATGAGTTGCCCTTATATGACCATTGATCACACCACTTCTATTATTTACAATTCAAAGATAATAATGTATACATTATATGTTGCTTAAGTGCAACTTTGCTTTTAGAACATCTATGTGAGAAAGGCCTTGTATAAATTGACCATATAACCCCATTCCATAAGCTAATCATTTTTGGGTTATATGTAAATCTACATTATTAACTTTTAAATTTATCAATTTAGATTAAGTACTCGATTTTGGTCAATTTGGGCTGAAAAATTTTGCAATTTGATTAATTTAAATTGAAGAATTTAATTTCAATTAATTTGTATTGCAAATTTTTATCATTTAGTCAAATTAGTACAATAATTAATTATATATCAAATTATATTAGGATTAATTATAAGTATTTTTGAAAAAATGACAAAAGAAACCTACTTTTAGACATATAACCTAAGACCTTAAGTCCTTAGATATACCCTTAGATTAGGTAAATGTATACTTTAGCAAGTAATATCTTTGACTACATTTTTTTTTTAACAAAATGAATAATCATCAAAATCCTAGCTAATAGTCTAATTACTTTACAAATGAATTATAAAGACCCACTGAAATTGATAAAACCTTTCCAAGAAAAATTGAGGAAGATATGGAACATGGGTTTTAATGTAAAAAAGAGTGTTTTCCTTCATTAGTGATCAATTCTGTTCATCTACTACATCAAAATAAGTGATAAAGATTTGTTTTTATACTTACCATTGTTTCTTTTTTTTCTTTTTTTTAGCAAAAGAGAGTTAGTTGTGAAATTAGCTTGGCCTTAGGGATTTTATTTATAATGGCAATTCCTTGATGGACAATATATGTTAGAAATTCTAAGAAGGGGAACCTAGGTTAGTAAACTGGCCCCTTTAATCCTTACCCTTAACAAATTTTTGTTTTGAAACCAACTATTCATTAGCCTTACTCATTGGTTCCTTTCTCTATCTATATCTCCCTTAAAATGGGTAATTATAATTATAATAATCCAAATTTTTCTTTAAATGTGATGGAAAATTTTTAATAATTGTCATACTTATATTTTAAAATTAAAATCAATGCTTTAGAAGACTTTGAAAAAATATATTATTGATGAAATGTCCTAAGGACCATGTCATTATTTGAAAAGAAGTCTACTAAGAAGGAAACATCATGAGAACATAAGACTGTTGCCATAAAAGGGAACTAAGATACAAAAGCTATTTTCACATTTATGTTATTAAAGTCTAACTATATAATTCACATTAGGGGTGTAAAGGAATCAATTTAAATTAATTTTATATTTATATTCAAACCATATTCTTAAGAATAATTTAACAATTTTCAAAATTACAACGATTAAGATAATAGTAAAAATTAGTTAAATTATCTTTAATAGTTGTATATGAGATTGGCCAATTTAATGTTTTAGTCCCTACTCATGGGAAAAGAAATTAAACATAAAATGCTTATTGGTCTTGCCTTTTAAGTAAAATTAGTAACAATTCTGTTAGATTGAGCACATTAGGGTCTTATAATGGTTACATGTGAATTGTGTCCTATGATAAGTTGCAATTGTTGTTTTTTTTTTTTAACATAAAGTTTGATTTTATCAATATGTGGAAAGGGATTATATTAGAGTTAGTGACATAAACTTAAGAGTTGAGGCATTGATAGCATCTTTGACTATTTAGGGGCTCACTAAATGATATGGCATTGCTATTGGACTTGCAAAACAAGGGGAAGTTTGGCCAAAAGCATTTCCTAGTATTAGTACTTCAACATTTAAGTTAGTATATGCAAAAATGCTTCAACACTTATGATTGTAGCATATATTCTTATTTATAGTTAAGAGGGTGCTTTATTCTTTACATATGTTTCTAATAGTGTATTTTAAATGCTAAAAAGTTGACTAATCAGATCTAGCAAGTTTGACTCATGCATAAGGGCAAGTGCCTATAGCTCGAGCATGGGTTTGAATGCAAAGTGGATGTTTAGACCTTTTATGAATTGGATATAGGCCCATTTTATAGTTAACCTAAGTTTTTATCACTTATCCCCTCTTAAAAAGGGAGATAAGTCATATCTCTATTCCAAAGAGACCTTGAATTTAGCTAAGACTTTTGATAGGCTATATTGCTAATGGTTGCCATTATTTATGTTACATAATTTTTTAAAGTTCCATAATTATAGGACTTGGGCTTTTAAAGTGCATCCATTTTTTGTTGAATTTGTCTTGTACTACTTCTAAAACTTTTGAACTTTCTTCTCTGTTATTATTGTTAAGCCCATCTTTGATGGCTAATGTTGGATTTGTTGTCAACAACATCTCACGTTGTTGTTGATATTGATTTGATGTTTTGAATGTAGTTGAGATGCATAAAAGTCGTTAGGAAAAATCGATGATGGTAGGTCAACCCTGAAGTTAATGAGTTAATGTTGATCGTAATCCTAAATTTTAGGGGTCAAAATTGATCGCTGATCATTAATCCTTGACCATTAACACTAAATTTTAGGAATTAAATTTGGTTGTTGATTGTAGGGCAACCTTTAGGAATCAATGCTGACCATTAATGAGTGTGCAACCTTAATTTCAAGGCTTTATAAATAACCCCATGTACCTCGCAAGAAGTGTGTATATGCTATAGAATTTTAAAAGAGCATGACAAACCTAAAGGCAGCCATAAGGAGAGGTGAATGGCACAGAGAGAGGCAAACACCCAAGAGAGAGTGACTGGCCAAGGAGCCACTAAGGAGACAATAGCTAATTAAGGAGAGTGTGGCAGTAGCTAGCCAAGGGAGTTGTAGTAGAAGTTGACTAAAGAAAAGGTGACAACAACCACCAAAGAAGGAGGCAGTCATACCGACTGAAGGAGGAGTTGCAATAGCTAACAGCCACATCAAACCAGCCAAAAAGACATGCAATAGCCATACCTTGGAGAGAAAAATATGCAACAGCTACACTAAAGAGAGAAAGACGTGTAGTAGTCACACCAAGAAGAGAAAAACATGTAATAGTTACACCAAGGAGAGAAAAATGTGCAACAACCACCCTAAGGAGAGAAAGACGTGTAGTCATATAAAGGAGAGAAAAACATGTAACAGGTACACCAAAGAGAGAAAAATGTGCAATAGCCACACCAAATTAGAGGAAAGGGCTTGTAGTAGCCATACCAAACTAGAGGAGAGGGCATGTAGTAGCCATATAAGGAATCCTATAATTGTAGTAAAGAAACTAGCAACCTGTAGCAAGCAACACTAGTAGTACATCTGTATAAACACCAGTAGTAGCTTGCAACACTAGTAGCAGTCTGCAACACTAGTAGCAACTCGTAATACTAGTAGCAGTCCATAATACCAACAGTAGTAGTAGTAAGCTCTAGTAGAAGGAGCAGGCAGACTAGTAGTAATTACAAATTGCAGCAGTAGTAATAGGTGCAGGCAGCAATAACAGCAAGTACAACTAGAAATTGTAATTTATAGGCATAACTAATAGCAAGCACAACCAATAGCATGTCACGACACCAGGGTAGGAAACACAACTAGTAGCAAGAGGAGAAAACTTACCTTGGTAGTAAGTTCGACAACTTGTAGCAATAAAGGAGAAAATGTGTCCTGATAACAAGTCTGACAGCTTGTAGTAGTAGAGGAGAAAACGTGCCCTAGCAGCAGGGGAAGAAACCTACTAAGGTAGCAGGTGAGATAGCATCAACAGCAAAAGAAGAGAGCCTATTAAGGCCAAAGGAGACAACATCAATAGCAAGAGGAGAGAACCTACTAAGGCAACAGGTGAGGCAATATTGACAGCAAGGGGAGAGAACCTGTAATAAAGATAAATTGCAGTGGAGATAACCTATAGAGAAGAGATTGGTAAAGCTTAAGCAAAGACCAATAGTGAAGAAGGAGAAGACCTATTTTCTACATTAGCAGCTTGTGCACATTGAGTGATCCTTCTCAAGAATGAGTTAGTTATTAAACTCTTGATAAACCTGTTGAAAAAAAGTGGAATACCCTTAGAGTGATCGAGAGATCAGTCCATTAAATGATCAAAAGTTCATTTCATCTAGTAATTAGGAGATCAAACCTTTAAGTGATCAAGAGATCAACTTAGTGATCAGGAGATCATTGTAAGTGATTAAAGAGTGATCCTTTCATAGCATAACTATATCCCTTGATAATAAGAGTGGATTGTATGATTTAGGAGTGATCCTATCATACTATTGATCTAGTTTAAACATTGTAGGCAAATCACATAAAAATTGTCGTGTGTTTTTGGGTGCTTGCATTTGATTGATATTCATATGACCGCTCACATAAAGAAGAAAGATAAAAATTGGATCATCGACTTTAACAAATCACAAAGGTTAAATTAAAAGAGATTTATAAAAAGTGAGCATCTCACACTAATTTACCCCCTTCATTTCTCAGTGTGAGACCTAAGAAAGTCCTTATGCCTTTTTCTTATGGTTAAGATAAAGCAAACATTTAACAATGAACTAATTTTTTATTACAAACTAGTCCCTTCTTATATAGGGAGATGAATTATGTCATCGACTAGTTTTTTTTTTTATTTTTTATAAGTTAACTAGTATTTGATTGATAATGTGAGGACTACTTTTCCTTTAGAGTATCACATCTATATTTCCTTAAAGTTTAAAAGGGGTTATTATCCTCTAAAGGGTTGTTTTTCCTTCTGCTATGACAACATTTTGGTGAAAGTGAGATTTTTTTTGCCTAAGCCCATTTTGGGGTTTTTTTCGCATCCTAATTTAGCTTTAGGGAAAATTACTCGCAACTCCTAGTGAATCCTTATGGGGCTTGTTGTCTTGTGTAAGCAAGTGGGTTTTCTTTTGATTACCGTTATTCTTCTTAATGTCTTATGTAAGCTGAATTTAGGTAGAAAATTGAAGTTAAAATAGATGAATTAGTGTTAGGATTTGAAGAAAACCATAGAATCAAATAGATGTTGTTTTTTAAAAATACATAATTTGTTAAAATTCATCTAGTAAATTGTAATTCTATATATACTAGGTTTATAAAAGGATAAATCTTAAACTTTGATGAAATAAATTCCTATCTATTTCTAATCATCCATAGATTAAAATAATCATATAAATTCTATCTAAAACAAATAACTAAAAGAAAATAGAAAATATGAAAGCTCTTGTGGTAACATACTTTCTTGGATCAATTGGTTTACACAAAAATAAATATCAAAATTTGTACCCTTGAGTATTATTTTATCATTTACTATGCTTTGTCACCTTTTGACCTTTGTATAAGCATTTGAGATCATAAACATTACATGTTTACAAGTGATGGGATGACATTCAAGATCACAAAAAGGTAAACCCACTGTAGAAAGGTTGGAACTGACAAAATATATTACTTGGAGTAGCATAAAAACTTCATGGATAAACCATTTTTCAAGATTTTACTCTTTTCTTTAGATTTATTTCCCTTTACAAGAATGGTTTTGTGCCATAATAATGAAACCTACTCCAAGGAGAAATGACATGTTAGGCTTCCAAAACATCTTTTGAATTGTAATTTTGTTCATTAAAGTTATAGTGTAGTATGGTAAAAGTAAGGAAGTAAGAGTCCAACAAGAGAATCTTAAAAATATAGTTGCATTGACTTAGTTCTTTGGAAATGTTATATAAGGGAAAAAAATTTTATACAACCCATAAGATGGGAATAAGTAGGAAAAATGCACACTTCTTATTATAGATATTACATGTTACATCTATCTTACATTATAAATTAAACATGTAAGATACATCACAATATAGTTCAATATAAATAAATTTGAAATTCTTTACTTTAAGGCCTTTAATTTGTTGCAAAGCATGAAGTCTATACAATTTGCTCAAAGAGGAACTTGGATTATTTCTAAGATGGGAATAATAGTTCAAAACTATAATCAAAATCACCTACAAGGAAAAAATAATTCAAAATATTGAGATTGTTGTATTTATTAAAATTACGTGTAATATCTTTTGTATTTTGAAATGTCTCCCACAGTTAATTAATATTAATATATTTAAATTATTCTTTCTATATGTCTAAATTATTTGATTGACAATATGTGAGATTTATTTGGAAAGATATTATTTTGATTTATATTATTTTAAGTTAGATTATTAAATTTTAAATTTGAAATATACTAACATCTTATAATAATCTTTTATTTATATCAAATCTATTATTTTAAAAGATATTGAAAGAGACCATAAGAGATTTCAAAGAAAGTTGAAAGGAATTATGGTAATTCAAAGTTGTTAAAAAGTGGAGAATGGTTGACTTATGTCATCTGCCCACTTATATACAAATATAAAAAGTAGAAAAAAATAAAAATTTTGGTTCAGCTAATTAGACTAGTGCATATGGTTGATCAAACAATAAAGAAAAGTCAAGCTATTCAGTGAAAAAGGAAATAGAGAATTCAAATTAGTCAATTAGATCATGCTTGTGGTTAATTGATAAGATTGAATAGCCAAAAGCATTAAACTTAAAAATTTTATAGAGATTTTGAGTTGGTAAACTAGTCTAAGTGCTACAATCAACTGATGCTCCAAAAGAAATACATTTTGTACTTGCAAGTGTTATTTATTGTAATTATCTAGAAAGAAGAAAAATGATCAAAAGTGAAAAGATTAAAAAGTAAGAGCTCTAAGAAAGAATAGTTAAGGTTAGTAAAAAACAAGAGTACTTTATTGATTAGTGATAAAGTATGAGTAGATAAGTATTGTAAAAAACCATTGGTTCTTATAAAAACTTTATATAAGTTTTGTTAAGGCTAAGGTTAAGTGACTTAATGTAAAAGGTTTGTCTTTAGCATCCATAAGAAGAAAGTGATAATAAAGTTGAACTCTTAAGGAAGGATCTTTAAGGGGTAGACATAAACTTATGATCTAGGTCTAACCACTATAAATCACCATATACACTCTCTCTTCCCTTATCTCTCATTAATTTCTATTGTTTATATTGTTTCCTTTAATTTTGATTATTGTGTTTTGTTATTTTTCTTTGAAGTTGTGCTTAAATGTGAATTAAGTGAACAAAGTAATTACACCTAATAGGTAGCCTTAAGAATGAATAAATGGTATTTATTAGAGCCTAATCTCTATTTAAAGGCTAAACTTTCTATATTGGATCTACGATATCCCTTATATTCATAAGTCATATTGAAGATAAAAGCATCTTTAGAACTCTCATATTTAATGTTGACAGCTATAACTACTAGGGAAATATAATGACTATATATATTTAATTTCATAACTATAAATTTTGAGAAATAGTTGAGAGTGGCTCCAAGAAAGTCCTAAAAGTAAGCACAATAGGAAAGACAATGTTTTACCACTAAGGAGAAAATCAAAGCCCTCAACTTTAAAGCTACTTAAATGCTTTATCATAACTTAAATTTCAATGAATATTACAAGATATTTTCATATAAGATGGTAAAGGAGATTTGGGATAAGCATAGTCATTCATAAGTGTACCTCATATGTGAAAGTCATAAGGATCAATTTGTTTATGTGAGAGTATAAATTTTTTTAGATGATGAGTAATGAGACAATCTTAGATATGTATAAGAGGTTTACAAATATTATTAATCCATTCAAAAGCTTTAGAAAGGAAATCAAGACCAATGATCTTGTTAAGAAATTATTGAGATCACTTCTAAAGTTTTATAATTCCAAGATTATTGTAATAACTGAATTCAAACACATAAGCACTTTAGGCTTAGATGATGTTAGAATTAACTTAGCATTTAGGCATATGAGTAAAAGGTAACTTCTAATGATGAAATTTGTAATGATAATGATTCTTTGATTAATGAGTTGTGTGACATTAGATTGCTTAAAAAGGAAGCTTATAAATGTGACTTTAAATAATAAAGGTCTTGATATTGGGAATGTTTTTATAAAAGATGAAATTGGATCCTTGAAAGGTGATAATTCTTTCTTTGAAAGATAAGAATACTTCTCTTAAAGATAAGGTCAAATCATTTACTAAAAATAATATATAAAAACATTCATCTTAAGAAGGAAGTTGCTAAGGTTTAAGAGTCTTTTAATAAATTTGTTAAAGGCAAAAACAGACTAGACATATTGCTTAACTCTTAAAAGCCTTAAGGTAAGAAGAGTGGCTTAACTTATATGTCTCATGTAAATGAACCCAAAGATTCCTAAGGCCAGGCAACTCATGCACACACAAAAACACAAACATCTAACAATACTTCATCTAAGAATGTTTATGTATTATGTCGTGATAGAAAAGCATTATGTAAGTAAGTCTATATATATACACAAGTGATACAAAAACCTAAAGAATCACGCAGGCATGAATATTCTTATGATGATTATTATGATCATTCACATAATAGATATAATGTGGATGTATATAGATACCATACTAAAAATCATACTAAATGCTATTTCTATGGGGACTATAGTCATAAGCAATATTGTTACAACTTGAGATGGAGTTTAAATGATTATTCTCGTATAGATGTTAGAGGCACCAAGGCTAGCTCATGAGGACCTAAGAAAATTTGAACACCTAAACTATGTGATTTATATGTAAATATGTCTAATGGGCAACATGAAGAAAGGTGAATGGTATCTAGATAATGGCTATTTTAGACACATAATGGGGACTCCTAAGAATTTCATTTTCCTTAAAAGAGTAAATGGTGAAAAGATAACATTTGGGGATAATATCAAAGATAAAATTATTGACATTAGGAAAATAGGCTAACTAAATTCTTAAATGAACACCAAACATTTCTTATACAAGTGACCATAATAATATCAATAAGCTTCATTTTAGTGATATCATAATTAGAGATACAATATCTATAGAAGATACGAGATATACTTCAATTAATGTTATGCTACAACCAATAAAAAATCCTATACAACAAGTTAGATATCACACTTACTTTCACTTCAAAATTTTGTAGGATTTTAATCATAAATTGATCATTTGACAAAATAATCACATGATCAATTTTTCCTAAAGATGAGACCATCTTAAATACCTCATCTATATAAATTAATATCATGTAGTCAATGTAATCAATGTTCTTGAGTTCTTGTATGCATTTAAGGCAAAAACATTAGCACAAACTTTAGCTTTATTCATTTCCTTCTAATGTCAAAGTTTGTGTAATATTTTAAAATACTTTAAAGAAAGCCCTTAAATTATGACCAGTCACATTTTATAGCTTTAACAAAAATATATAGCATCAACCATGCTTTATATATTATTTTCCTTAATCAACTTATAATCAGATTGTGTCTAAATTAGCAACAAAGTAACCTATAAAAAGGTTCACTACTCAATTCTAAAGGAAAATATAAAATGTTGATCAAATTGTCTTACTTTTACACTTTAAGTTACAATGTAGTAATATGTCTATATAGGTAGAGAAAACATTAAAACAAAGAAATAACAAATGCTATATTGAAAATAGACATTAAGTTAAAATATGAACATGAAAATAATGGGACAATAATCCTTCGATTTGAAATTAGTAACCATAATAAGGCTAAGATGTTTAGAATTCTCTTGAAAATATTACATTGCATCACTTTGTGATTCTCCAAATGCAAATGATATGAATTCCTTCTCTTACTCTAGGAGCCTATGTCCACTCCTTAAGGATTTTTTTTTAAGAGTTCACTTCATTATCACTTTTTATTTTGTAAGGTGAATATAACCCTTTAAACTTGATGGCATTAACCTTAATCATACCAAAGATCTTAAGAAGTTTTCATAATAACCAAAGCATTAATTTTCTCTCTACTTTTTGGCATCGTTAAAATTATTCATTACTTCCTCTTCTTAGAGCTTATATGTGAAAGGCTTCCTTTTTATAGTAAACTAAGAATAGATGCCATAGTCTCCTTTATTTCTTTCATAATAATCTCCTTTATTTCCTTCATAAAGCCTTGAAGCTTAACTTAAATCTCATCAATATCATCTCAAAAACCATTTAGATTCTCTTTGAACATTTCAGCTTTGTCATTCAATAAGGGCAAATATGGAATTATAAGAGTTAGAGAAAATGCTAATGTACTTGCAGTTGCTATAATTGCTAGCTTTATGCTTAGTTTTAGTTCTTTTAAAGGACTAAACCATTTTCCTTTATGTTCAACAAATATCATTTACTTGAGGGTAGTCCTATTAATATGCTTACCCTTAAAAAATGTGAGGAAGCCTTAATAGTTGTTGGAAGTCCTAAAATTAGTAAAAGATGCGCTAAGTGCATACCATAAGGAAATTTCCTATCTCCTCTTAAGCTTTCTCAAGCACTCACATCATGTGCTTTGGTAAACTGAACTTCTTATTCTCCATAATATATGTAAGCAAACACATGTTGGGGAATATCAAGTAGTCATAATGTCCTTCTCTCAAATTGATGTTACAAGCTATAACTTTTACATTATCTTAGGCTCAATACTCTTTTTAGTTGCTCTTAAGCATTAAGCTTCCTAAAGTTCTAAAAATCATTCAAGTCAACGATGTTGCCTTCTAATTAAAAATTTGGATAATCCATAATTACCTAATGAGTGATTTTCACTTATTTAATATATACATAGGAAGTGGCAACAATGCATGTCTTATTTACTTTCTTATTAGTTAAAAACAATTTTAACGTATTTATTCCTAAAAGTGATAAAGCACTTTTGGCTTCATCTCTTACTTATAATCACTTTTCCTTTTTCACTAGATGTATATAACAAATAACATATCTTAATGTCTACTTTCTTCACCATTATTTTACAAAAGAGTTCTACAACTCTTTATATAAAAAAAGAGCTAGTTATTGGATATTGATTTCTTTTCATTAAAAAAACAATTTTCAAGTCAACTACTAATTTCTTTGTAACTTTCTTAAGCATTTGCTTTTAATTTGTTTAGTCTTACCAGTCAATTATAGCTACTAATCAAGTCAACCAACTAATTTCTCTATAACTTTTGCAACATTAAGGATTTTATCTCATTAACTACTTCCCGTCAATTGTAATCACTTATCAAGTCAACTAGTGCAAAATCTTTGTAATTTTGCTCTTTAAAGCTTTCTTTATGTTAAATCAATTACAAGTATTGGTCTAGTTAATTGTCAAAAATTCTTAATTTCTTTTATGTTTCCTTTTTTTTTTCACTCGGTTATTCAATTGATACTATTGGTTAACCCATCCTAAATTTTTACCAACTTTGAATCACTAAGATTCTTTTCACCTTTCATTGTGATCACTTAAGATCTCTTTTAATATCTTTTTACAATTAAATATTTGAAAGAAAACAAGATCTTTGTACTATTTTTAGTTTAAATCAAATTTAAATTTCAAAGATCCTTCCATAGCAAGCCTCAATCAAAATAATCTCCACATGATCATAAAGTAAAAGAATGGGGGACAAATTAAAACATAAAGTTATGAAGTATAACACATGATAATGTTATAATCTCCCTATAGTTCACAACAATATCAATAATCTTCCCTTTTTTTGATAATAACAATCATGATTGATTAATGGGTAAAAGGAATAAAAAGAAATGCAATAACTCCCCTTGAATTTATACTTTCACCCTTGCTAATGCAATCAAAGTAATGAGACAATGATTGATAAAATAATAAATTCAACAATACTAAATATCATCAACCAATTAGAAAAAGGTAAAGCACAATATCAAAGCAAACATCTCATAGCAAATATTTAGATATCATAAATATCAAGGCAAAGATTAATCATAAGTATCAAAGTAAAGATTAAGGTATAGTCATTTAGAAATGAAATAAGTTCATAGGGAGTAAAAGGGTTCAATAGAAAAAAAAATTCAATAGAATCAAGGGCTATGGATTAAGGTCTTATCAATCATACATCTCTCCCCCCTTTTGGCATCATCCACAAAAAAAAAAAAAAAGTGAACTTAATCATCCTTTAAAATCAGGACTTGCTTGCTTTGCCTTCTTGGAGCTCCCTTCAAGTTAACCTTACCTATTTTTGTAGTATAAGGATAAAGACAAAGTTATGATTAAATTCCTTCGTAAAGTCTTGTAACTCTACCCTAACGGCATCCACATCATCCTTAAGCTCATTCACATTCTCTTTGAACTCATCAACTCTCTAAAACAAGAAAGTTATATCAATATTGGTAAAAGGCAGGAGTTGAATAATTGGCTAGTGTAAGGGTTATACTTAATGGCTCTAGACTTGGCCTTAGTTCTCTTGATAATGTAGAGCATTTATATCTAATTTACACCAAATTCATTTGCCTGAGTGTAATAGTACAAATGAATTAACCTAATGTGACATTAAAGAGGGTTTCTCTAGCAATATGTATACTAAGTTTCATAAGAAAATAACTCAGATGTATAGCATAAGGAAACTTTCTAATTGTTTTTAAGCTTTCTTAATTACTTGCATCATATGCTTTGGTAGATTAAATTTCTCATTCTTCAATTGATAGGTCAGGAGAAATATGTTAGAAAAAGTTAAGTAGTCATAGTGCCACTTTAAGGATTAAGAAGATGCCTCAAAGGGCTTCTTGATATTATCATTTTTTACACATGGCTAAACTTGTTCTTCAAACATTGCATCCATTTGCTTTTAAGTCTTAAACCTTTTAACATTCCATGAATCATGTTAAGTAACATTACCACCTTTTACTAACAAATTCAAGCACTTTACAATAACTTTTGGAACAATCTTTATATTTTTTCCATAGATAAAAAGGTGATTATTGTTGAACCTATCTTTGATGACTAATGTTGAATTTGTTGTCAACAGCATCTTACATAGTTATTCCTGTTGATGTGATGTTTTGAATCTTGTTGAGATGCAGAGAGGTCATTGGGCAACCTTGAAGTCAATGAGAGGAAGCCATAAAAAAGAGAGTGATTGGCAAGGCAACCACTTAGGAGAGGTGCAACCGGCAAAGGTTAAGTTCTCGACTTCTCCCTAGGATCTACTAATTTGTGATACTGAGAGGGGGGGTGAATCAATATCACCACAATTTGCAATTTGTAGGAAGTGAACAACTTCAATCTCTTCTTAAAAGCGAACTATTTCTCAAACTTGACTAAGGTGGATTTATTATTACCTACTAATCACAATAGTCCCTAAAGTCACCTTTCAGACACCTTGCCTAATAGACAATACGGATGTTCTTGTTTAGGTCTTCGTTAGGTTATGGGTTCGCTGATACTCTAGCTGCGTTTACAATTCAATCCAAAACACAGAACGAAAAGCAAATTAAGGACACACGAGATTTATGTGGTTCCGTCAACGTGATGTACATCCACGGTGGTAGGGACTCTCCCTCTACCAAAACTATCCACTATACTTGTGAATACAGGTTACAATGGATGTCTTTAATTCTCTGCTCCTTTCACTATTACAATTACTAAGCAAGTACAATACAAAGAGTGTCACTTACTGTGTCTATCCTTCGTCTAGCTTGTCTTGTTTTTGTTGAACTGAAAGGCTGCTCCACCGCCACTTAGAAGTTCACTCCAATGCTTTCTAACCTCTCTTGAAGAAGTCTAGAAATACGTTGAGTTCTTTCAATACTTCGCCGAATTCCTTCTCTAAGTTATTTCACACAACTCCTGCTTTTACCGTCTCACTGTCTCCTCGTCTCCTTGTCTCACAGCTTTATTGTTTTATGGCTCGCCTATTCGTTTCTCTCTCTTGCTGTCCAGTCGGATTTCTCTCTCTTCGTCCGTCTTCAATTCTATTGGTGATTTCTCTCTCTTCGTTCAGTCGGATCTCTTTCACTGTCCAGCCGGATCTATCTCACCATCTAGTTAAATCTGATTTTGGATCGACTCCTCTATTCTGGTCGTCTCCTCTTTCTCTCTCTCTAGATAGTTGTTCTCTATTACCGTCAGTATCTCTCTCTTTTATGGCCGTCTGGTTTCTTCTTCCATCGGTCTGCTTTTCTTCGTCCTACTATCCAGCCCCGTCAAGTCATCACTCTTTTCTCCTTCGCTCGACGACGACTCCAATTTGACCATATATATATTTTTCTCTTTTTCTCTGCTTTGTTCAATGAATTTGTTTTCTCTCTCTTCTTCTTTTCCGACAACGTCTACAATTTTCTAACTAAATATCTTAATTAATCATAAAAGTGTAAACAATCAATAAAAACTCAAGTAATCCAACCTTAAGTTAGGTTACGTCACGATACTTTAGATTGGGCTCTTAGCTATCCATACTAAAAACCATAAACAAAAATGTATTAAACATATGCAAAGCCATACGAAAAGAAAAAAGATGATAAATTCTTGAGGATGATGAATTCTTTGATTTTTATATAAGAGCTACCATCTTTAAACTTGAGTTTCCACCTTTTTTTTTTCCTTTTTCTAATCTAAAGAATCTCCTAACACCAAAAGTGCCTAGATTATCCATCCTTTTGTTACTAAAAGAAGAAAGGAATTACTTTTAGAGTTTCTTATCCCAAGGAATGATGATAATGATTAAAAAAGTGATCAATACACTTAAGAAGATGAATAAGAGCTTTTCATAATGACTAAGGAGGTCAAACAAGTATAAAGAAATAAGAAGTAAAATGGCAAGAGACTTTTCAAAAGCAACCAAGAAAAGAATAAAATCATTTGTTACAATTGTAACAAACTTGGTAACATTGCTTTTAATTATCTTACAAATAAGCTACTAAAAATTTTTATAAAGCTACTTAAGGTAACTTAAGTGATTCATTAAATGAATCCAATGGTGTTTGATTTAAGTTAGAATTCATATCCATATAAAATAAGGTATATTCTAATTATAAAAGCAACAAAAGCTTTGGGAGTTAAGGGGTTCCAAGTCTTATTCTTCCAATGACAATGGGACATTATGAGTAGCTCTTTCACAAAGTTCATATAACAAATGTTTTGGTATAAGCTAATTCAATAAGGTATAAATAATACTCAGCTTATGTAGATTTTAAAAGTGAAGCACTTGAAAATGTAATTCATTGTCACCTATTAGCTTATGTAACATTTGTTATAAGACAATTACTAAAATTATTATAGACAAACTTAAGCTATTATTATCAAATTGGGTGGCTTCTACACAAGCTAGTTTTGTTCTTAAATGATAAATCATGGATAATATTGTTGTTTTATAGGAAGTTATCTATTCTTTCCAAAGGTTTTGTTGGAAAGTAGGCAAAATGATGCTTAAACTTGATCTAAAAAAAAGGTCAATGATAGAATAAGTTAGAAGTTTGTTTATTTTATGCTTCTTAAACTTCATCTTCCTTAAACTTTATCTTCCTTATAACTTTGTAACACTTATTAAAGAGTGTGTATCATTTTCTAGATTGAGCATCATCTAGAATAAGGGTTTAACTAAAGCTTTTAAGCCCTTCAAGGGACTTTAGCAAAGGATCTCCTATCTCTGTATCTATTTATCCTTTGAATAGAGTGCTTCTCTCACTTATTTAAGGAAAAGTTGGTGTACTGTGTTTAAAAGCTGCTATTTTTGTTTAGATTTGGTCTACCCTTATCTTATTTGTATTTTAAGGATGACTTGATTTCATTTACAAAAGCGAATGCTGAGCAAATCCATATTACCAAAGACTAATTAACAACATTTTGCAAAAGCTTTGGATAATGAATTAATTTGATTAAAATCTCACATTTGTGTGTCTAACAAAATTCTCACCTAACAAACCTGTGGCCTAAGTAAGAATGTCAGGATTATATATACTAAAGACCTTGGTAAATATTTGGGAGTGTTAGTTCTCAATGGTAAAGTCATAACATCATCCTATAAATTCATTATCAAAATAGTGCAATCTAATAATCTATTAGGTTGAAAGGCCAAGCCAATATCTTTTGTTAGTCATCTCATCTTCATCATATTAACTTTTGCTTTGTCTCTCAATGCTCAATGCTATGCAAACCTCTATGTTATCAAATAGCATTTACATTCAACTTGATAGATTTAAATAGAATTTCTTATGGGGTAACACTAAGACCACCAAAAAAGTGCATCTTACTAATTATAAAAAATTAATCATCTAAAGGAAGGAGGATTAAGAGTGTGTAACGCAATATTAATGAATCAAGCCATAATCTCTAAACTTGATTGGGTGGCTTTTAAAACTCATAGTTTGTAGGTCAAGGTCTTTAAATCAAAATATTATTGTGGAGGTAGGGAGATTTTGGATACAAATACTTTGCCTCTTATACTTAAAGAAGCTTAGGGCAAGCCAAGAGGGGTGCCTAGGCATGGATCTCAAAAGGAGAATTGATAATAATGGGAAGGCTTAATCATGTTATGACCTAAATAAATCCAAAAGAAGCAAATTGTAATGTCTCTTAATATTAAAGGCCAACATTTTGGATGAAATTGGAGTGCTCTCGAAGGAAAACTTCTCAATTGGATCTTTCAACAAATGGCTAGCTCGTATGTTAATGAAGAAGAAGGGCTCGATGATATCCAAAGCTAGCATTTTACTCTAGATGGAAGATATATAATAAATTTAGCTTATAATGTTATTTGAGAAAAGTCTTACAAGGTGAATATGCCCTTATTTCAATATGTTTAGAAAATTTAGATGCTTGCAAAAGTTCGTTGTTTCATATGTGAGTCCAATCTTTGACAACTTTGTAACAATAATGACAAAAGCCTTATCCATCTTATTTGAGATTGTAAAAAGGTTGAAGTAACATCAAAGATTTTTGTTACATCAAACAAATGATCAAATTTCTTTGATGGTCCAACCATTGATTGGCTACATGTGTATTTAACAACTTTGCTTGTAACGAGAGCAAGGACTAGGGAGTCATTTTCTTAGTGTCCTATAAGTGGATTTGGAAATAACAAAAGGCATAAAAATTGTAGGCAAAATCTTGTTTTTTACTTTAAAAGTTATAAAACTAAAATAGTCCAAACTTGAGTAATCTGAAAATTGAATAATAATTTTATTTTAATTAAAAATATATTGTTATATGATTTACTTTTATATTTATAATAATTAATTTTTTAATCATTGCATAAGTATTTCAATTACCATGTATCATATTATTTGTATTTATAAAATATATCTAATATAAATTATTTAATTTAAAATTTTATCTAATAATAAAATCTGTATAAGTTTATAATAAAATCGATATCTTACAATTTTTTTATGAAAAAATAAGTTATTTATATCATGATCATAATAGGATCAACCAATTGAAATACATATGAGGCCTACAAAATTAGAAACTCAAAAATATTAAGATACTTATTTAATCATTTTATGTGGAATCAAAGAATTAAAATCATAGTTCAGTCTCGATTTACACATAATTACCATTAATCAATATAGAACATTTTAGAACAACTTGATTATAATTTATCCAAAAAAAAAAAAAAGATGTTAAAAATTTCAGTTTTAAAAAATTTTTAACATCTGAATACAACTTTTGCAAAGCTGGAATCGAGTACATGCCCCAGGAGCAGCAACCAAATATCGTTCCAAGTTCTTTTAAAATTGATCCATGATGTGCTACTTAAATTTGTCCGAATGATAAACAAAGAGGAACTCGTCCAATTGTGGCAGTATTGGTTCAATGCTCGTGATTTCCGGATGGAATTTGGATGAAGAACTTTTTCTTCTTCTCTTTCCCACCGTGATTGAAAATAATAAGAACTTTCCTAGTGAATTCACCGTAACAACAAATCACTCTTTAACAACCATCCTTTTACGTGTGCAAAGTGCCTCTTTTTAACAACTAACATTAATCCCGACAGGAAAACACTTTTGTTGCACTGCTAGCCGGGGGGAAAATGCGAATGCACAAAGCAAGCGGTCCGCGTATGCCCCAAGCGGCTCGTGACCGACGGGGAGGCCTCGCCTTAAACGTGGATTGCAGATAGGGAATCAGCCAATCAGAACACTCCGATTCTCCACGTGTCGCCTGCTCAACCGAGGTTCCAAAACGCAGTACACAAAATATAGCCAGTAGATAAAGATGAATATCCTTCGCCCTCTCCACCCCAGAAGGCAAAAAGGGCTCGCTCGCACGGGGAGTCAAAAGCAAAATAGAACCAAAATTCAGAAGACGCGATAAGGATAGCGGCTCAGTGTCCGGGTCAAGCCGCGCATTAGGCTTCAGTGGCAGCGACGGCAACATCCTCCTCCTCCTCCTCCTCCATGGCAGCCACCTCAGCCGCCGCCTTTACAGCTCGTGTTCCCACTTCCGCCGCCGCAGCCACTAGAACGGCAAGTTTCTCCGCCTTGCCTTCCCTCTCCCCTCGCTTGCCCGCCCGGTCCTTTTCCGCTTGCATCAAACATGCCTCAGGTACTCTGTATCCTCGTAATTTTTAGATGCACTTTTGCAATTATCCCAAAGTAAGGGAAATAATAACTAACAATCGTGATTAACATGAAAAATAAGATAATAACTCCGTCCCAGCATATAAAAACTTATTCCCAACGGTGACACTTGACTAGTGTAATTTCTGCAAATTATGCTATTATTATATCGTGTGCTTAGCAATTGCTTCATAGAAGAAGGACCAAATTACAATTACAACTTTCCTACCTGATTTGTGGCAAGAAAAGAATCGAAGACCCTTTTTTTTTTTTTTTGGCAAAACCCCCCCCCGCCCCCCCCCCCCCCGCTGGGGGGGGCGGGCAGCTTTTGTCAAAAAGTACAAGGAATTGTGTAAGCTGATGGAATCTTTGATTTTTGTTTGATCTTAGGAAATGAAATGTTAAGTGGAAACTAGAGCTTTAACTGAACTGATACGTTCGATGGAAGCTCGATGACTCGGTTCTATAAAATCTTGTTCGGAACCTAACATCATGGCTTGTTTAATAAAGGAGCCCAGCCTAAACAATGACAAGCTCAACTCGTTAAAACTCGTGAACAGCACGTTTAAATGTCGTCTAAAGCTCATTTTATGAAGTCATTAAAACACTTGTTAGTAGACGACTATTATTATATAGTTGATAAGTTCTTTTTTGAGTCTAGAACACAACCTCTTTGTCAAAATAAGAGTAAAAATACATATATCTAACAATTCTCTTGATCTCATAATGTAAAAGCTTTGTTCATTGAGATGGTTTTTTATATTTACAATTATATATTAAAATTAATACTTATTTCTTTTAATTAGTAATTTTTATTAAATATTTTTGATCACTTTAATTATATTATAATAATAATAATTTTTGTAATTTGAATATGTATGTTAATACTACAAAGTTAAATGAGCTCTTTATTCCGATAAAAAAATAGGCTTGGCTTGTTAGTTGAACAAACCAAGTTGAGCACGATAAAACTTATCTCAGCTCATTTGTAGCACTACGTGGAACATGACATGGTAATTAGAAATGGGGTGTGGTGATTTGGCAGAAATAAGAAGCATCGATGAGTTGCAGGACATTTTGCTATTGCTATCACTATTGATATGTCCTATTAGTACATCATGCTGCATTTATGTGAGGGGTCTTGTTAGTTCTAGCTAATCTAAAGAACTTGGAGCAGTTTATGAAATTAATCCTTTGCTCCCTTTTCTTTCAAGAGATTTTATTTTTCCTTACCTGCTTCTCCTTTTTGCCTGGACAGAAATATATAAAGGGCTTTAGGTTAACTTGAATTGCTACAGACCTGATGCTGACTCTGTGCATATGAGAAAAACAGAGCAGGCAATATTGTCTGGTTTTAAGGTGTACCTGAGATGAAATACTGACATGGCATATGGCAAAACAGGGGATATCAAATGTTTATGTCTGGCTTAAGGCATTTGAGATTAAATATTTGTATGTTTGTTTTCCTTTGCTAACAGATGCTCGGAGATTCTCAATGCTTCAGATCAGAGCCTCTTCCGATGAGACAAGTCCTGTTGACGCTAATGAGATTTTCACAGACCTGAAGGATAAGGTAATAACCTTATCAATTTCCTAGCTTTCCTTCTTGCAAATTTCATGTGAATCCAGTTGCCAACCTAAAAGCAAGTGAAGAAACAAAATTGAAGATTGAGTTGCTTTTTTGTCATAATCAGTGGGATGCAATCGAGAACAAATCTACAGTACTTCTCTATGGAGGCGGGGCAATAGTTTCTGTTTGGCTATCATCAATCATTGTTGGAGCCATCAACTCAGTACCTTTGGTAGGTGATTGCTTTTCATGTTAACAAGAAGGAAATGGATGATTTTACACTTCTCAAATTCGCTCATCTTTCTCTTACACCAGCTTCCAAAGATAATGGAGTTAGTTGGACTTGGATACACAGGATGGTTCGTTTACAGATATCTTCTGTTCAAGGTAAATTGTTCTCTTGATTCTGTTTTAGGATGGTTATGCTGTGAAATTTGAATCTAATCTTGTTATTAAGTCAACCAGAAAAAAATATTCCATAGGATTATGAACCAAAATAATCCAATCTTGTCATTTTATCTTCCCTAGGGAAGCAGATAATACATTGCTTCAGCTCTTTGGAAATAGCTGAATGTTGAGAAAATTTTAGACATGACCGATTAGAGGTTAAGTCTTGCTTGTAAGATGGGAAACTAGCAAGAGTGACTATATGATTTAGAGTTTAGAACTTGTCCACACTTAAAATAGTAATATACGATTTTGTTTGCAGTAAGTGATTTGCTAATAATTGGAAACACATTCACATTCGCAGTCAAGCAGAAAAGAACTAGCCATGGATATAGAAGCACTGAAGAAGAAGATTGCTGGAAGCGAATAAATCGACATGGTTGATCAGCAAGCTTGTCTTCTCTATTCAGTCATCATTTTTATCACTTTGTGCCAATGCTGTAAGATGTAACCGTATCGTGTATTGAAATGTGTAACTTTGAGCTCTTTGATTATTTGTATCCCGGATGTAGAGTAGGCCTCTACGAATTACTCACTCGTACTCTTGTAAGTTGTCATTTCCTTTCCCAGATCATCTCTGTGATAAGATTTGTCAAATTTGTGTGCATTCACAAAATGGACGGGCTACAAAATTTTTACTTTTTTGGTCCGATTAACATTCATAAGCGGTCTCACATATTTAGGTCTGCTCATACGGCCATACCCTCACGTCCACGTAAAAAGGCGATGGCTCCACAAAACAGGCTATTGACTGAAATTTCAACTAGCCTACACAAAGTGACAAAAACAATCAGTTTTCATGCACGATGGATGTGGGTGGTGAAGCGGATTTCTTCAAAAGTTCGTGCATTCTTTCCATTGACTGAAATTTCAACTAGCCTACGCAAAGTGACAAAAACAATCAGTTTACATGCATGATGGATGTAGGGCGTGAACCGGATCTCTTCAAAAGTTCGTGCATTCTTTGGTGTGTGTGTGTGTGTGTGTTGGCTAGTTTGGCATAGAGACACTTTTGATAGAGTTGTAACTTTGATGTCAAGGTTACTGAGAGGGACTAATAAAATCTAACATTACAACACTGCGACATTTCAAGAAAAGAAATATTATCACTTGGCTCTTTTATCGGACCTTGCTAAGTGTTAGATGCTAGACCACATTTCCGTGAACAAGACCCAAAGATTGGTACATTAAATGTCTCGTAAGGTTAGAAGAAATGATTAAATTCTTGCCCTATTAAGTTAGAAGAAATGGTTAAATGCTTCTAGAGGTTGGACGCATCTTTACTGCTGCCAAAAATAAAATCAAGAGTTTTAGGACTTTGATGTGAATACATGAATTGTAAAGAATTTTACATTAAAAATAATAGAAAAAAATTATTTATAAGTGAAAAAGATTTATACATTTAATATTTTAAAGTTTTAAATAAAATATAATATTGAATTTATAAATTTATTACTTAAATTCTATTTATATTAATAATTCAAGGAGGAATAAGTAAAAACATGCACTCTCATGCATTTGCCTAACATGAAGGAAGTGTACTCTTTCTATGTAATATAATTAAGCTTGTAACATGGACCTGTCACTTGGTGTACTCTCCTTCATTTTTCTCTTGATTACTTATGTTTTATGTTTCCTCCAATTTTAAACATAATTTTTTGTGCTCTCAGCTTCATATAACTTATGTAGTGGAGAAGGAATCTTTGTGGTTTGGATTAAGTGTTATTTATTATGACATTGGAGTATTTAATGTGTAATTTAATTTTATTAATCCTGAATTGAAGGAATCCATAATTACCAATTGTGTTATGTAATTGGATTAGTTATTGAGAATTTTCAAGAAAAATAAATAACAAAAGAGTTAAGAAGATTTTCTTTTTCAACAATAAGTATACCATTCATGGTTGCTTAAATCGATGCAACCCATGAGAGTGTTACAGCAAAAGATTCAATCATCGTCGTCAAAATGGATTAAGTTGCAAGAAGGTAGAATTCACTATACTTTACAAAAACAAAAACTTTGGTGTACATTTTATTAACCCCATAAGTGGCCAATTCCAGCTAGTATTTACCTTAGTCCATTACAAAAAGTCACAACTAACATCATTTTCCTATGTAAGCAACATAAATTTCCTTTTAAGCTACCAACCAACCCTTTATTTTTGTACAAACATGACCCACACTACATCCATTACTACAAGCCTAGTAAATCATAACTATTTTATGCCTCAAGCATCAAGAATTTGCTTTAAGGCACCTAATGCTTATAACCATGCTATAAAAGGTACTAACCTAAATGTTGCTACTTTAGCTATGACATTAGCGAAGAAATTTTATTCACATGGACCCCTCATTTTTGTACAAACGTGACCCACTCTACATCTATAACTACAAGCCTATTAAATCATGACTATTTTATGCTATAAGCAGTAAGAGTTTGCTTCAAGGCACTTAGTGCCTACAACCATGCTACAAAAGATACTAACCTAAATGTTGCTACTTTAACCAAGACATTAGCAAAAAAGTCTCATTCATATGGATTATACATGAAAGGAACATTTTCCTTTGATAATTCTTTTATCTTTTGAAAGATTGTAGTCAAAAACCATGGTTTATCCCTATTTATATTTAGTTAAGATATGGTTATCAGGGAATCTTATCTTCCACTATCAAGTTTGACCTTTTTGCATCAAACCATCCTCCCTATAATTCTATTGCCTCTTTGATCCAAAGAAGTTCCACTTCATTGATAGTTTTTGCTTTAATGGGTTTGGAGAATATGTATATCACTTTCTTATTGTGACCCCTTAGAACTCCTCTTATGTCAACCAAACTTGTGTTGCCAATCATGGAGGTACCATATTGAATTTATAATAACCCTTTAATGGTGTTTCCCATCCATTCCCTTCATTTTGCTCCCTTCTTCTCCTTAGTGGAACAATATTTATAGTACTCAATGTGAAATCATTAATTATAAAACTGTTAAGCTCATCTTTAATGGATGACATTGGATTTATTGTCAACAGCATCTTATATATTTGTCCCTGTTGATTTGATGATTGCCTTTGAAATGTGTTTACTGTATTAAAGAAAGATAAAAAGATGAAAGTGATCAAGTCCAATTGTAGTTTTTTGGTGGGGAATAAGGCAAAAGTGAATTTTGAAATCACATTTGACTAAGTGAAATGCTAGTTGTGAACAGGTTCCTAAGGTTGTTCATTCATCAACAAAGAAAAGGAACCCAATCACTAGTTTTGGTGTATAGGAGTAGAACTGGTGGGTATGGAATTTTGTTGGCAAAAGAGTTTGTTTGATTAGGAAAATGATCTATTTACTGAGTTCTTGAAGCTAATATCAACCTACTAGCCAAAGTAGGGAAAGAAAGATAAGTTTATATAGCGATGGGAGTAAAATAGATAGTTCTTTATGAGACCCTTTTATGACTTCTTAGATTACTGCTAAGGACAATTTGAGGTAAAGTTAATATGTATATAGAAAGGATTGGTTCCGTTTAAAGTAGAGGTGTTTAGGTGACCAATGATCATTAATCATATCCTCGTTAAAGAAAGACTAAGATTGATCAATGGTTTTAATAGTTATGACGTTTTCTCACTCTGCTTTATAGGGCAAAAGTCCATTACTCACTTGTTTCTCCACTACAACTATGATTATAGTGTCTAATGTACATGCTTGAGGTGGTTAGGAATTTCATTGATGGTTTTAAGCTTAGATAAAAACACTTAGGAGTTATGGTGTAGATTGAACCAAGGTAATACATCTAAAAAAATATAGCCAATGGGGTTTTATGCGATAATATGGTTTATCTGGTTAGGTAAGAATGAACACATCTTTCCAAGGAAGCCATGCTCAGTGGAGAAAATCGAGGATTTGATTTGTATCAAATTATGGTAGTGGTGAAGGGCAAAATGGCCATAATATAGTTTGATGTTGGATGAGTTCATCATGAACCTTAAAGGAGTCCAATAGTAAAGAAGGAAAAGAAATGACAACAAAACTTGACTTGGTCATTGCCCTTGAAGGGTATATACAAATTCACATGAATTCTACAATAATTGATGCATACAAAAAGGTAGGAATAGGAAGTGTGCTGTGAGGTGATAATGGTAAGGTTGTATGTATGTTCTCCAAAGCGATTAGGACCACTAATATTAACGAAACAAAGCTACTCACGATCAAAGAGGCCATTAACTTATGGGATCAATGAGATAAGGTGGTTAAGACTCTATTAATTATTGAAATAAATTCCTAAATAATGATTGTTTGGATAAACAATAAGAAAGGAAGACCTCAGAAGCACTCATTAGGATTTCATGATATCAGCAATAAAACCAAGGATTAAAATAGGGTAGCACTTGCCATACAGACTTAGTGGCTTAGACCTAAGGGACCTTACCAACTAAAAGCTACAAGTAACATTGAAATAAGATGCTCTATCTAAGAGCCTTTTTGTCTTCTTTATTACCATAAGAGGCCTTTTTGCTTATGGCCAAATGAATGTATAAGATTCTTTATGCATTTATATAACTTACTATGAAAAAAAAATGCAAAACAAGCATCAATAAAACTAACCAAAATAGGCTATAAAAAGCGATGAAAACAAATTTCTAAGTCATTTGCCATATATACGTTTAGAAATATAAATGAAAGAAATTCTACAAATATAGGGATTGTCATATATAAACATACAAATAAATTAGACAAGCCCACTATAATTCTAACCTTAAGGTTTAACATGAAGCAAGCAATCAAGTAATGGTTTTTGAAATGTTTTTGACTTAATCATGCTTTAAATTGAAATAAAAACTATAAATTGATAAACAAGAGAGAAAGAGTTGAGCTATCATTTGTGATGTTGAGATAAGTCAATAAAAATGATTTAGAAACACAACATTTGAGAAAAGAAGTTACAAAAAACAACTTTCTTAATTTTCATTCATCTTATAGCTTCTTTTATAGCAAGCTTGAAAAGTTACAATGATCACGTGATATCACACTTGCTTAATGCATGCAACTAGCTTGCTACATTACATAAAAAGTTTCTAACAATTTTAAATTACTTAACTAAACATATTAGTTAACCCAAAATACAAACAAAGTTCATCCTTAAGGCTAATTGTAACCCTTAGCTACATGATTGTCAAAAGAAAACAAATAAAACGACTATTTGATGAATGAACCACAATAGATTCCATTTCAACAAAAAAAAAAAAAAAACTCTTTGAAACTTGAAATACTAGAAGGAAAAGGAATTGCTATAGAAGTTAAAATTTTTCTCCAACTAAGTGTCATTACCAACAGTTTCTAAGTAGTTTTGTAATTTACACTTCATATAGTTTGTATTTATTAGGTTTTATGAAAGTTATTTTGTTAATTTTAAATATAGGCTTTTTAAGATTGTGCCTTTAAATGAATTAACAATATTTAAAACATTTCAATAAAGTATAGTAAGTGCAACCTTGTTCCCACAGCCTTGTATGGGTTGTAGTTGTTGTCAATTAGACTTAAATGTACAATTAATTTGACATGGAGGGGTAAGAAAGTAAAGCCACATAGAGGGGTAAGAGAGTAATTTAAAGCTTTATGTCAAGAGAGTAATTTGAAGTTACATGGAGGGGCAAGGAAGTAAAATCACAACCTTGTAAGAGAGAAAACCCTACATGAGAGAAAGAGAGAAAAAGGGGAGACCGCCATAGTAGAGAGGACAAAAAAAAAATAGAGAGAGAAAACTTAGGAACGGCCGAAAGTGGGTGGACCGCAAAGACATATACAACCAAATCAGAGTGATGGAGAAGGAGAGGAAAAACCTGACAAGGCCAAAAATAGACCATCGGGGAAGGAGAGAAAACACGGCCAAAAATATACCGTCGACATTAAAGAGAGAGAAAACCTGAGAGCCGGTTGAAGAGCAGAGTGGACAGCAAAGGAATGCACAGCAGAAACACAAGAATCATGGCAAAGAGAAGACCACCATCGGCAGAACAGGGGCAAAAGAGAGAAAATAGAAGATGGCTAAAGGGGGTTGGATGGCAGACCGAAAGACCAAAACAGCAAAACCGTTGGAAGAGAGAGAAAAATTATATACGGCAAAATCAGAGTGGATGGTGAAGGAGAGGAAAAATGCGATGGCCAAATAGAGAAAGGAGATATGGCCAAAAGGAATACTACCGGCAGAATTGTGAGAGAGAGATGGATGAAGAGAGAGACACCACTGGAAGAGCAGATAGCAGATCTGCAACAGCGTGAGACAAACGAACGGCACGCCAAGGAGAGAATTGTGATACAGACGAAGAGAGACACCACCGGAAGAGTAGACAGCATATCTATGACGGCGTGAGACAAATGGACGACACGACAAAGGAGAGAAAACCAGCTGAAAGAGAGAAAACTAAATATGGAAAAAGAAAAAGCCGACGGCAAAACAAGGGTGGATGAAGAAAAACAGACCATCGGCAGAAAAGAGAAAAACCCGATATGCCCAAAAGGGGTGGACAGCAAAGAGGTGAATGACTATATAAGGATGGATGACGTGAGACCAGAATGTGTGTCGACATGAGACCAGCACGTTCATCGGTGTGACACTAGAACGTGCGTCGGCATGAGACCAGAATGTGTGATGACGTGAGACCAGGACGTGAAACAGCAAACCAGAAACGTACGTGAGTTGTGAAACCAGCAAAGTGTGTAAACCAGAAACGTGCGTGAGATGTGAAATGCCAAACCAGAAACATGAGGCAGGTCATGAGATGTGGAATGGCAAATAAAAAATGTAAGGCAAGTTGTGAGATAATAAGATTGTGAAATAGGAGAAAGGTGAGACCATGAGACGGTGAAAATAGAGCTGTGTGAGACAACCTAAAGAAGGAATTCGACGGAGCATTGAAAGAACTCAATGTATTTACAGATTTTTTCAAGAGAGGTTAGAGAGCATTGTGGTGAACTTTTAAGCAACAGTGAAGTAGCCATTCAATTCAATAGAGGCAAGACAAGTTAGAAGAAAGGTAAACATAGTAAGTGACAATCTTTGTAATGTACTTGCTTAGTATTTACAATAATGAAAGGAGTAGAGGATTAAGAAATCCATTGTAACTGGTATTTTCAAGTATAGTGGATTGTCTCGATAGAGGGAGAGTCCTTACCATCGTGGGTGCACGTCACGTTGACGAAACCACGTAAATCTTGTGTGTCCTTACTTTGTTTTATGTTCTATGTTTTGAATTAAGTTGTGTGAACGTAGCAAAAGTATTAGCCAACCTATAACCTAACGAAGACCTGATAGGCAAGGTGTTTGAAAAGTAACTTTGGGGACTATTGTGATTAGTAGGTAGTAATAGATCTACCTTAGTCGAATCTGAGAAAGAGTTCGCTTTTAAAAAGAAGTTGAAGTTGTTAACATATCTACGAAATGTGGTGATACTGATTCACCCCTTCTCTTAGTATCACAGACTAGTAAATTATAGGGTGAAGTTGAAAACTTTAATTGGTATCAGAGCTTGGTTCACCAGTTTAAAGCTTAACAACTTGGTATACTAGTTTGAAGGGTTTTAAAAGTTTTAACTTATTTAGCATACTAAGAAATGGATGCCAGTACCAACACCAATACTACTTATAGCAAAAAGGTTCCAATCTTTAATGGAACCAACTATCATATGTGGAGAGTGAGAATACAGGTGGTATTTGCAATTATAGGCATGAACATGGTGAAAGCCATACAGGAGAGTTTTTGGCCCCAGAAGAAGGTAAAGATCTAACCCCAATGGAATTAAGGTAGTTTGAGATAAATGGGAACACCTCAAACATCATCATTTCAGCATTAACAAATGTTGAGTATGCTAAAGTTATAGACTGCAAATCTATTAAGGAAATATAGGATAAACTACAGAAAGTCTATGAAGGTGATGGCAAAATGAAGGAGGCTAAGCTTTAAGTGTTCAAGGAGAGATATGAATCTCTCAGAATGTAGAAAAATGAGACAGTTCAAGAGTTCTTCACTAGGGTTATTGATGCTGTAAACGATTTTAGAAGTCATGGGAAGAACAAGAAGGACTTATCTATTGTGAAGAAAATTCTGAGAATTTTGCTTGAGAGGTTTGCCTTAAAGGTGGCAAATATAGAGGAGAGTAGAGATCTCAATTCTATGTCTTTGTATGATCTCCATTGTAATCTCATTGCATATGAGATGAGAATAAAGTCAACTGAGAGCTCCTCAACGTCAAAGGTATCAAAGGAGGTAGCTTTCAAAGCTATGAAACACTTGAAGATAAAAGAAGAGGAAGAATCATCCAGTAAGGATGATGATGGTGATGAGGAAGAAAGTGAAGGTGAAGTGTTGGCTTATTTCACAAGGAAATTCAAGAAGGGGTATAATAAGGGAAAAAGACAGTTGTCCTTGAGATGTTATCATTGTGAGCAGATTGGACACTTTGCTTCTTAGTACAAAGTAAACTTGATGTGAAGATGAGGATGGTGATGATGAGCCGAATTCAAAATGGAGAAGACCATCATTCAAATCAAAGAAGTCCAGCAAGAAGACTACCAACCCAGAGAAGAAGAAGAGAGGCTCATTCAAGAGTTATATGAGTCAAAGAAAAGAAGCTAATGAGGAGGAAGATGAAGACTCATCAGATTAGCATGCCTTTATTTCATCAGCTCAAAGTGGTAGTTCAACCTCTGAAGAGGAAGAGGAAGTTGATGAAGAAGAACTAAATCTTGAAGTTGAGTTGAAAGCAACTTCAAAGGAGATAATCAAAAGGGGCAGAACCATAAGAAGGTTAGAGGCCCATATAAAACAAGTTGAAGCAAAGTCTGAGGAATTTGAAAGTCAAAAGGATGAAATAAGGGCTGAACATATTAACTTAAAGAGAAGATTTGAAGAACATATCAAAATATGCGAAGACCTTACAATAGAGCTTGGCTCAAAGGGCTCTAAAAATTGAAGAAATAGAGAAAGAGTTGCTGAGACTTCAACTACAACTCAAAAGGAGTGAAGAGAACTTGCAAAAGCTTGAAATGATAAGAGAAACAAGTTTTGCAAGAGAAAAGATGAATGAAGAGAAAGTGCAGTAATTTAAGGCTACATTACTCAAAGATAATAAGAATTTGCCACAGAAGTTAAAAGAGAAGGTTATGTCTTAGGAGAAGATAATTGAGAATAAAGAAGATTTGAAGAAGAAACCTAGGGTGGCAAATAAAAATGAAGAAAAAAAGGTCAGCCAGTAGAGGGTTACGGCTGAATAGAAGAAGGAGAATAAGGTGATTGAAATAAAAGTCACATAAGCAAAGAAGCCAACAACTTTGCCTATACCGAAAGTAATGAACAAAAGAAAACAAGCTGTGAGTAGACCCAAGAAGGGGCAACATCAAGGTCATTGTCTTTATTGTGGGGTTTGGGGTCATAAGGTGAGTAAATACTGGTAAAGAAGGCTAGTATATGTCTTTAACTTGAGAAGATACGATGTTGCATATAGGGGGAGACAATACAAAATTTAGAGGAGAACACCTGTCGTGAGTTCTTGCACATACTGTAAAAGGCAAGGACATACTGACAAGGAGTGTTGATGGAAGCCCAAACTAATAGTTTCAAAGAACAAGTTTGTTGTATTGGCAGATTTGGATCATTGTGAAAGGTGTGAGCAGGATGACCATAATACCAAAAGATGCATGACACTTCTTCTTGAGCAAGAGAAGGCACTCGATAGCACAGTAAAAACAATTGGTGCAATCAAATTTGAGAAAAAGGAGAAAGCTATCTTCAAGCCAGTTCAAAGGAAAGAATATAAAGCAAAGATAGAGGTAGCCAACATAGCTGAAATTACACTAAAGGCTGACTACAAGAATAAGCAGTGGATCCTTGGTAGTGGATGCACTTCACACATGATAGGAGATAAGAGTACATTATCAAAGCTAAACAAGTCAAGAGAAGGAAGAGTCAAGTTTGGCAATGATGATTTACTCAACATCAGTGATCAGGGGTCAGTAAATATTAGAAAAGGAAAGCTGAAAGATGTTCTGCATGTTGAAGGACTCAGCTATAATCTAGCATATGTTAACCAGTTATGCAATAAAGATCATAAAGTGATATTCATAAAAATTGGTTGCCAAGTAAAGAGTAAAGAAGGCAATATTGTTACAGCCGAGAAGGCAAAATTGGTTGCCAACTGGAAATTTATATGTGATTGATGAGGACGAGACAAATAGTTGTTTACTCACCAAAGAAGAAGAAAATCAAATCTAACATAAGAGGCTGGGACACTTAACACAGAAGAACATGAGGAAGCTAACCACTACTTATGCAATTAGAGACATTTTTGACCTCAGGAGAGAGAGTATGTTTGTTCAGCATGCTTTAAAGGAAAACATGTTAGAAAGTAGTATAAGACCAAAGAGTTCAGTTTTAAAGCAGTGTTTGACATTATACATATGATTTATGTGGATCGATGAGGGCAAAAGGATTGAATGGTGAGAGGTACTTCATCTTATGTGTTGATGATTACTCCAGAAGGACCTATATAATGCACCTCAAACACAAGTTAGAAGCTCTGAATTGCTTCAAAAGATACAAAAGATTGGCTGAAAATGAGAGTGGAAGGAAGATCAAAGTATTGAGGTTAGATCAAGCCACTAAACTTACAAATGAAGCTTTTGAAGATTACCTTGAGAAGCATGGTATTCACCATTAGATGGCAGCAACAAGAACACCTTAACAGAATGGGGTGGTAGAGAAGAAAAATAGAGATGTGGTTGAAATGGCAAGAACTCTACTACTGAAATCCAAGCTTCACATAAGATTTTGGATAGAAGCAACATTTACAGCTGTACATCTACTGAATAGAGTCTTACTAAGGCCTAATACTGATAAGACTCCATATGAGCTATGGAGTGGAAAAAAGACAACAGCCAAGTATCTCAGAATCTTTGGTAGCTCATGTTTTGTGAAGAACAAGGAGCAAAACTTGGGAAAGTTTAATGCTAGGTATGATGAAGGCATATTTGTGGGATATTGCATAAGCTGGGAAAAGTAATCACGTTCAATGATGTGAGAATAGATGAGAACTAAAAAACAATGCAAAATGGAGAAGCTGAGGACAATGAAGAAGATGACTTCAAGATAAATGAAGAATCAGACCAACCTAAAGAAAAGGAACAAGAAAAAGCCAAGTTGGTTTGCAAAGGCTACACTCAAATAAAAGAGGTAGATGTTCATGAAACTTTTGCACTAGTGGCAAGGTTAATAACTATTAGGTTCCTAGCTTTGGCAGCACATAAGAGGTATAAAGTTTATCAGATGGATGTGAAATTAGCCTTTCTATGGAGTACAAATCAGTGAGGATGAGACACATGTATGCAAGTTGAAGAAAGCCTTATATGGCCTTAAACAAGCTCCAAGAGCATGGTATAATAGGCTGGATGTGTATTTGAGAAGGTTGAACTTCAAAAGAAGAACAATTCATAATAACCTATATGTGTTCAACTTAGAGAAAGGTTAGTTGATAACCATAGTATATGTAAACAACATCATCTATGGAGGGGATCACTCTGAGCTATGCCAAGATTTTGCACAGAAGATGAGTGAGGAATTTGAGATGTCATTGATTGGAGAAATGAATTACTTTCTTGGATTACAGATAAAACAGTGTGAAGAAGGTATTTTTATTTCTTAGATGAAATATGCCAAAAAAAATGCTAAAAACATTTGGCATGAAGGATAGCAAACCAATCAGTACCCTTATAACAGTAGGCTGCAAGTTAACTAAAGATCAGGAGGGAAAGAGTACAACTATAGAGTATAGGAAGATGATAGGGAGCCTTTTGTACCTTATAGCATCAAGGCCTAATCTTATGCAAGCTATGTGCATTGCTAGCAAATTCCAAGCTGATCCTAAGGAATCTTATATGTTGACAGTGAAAAGAATCCTAAGATACCTCAAAGGGACACTGGAAATAAGTTTGTGGTATCTGGACATGGATTTTGTAAAACTACAAGCATACACTAATGTAGATTGGCCAAGAAGTATAAATGACAAAAAATCAACCAGCAGCTATAGCTTCTACTTGGGTTCAAAGTGTGTTGCATGGTTAAGTAGAAAGTAAAACAGTGTTGCTTTGGGCACAGCTGAGGCTGAGTATATGGCTGCTTGTGCAACATATACTCAAGTGATATAGATGCAAAGACAATTGGCAGACTTAATTGTTGAAGTGAAGTTACCAGTAAGTGTACTTTGTGATAATCAAAGTGCTATTGATCTCAGCAAGAATCCAATTCAACATTCAAGGAGAAAGCATATTGACATCCGGTATCACTTTATCAAAGATCAAGTGGAACAGGGTATAATTCAGTTGGAGTATATTGGCACTAAAGATCAAATTTCAGATATTCTAACTAAACCTCTGTCTACAGAGATGTTTGAAAAGCACAGAATGAGTCTATCTGTGCAAATGCCTCATTGAGCTTGAAGTTCAAGTGAATCCTCCATTTCTACTTTGCGAGTTTTTTTTGTAATTGGTTGGCAAAGGGGGAGCTATTAAGAAAGGGGGAGTTGTAATTGTTGCATAATAGTTTTTGTTATGAGTGTTGCCAACAATTACAAAGGGGGAGATTGTTGTTCCCATAGCCTTGTATGGGTTGTAATTATTGTCAACTAGATTTAAGTGTACAAGTAATTTGACATGGAGGGGTAAGAAAGTAAAGCCATATAGAAGGATAAGAGAGTAATTTGAAACTACATGGAGGGACAAGAAAGTAAAACCACACCCTTGCAAGAGAGAAAACCTACACAGGAGAAAAGAAAAAAGGATGATACAATAAAATAGGAAAGACGGCCAAAGGAGAGAAGAAACGACATATACACTACTGAGAGAGCAAAACGGTAGAATAAGGGGTACACAGCTGGACAGTGAGAGAGAAAACACGACTGGATGGGGAAGGAGAGAAAAACCTGACACGACTAAAGAGGAGAGTGAAAGGCAAAGGAACGGCACACTAACAGTCGACAAAGAGACAACACGGCCAAAAAATAGTGACCAGCAAAAAGGAGAGAAAAATCTAACAGCCCAAAGATGAGAGTGGATGGTAAAACAAGGAGACAACACAGCCAAAGAATATTGGATAGTGAGAGAGATCCAACTAGATGGTAAGAGAGATCCGGCTAGATGGTAGAACGGGTGTGGATGAAAAAAAAAAATACCATTGGTCGAAACGGAGAAAAACCCAACACTGCCAAAATTGGGGGCTAGACGGCAGGATGAAGAAAAGCAAACCACCGGCAAAAAAGGGAGAAAATCCGTGATGGCCAAAATTAGAGTGGATGGCAAGAGAGAAAAATGGACGACACAAGTGGGTTGTAAAAAAGAAAACCATAGACAAACAATCACCAGCAGTCGGCATGAGACCAAATCGTGCGATGGTGTGAGACCAGAATGTGTAACGACATGACTAATCAGAAGTGTGGGGCAGGCCATGAGACATGAAAACCTAGACCAGAAGCGTGAGTGCAAGTTGTAAAGCTGTGAGACAGTGAAAGCAGGAGTTGTGTGAAACAACCTAGAGAAGGAATTCGGTGAAGCATTGGAAAGAACTCAATGTATTTTCAGATTTCTTCAAGAGAGGTTAGAGAGTATTATGGTGCACTTCTAAGTAGTAGTGAAGCAGTCTATTCAATTTAACAAAGGCAAGACAAGCTAGAAGAAGGGTAGAAACAGTAAGTGACACTCTTTGTATTGTACTTGCTTGGTATTTGCAATAGTGAAAGGAATAAAGGATTAAGATATTCATTGTAACTATATTATGAACATTAAGAGTACCATACTTGTATTCTCAAGTATAATGGATTGTCTCGGTAAAGGAAGAGTCCCTACCATCATGGACATACGTCACATTGACGGAACCACATATATTTCTTATGTCCTTACTTTGATTTACATTCTGTGTTTTGAATTGAGTTATGAACACAGCTAAAATATTATCGAACCCATAACCTAAAGAAGACCTAATCAAGAACATCCAATATGTCTAATAAGCAAGGTGTCTAAAAGGTGACTTTGGGGACTATTGTGATGAGTAGGTAACAATAAATCTATCTTAGTCAAATTTGAGAAAGAGTTCACTTTTGAGAAGAGTTTAAAGTTGTTCACATACTTGCATATTGATGAGAGTAAAAGTATTAAATAAGTAGAATACTTTGGCTTAAATTATCAGAGTGTGTTTTTAAGGGGTGTGATACTAATTCACCCCCTTATCAATATCATAGACTAATAGATCTTAGGGTGAAGTTGGGAACTTCACAACAATAGATGTAAAGATTCATAGCAACAACAAAAATTTTAGATCTAAGCATAATGAATCAACAAAGGAACTAGGCTCTGATACCAATTGATAAAGACCTTTTTAGATCTCACACTAAGAAGGGAAGGGGGTGAATCAATGTGAGATCTTTACTTTCTACAAATCTATCCAAATTAGACCTATGTGACTTATTAAAGTTTATGATTCATTTTTATCTTGCTTCTTTATGTAAGAATGACTATATGGATATCAAGTAAGTGCAAGCACCTAAGAATACATAAAATTTTTACATAGTTTACCCACAATATGTGAGCTATGTCCACAGTGTGATAGGATCACTTCTAGATCACATGATCCACTCTTATTATCAAGAGATATATCTGATGTTGTGAAAGAATCTTTCCTTAACCACTATAGAGGGATCATTCCTTAACTACTTACAATGATCTTCCGATTACCCTAAGGGTTTCCCATCCATCCTTGAAATATACAAAATACTCTACTTGTGACAATGAGAAGCCCATACATTGCAAGAAATGGGGTTTGCTTGAGCCATTTATGTATAACTTTTTAAGCTATCATATTCAAGGCAAATATTAGACAAACCTTAATCATGTGCCTTGTAAAGAGCTTCTTTGATTGCAAGTAATTCTATGATAGCTGATGAGTAAGTGCCTATAATATATTTTAGGAACACAAGCAATGGTTCTCCCTACCTCCCACATAAAAGTACCTTAACCCTAGCACCACCCTCTATTAAGATGACATCAGTATTAATTTTAATCAAACCAACCTCTAGTGTAGGCCATTGAGTTTGATGACTTTATTGTTTGGTCGTTTGCTCTTAGTTTGAATTTGCTTTCTTAAAGTCTTTATGTAATTGCAAGGTCATACGTATAACTTTACTCATTTGATATTGCTTATTTTTCCTTTGTAATAAATTGCTTCCTTTCCAAATTGCCCAAGCAATCAATAGCCCCAACTTAGCATGTTCCTTATCCCTTGTTTGACTGAAATGAAATATTCAATCACATAGTTCAAATGTTTAAATTCCTTTATTTAGAGACTAAGTGGAGACATAAACCACACACTTAACATCCACAAGCATTGAAACAAGGTGTGAGAAATCAATTCTAAGGATACACCATAACGTTGACATATTCCATCCATTACCATACCTCTTTGAGCTAAATTATCATTTATTGGCAACAAGTTCTTGTAAACTCTCCAAGTGAAGTGTTTAACTTTTTAAGGAATTTATAAGTTCAAAATATGCTTCCAAAACCCCTTATCCCTTTTATTTGAGGGTGATATGGTAGGCATATTTTTGTCTAAAGCTACATTCCTCTGACCAATATGATAAGTGCTCCTTATTGAGTAACCTTGTGATGATTATATGCTAGATAAGTTTATCTTAAAGACACCTAATGCTAGGGGAAATCAAGAGGATCTAGGCTTTTTAAAAGGCATAAACAATTGTTCAACAAATCATCATATTTTACCATTTCAATTTAGGGTCGATAATTTGTCTAGAGTAGATGGATTATGTAGTGAAAGAATACAAAAACTAGCTTAAATAGGAAGCCGCAGATCCTATTAGGTATCTATTTTTCCTTCCATTACCAATACATCAAATGATTCCTTGATGTAATAAAAGATAAGTAGCACATTTTTTTTTTCTCTAACTATAACTTAGAGAAAAATCCAATTAGGCCTCCAAAATGGGACACTTTAGAGACCATACGGCCTTTAGTATCTAAACTAAGAGAGAAACTCATTAATGATAAGGAGTCATTTCTATTTATTGAGCATTGCAAGATTAAGCAATGAAAAATTTAGAATCTTAAATTCCTTATTACATTAGGACATATGAGCTTATTTTAAGAGGCCTAATGTATTTTCCGTTTTGTATCATAACTTCCCTACCATAACTTATTGACTAATAAAGCCAACTTTTCACATAAATTAAGTGGGAGCAAAAAATAGCTCATAATATATAGGAAATTGGCTCGTATAACTATTTTTACTTACATCTCTTTACTTAACAATGAAAGGAATTTATCCTTCTAGCCACTAATCCTCTTTTTGACTCTATCCAATATCATCCTAAAAGCCTATTTCTTGAAGTAACCAACGAGCATAGGTAAGTGAATGTACCTCTATAACCGTCTTATGTCTTTAACTCCTAAGCAATTTCTAATTTCTTGTTAAGTGTCAGCTTCCACATTTTGACTAAAGGAAATTTTGGTCTTTTCCAAGTTTATTTGTTGCTTTAACATAATTTTATAATGAGAAAGAAGCTCCTTGATTTGGCTATACTCATAAGTAAATGCCTTTAAAAAATATAAGGTTGTCTTTTACAAAGAAACATGGATAATTGTTAGAGCTCTTTAGCAAATTCAAACCTACTTGTTTTTCTTCGTATAGCAACATTTGTTAAAAGAGCAAAGAGTCCCTCTACACACCAAAGAAATAAGTATGAAGGGTCCTTTTAGATCATTGAAATGGATCCCTAAGAGTAGAATTAACAAGCACGGATTTACTTATATGAACCCATGTGGAGCATAATTCCCTTAAGAAAGGACCTCTACTCTATCATAATCCTTACTCATATCTGTTTTCAAGGCTAAATGATTAGATTTCCTAAAATACTTGTGATTCATATACAATGAGCATATTATTTGTAATGAATTGCCTTGACACATGGGCACTTTAATTTTCTAAGATAATTAAAGGAACAACAATTTTAAGGTTATTGGTCACCACGTTACATATACTAATAAGTCTGTAAACTTTACAATGAATAGGCAAAGACACCTTTAAGATGGGAGAAAATTTTGTAAAATTAATAAGGCTAGGATTTACTCTATGATTGAGAATATTTGAGGCCAAAACCACCCCATTGTCACCCACAATGTGCTAAAGGATTGATAGAAACTAACAAACAAGCCATTAAGACCCAATACCTCTGACAAGTGCATCTGTTGAAGGGCTTAATGGATCTCCTTTGGCATATAAGCTCAAAAAAACATAAAGTTCATTTGATTTGTAACCCATTTGCTCATAGTTTGTATAATTGGCCTTATATCACTTGGTCCTTAAGAATTGAAAAAAGTCCAATAACAAATTAAGAGTCTTAAAAATAAAAGAATTAGAGATATGTTAACCTTAATCGTTAACAATTTGTTCAATTAGATTGTATGCTTGCCTTTAAGAAGCTATGCCATGTAACTCTTCACCTATGGGACCAGATGGTCTCCTCCCACTTCGATAATTCATCCGTCTTTGTTTAAAACATTTTAAGCATTGATATATTAGTTTTTATAGGGGGACTCATCTCCAAAACAAATTAATGCTATTTATAATCCTAGATTTGATTATTCATAAACCTAAAGGTCTCCCTTCCCTAACTTATCAAAGTCTTGTTGCATCCTACAATTATGGCATGAAAATTAGTTGTCAATTTACTAACTCCTTTATATTGCCCAAAATTTGCTATGGTTGCCTCAATAAAAATAAAATTGAGCCATATGTTTTAAAATTGAAAATTTTTTTCCCTTTTTGTTAGGAGCACAATAAAAATAATAGAAAAAACAAAATAGATACCTAAAATGGGTTGTGGTCAAAACCAAATTGAGAGAGATGCGTAACTGTTTAGTATTCATACAAAGAGTATCCAATTATCATATAATGAATTTGGTAGTCTAATTAATGAATTTATTTTTTAGTTTTTTATTGGCAATCATAATTGTAATTAGTTTAATATTATTATAACTAATTAGGTAACCTATGACTCAACTTAAACTAGGCCGAAATATCTTAAAATTTTACTTTTATTTTCTTTAGTAAAAAAATTTAAAAATTCTTATAATGATATAATTAGTATAATCTTATTCAATATTCCCATAAATGAAAATATCTTTGTTTTTCTTTTTTTTTTTTGAATGATAAGAATATTATTTAAGGTTGTCTCAACTTGATGCAACCAAAAAAATATAGTAATAAGTGAAATAAAGTGTTATCAGGGTGGAACTCCCCCTACCTTATGCAAAAAGTGAAATATAACTTCACAATTTTAATGACCAAAAAACAAACAACCCCTTTTATCATATCCTATGGCCCACGATAAAAACAAGATAAACACTTTATTGTAAGCTCTCATTCCAATGCTACCATTAAATATAAGCATCACCCTCCTCTTAATCTACTTACTCACCTTTTATATCCATATGCCTTTAACCCCCACCTACTCCTTTACCATATGTGTCTAATCCCAACATCTAAAGCCACACTATAAAAGGCAAAGACTTAGATGTTATTAGTTTCTCCAAGTCATCAAGAAAAGAGTTACATTTGTATGGCTTGTATGAAATGAGACATTTCCATTTGATAATAACGAGACATTTCCCTTTGATACTAACATAATCTCTCAAAAAATTGCAAAAAGGAACCATGGTTGACACTCCAATTTTTATTTACTTAAGATATAACAATAAGGGAGTTGTTCTCTATTATTAAGTTCAGTTATGTCGCATTTTCCTATCGACCCTATAATTCTAATGCTTTTCTAATTGAAAGAAATTTTTCTTTGTAATTAGTTTAAAGAAGATGCATTTAACCTTCTTGTCATAACTCCTTAAAACTCCCTCAATACCAATTACACCTGTGCTACTAATTATGGAGGCATCTATATTAAACTTGTAATAACTCTCTAACAGAGTTTCCCACTTCTTCCTATCATATGGCTCCTTTCTACTTCTTGGTAGCATTATGTTTGCAATACCCAACACAAACCCATTAAGTGTGAAGCCACTATGAAGTCATCTAGCCTTAGCCCACTTTAGCATTTAGATGTGAATCAAGTCATTAACATTCTCTACTACAAAGGGCTTGTCTTTAAAGATCAATTCATTTCTCGCTAACTACATAGATCATACTATTGCATAAAATCTCATAATTTATATTTCCTTTAATTTACATTCCTTTTCTAATTGTAGCTAAGACTCCCAAACCATGCCAATGGACTAAGGGATCATATAATGTATTCCTTACCATTTCAAATAGAGACACCAAATTTACCATATGGAGTACTAGTGCACAAATAAATGATTGATTGACTTTGGGGTTTGTCTATAAATTGGGCAGTTGTCCTTTTATGCTCCCAATAACCAAGTCATCCTTTCATTCATTAGAACTTTTTCTTGAATTGGTTACCAACAAAAAATTTTGACTTTTGGCTCAATCCTAAAAAGTTTATTCCTTAGACTATCTAGTAGGTCATCATAGGACTTAACCAAAAAATACTCAACATTTTCACCTTGCCAAATGAACCTATCAATCTCCTTATAGGATAAATAACACATTTCTAACATATTATAGAGAAACTATAATATCATCTCTGTTTATATTATTCAACTAATTAGATCAAAAAGGAGAAATGGTTATAATCTAAATAGGATTATAACTCTAAGTAAGTGAAAAACTTTACTTCAGGAATATCTAACATAGTAAAAATGTAATAAAATAAAATATCTTTCCAATCATCACAATCTTTATGCTACTTCAAAATTTTACCAAGCTATTTACAACTAATTTACCAACGTTTTCTAATAGTTACACAATATTTATGCGATGATTTAATGATTCTTTATATGTTGTTTTTGAATAAGACTTAACGAATGGACTTGGATTAAAACTTCGGGTCTTAGATTCTAATTATAATTGCTTTATATAATAAATATTAAATAATCATAACACCACAAACAACAATATAATGTCTCATTGCAAAATTACCAAAATTTATAAATTTAATTTTTTCTTGTTAAATGTTGTTCTAATTATTAATTAATTTTCTATTTTTTGATAAGTGATGCAGTCGCCAACTCCCAAACTTTAGTAATGCACTACAATGGTGTATAAGGGGAAACTATGATACGTGTTTTTTTTATGTAAATGTGATAAAGACCTTCTTAAGTCTCACATTGAGAAGGGGAGAGGGTGGATTATAGTAAGATACTCATTTTTTATAAATCTTTCTAGATTTAACTTCTATTACTTGTTAGAACCGATGATCTAATTTTTATTTTCTTCTTTATGTGAGAATGGTCACACGGATATCAATAAAATGTAATTACCTAAGAACCCATAGTAATTTTTATGTGGTTCACCCATAATGTGTGAGCTATGTTCACAATGTGATAGGATCACTCATAAATCACACAATCTGCTCTTATTATCAAGGAATACAATTATAATGTAGAAAGATCACTGTTTAACTACTTATGATGATCTCCCAATTACTGAGTCAATCTCCTAATCAATCAAAGGTTTGATATCCCGATCATTAGATGAGATGATCTCCTGATCACTCCAAGGGTATCCCACCCCTTTTAACAAGTTTATCAAGAATTTAGTAACTAACAGATTCCTGAGAAGGATCACTTAATGTGCACAGACTGCGAATGCAGAAAGCAGATATTTTCCTTTCTTACTACTAGTCTTTACACAAACTTTATCAGTCTTTTCTCTACAAGTTATTTCCACTACAGGTTATCTCTATTGCAAGTTCTCTCTCCTTGTTGCCAATGTTGCCTCATTTGCTATCTCAGCAAGTTCTCTCCTCTACTATTGGTGTTGCTTCGATAGGTTCTCTTCTCTACTACCAGTATTGCCTCAACAGGTTCTCTCCTCCTACTACTGGTGCTGTCTCCTTTGGCCTTGGCAGGTTTTCTTCCTCTGTTGTCTCACCTATTGCCTTGGCAAGTTTCCTCACCATTACCTTGGCAAGTTGCCTCACCTGCTGCCCTAGAAGGTTTCTTCCCCAACTATTGATGCACATTTTCTCCTCTATTGTTGCAAGCTACTGGACTTGCTACTAGGGCATGTTTTCTCCTTTGTTGCTACAAGCTACTGAATTTGCTACAGAGACACATTTTCTTCTTTGCTACTATAAGCTGTTAGTTGTGCTTGCACTTGTAACTATTGCTAGTTGTGCCTATTGTAATCTGCTAGTTATGATTTACCCACTGCTAGTTCTGTACGCTGTTATTACTGCTGGTTATGCCTACACTTGCTACCTTTACTAGTTGTGTCTGCACTTATTGCTATTGCTACCAATGCTGTAATTACTGCTAGTGTTGTGGGCTACTGCTATTGTTATGGGTTACTGCTGGTATGGCGGGTTACTGGTGGTGTTATAGGCTACTACTGGTGTTATAGGTTGTTACTAGTGTTATGGGCTGCTATTGGTGTTGCAGATTGTTATTGGTGTTACTGGCTGTTGCTGGTGTTGTAGACTGCTACTGATGTTGTAGGTTGTTGCTGGTTTTGTTTGCTACAAGTTACTGGTTTTTTTACTGCAATAATAGGATTCCTTGGGTGGCTGCTGCAACTCTTTCTCCCTTTGGTTTGGTCAACTACTGCCTTCTTCTTTCTTTATTATGGCTGCTACACACCTTCCTTTCTAGTTTGGTATGGCTATTGCACATTTTTCTCTCCTTGGTGCTGTACCTCTCTTGGCTAGCTACACCTCTCCTTAGTTGCAACTCTCTTGATCGATTGCACCTTTCTTTAGCTACAACTCTCTTGCCTAGCTACTACTATAAGCTCCTTGGCCAGTTGCTACCTTTTTCTTCCTTTGGTGTGGCTGCCAATTATTACAACTCCTCCTTCGGTTGGTGTGGCTGCCTCATTTTTTGGTGGCTACTATCACCTCTTCTTTGGCCAGCTGCTGTTATAACTCCCTTGGTTAGCTACTGCTTTCTCCTTGGTGGCTGCCTTCTTTGCCTTGGACAGTCATAATCTCTTGGGTGATTGCCTCTCTCTTTGTCATTTAACTCTCTTTGGTCGACTACACACCCTTTGCCACTTAACCTCTCTTTGTCATTCTCTCTCAAAATTTTATAGCCTACACACGTCTTGCAGTGCATGGAGTTATTTATAGAGCCTTAAGATTAGAGTTGCACATTCATCAACGACCAACATTGCTTCCTAATGGTTGCCCTACAATCAACGGCTAGATTTGATTCCTAAAATTTATGGTCAATAGTTAAGGGTTAACAGTCAGCCTTGACCCTAAAATTTAGGGTTAACAGTTAATATTAACTCATTGACTTTAGGGTTAACTTGTCATTATTGATTTTTCCTAATGACTTTTATGCATATCAACAACATTCAAAACATCAAATCAATACAAACAATGTAAGATGCTATTAACAACAAATCTAATATTAGTCATTAAAAATGGACTCAACAAAATGTTCACGTATATAAATGGACCAAGGTGTTTAAGAGTATGGACTATTGTGCACTTATTTTAGGGTAACATGTAAAATTGTCTCAAAGTACAAAACAAGGTCAAATTTTAATGAAATTGCTCACATTTATTTTTCCAACAGCTTATATTAGGCAAAATTAAAAAATGATAACTACAATATTTTGTTCCAGGTGCAAGCTTGAAGAAAAACTACTTTAGTAATTGCTCACATTTATTCCTTTTTATCCTCCATTCAACCTACTTCCCTACTCCCCTCCCCCAACTACCGAATGTAAAGCCTTTCAAACACTCTTTAAGTCATAAGCTAATATATATAATAATTTAACCTACAATATTACCGGGTATGGAGTCATCTACGTGCAAGAGTTTATTCCATACCAAGTGAACCATGGAAATGTGACCTATATGATAAATTCTTTGCATTATTAATCTGCCTGCTTCTTATAGTGGCTTATTGATGTCAATAGTTCTTTGCATGTTTTTGGATCAAACCTAGGAAATGGATCTGTATAAGAAATCTTGACCATAGATTCTAACCGTGATTGCCTTGTATACAATAAAATTATACAATTATCATACCAACAACAACAATATTATAAGGCTCATTACTGAATTATATAAATGTATAAATTTTATAATTCTGGTTGTTTGTTGGACTAATTGTTAATTTCTAGTGCATTCACCGACTCCCAACTTACTAATGCACTGCAATGGTGTATTGAAAATGTTAATGTACATACATAGACTAAGATGTTTAACAATATGGATTATTATGTACTGATTGTAGGGTAACCCGTAAAACTGTTAGAAAGAACTATAATAAAATAGAGTATCTAACCAGTAATCACATTCCCTACTGGCTTTAATTTTTGGGGTGACCAAAAACAGGAGCCTTGAATTAATTTTGTCGGAGCCACGGTGGAATTGCTTGAGTTTATGGTGGGACAAATCAAACTAGCATTCCTATCAATCAACTCTCCAAGAAAGAGGAAAAAGAGCTCAATGACAGCAAGGAGACACCCTTAAAGATTCTTTGAATTCCCTCCAAATTGTTGGCATCTTTTTTTATTACTTTTATCTTTGAAAATACCGAATGTGAGTGATTTTGTCTAATTCAGCCCACAATTGTTTTTGAGTCGATAAACTGCTTAATAGTTGCAGCCCTCGGCTACATGGAACAATTATATTGGATCATACATATGTGAATATGTAGCTACATCGGTTGCCATTCGCAATTCACAGTATACACTTGTCAACTGGATAATTCTCAAATTGCATTCCTAGCGTCGAGCAAGTCTAAATTCAACAGAAGCCCTTTAAAACAACGAACTTGCACCAACTAAATCGCAAAGCTCTTTACATTAGCTCGATCTCCACGCCACAACTTGGTGGAGGCTCCCTACTTATCGCACAAGTCAAGAAGGAAAAGAAAAGGGTTAATTTTCCAAACTAGGACACACGAGAAATATGCAGTCAACAACTGATGGTGAGCTCGGCCCTAAGATGCAGGGTACCGTTTATGAAATAAAGGCTGTCCTCAGCCATTAGGCACGTCCATGGTATGCTAAATAAATTTCGATATCCAACAGCCTTGCCGCCAGTGAACTTGTAGTTGCCTTTATATTTGCTAACAAACTCTTCCGTTGGCTTTACCCTCGCTGCAAATTCATAGTCCACAGCAAAACACACGGAACCTTTCTCCTGCATCCCGAGAAACAGCCCAAAACATTGAAAAGAGCTTTGCTGGTCCATGTTGCAATGTGCTGACAAGAAAAACCCCTGGCCACCCAGATGAAATGCTTGAGAATACACCCGTCCAGATGGGAACAAATTTGCACACTCCTCATGCTTTAAGTCCAGGTACACCACACACTGTTGCCTTGGTAGCTCAAATTCAACCACTTTCACAGGCCTATATTTGTAAGCACGCTCGACAAAACGACGATTTGAGGTGGCGGCCTCCTCTGCTGCTAGGGTTCGTTGACGGTGGGGTGCCTCAGCCTTGAAAAATAGAGCCTCGAGCACAAGCTTGGATGACACTTCATGATCAAAGTCATTACATGTTAACACCTTTTTAAGCTTCCGACAAGTCATGTAGGGGAAGCGAATAAAACGTGCTAGGCGTAAGCCTAGGACTTCACGTCTCTCCTCCAGCCGCGGGTACTGAGCTCTAGCCCACTTCAACGCAAAGTCATATACGGCATCTTCAGAAGCAACTTGTAAATCATCACTGGACAATATAGCCTCGATTCCAGCCAATGGCAAGGTTATCACCTCTTCCTGGAACCTGGCCAATGGCATGGCATTAAGAAACATGCATCCCAAAATTAATCCAAGTTTGAGAGTTGAAAAAATAAAGCATTCAATTGTGTTAGCTATTCTCCTATCCCATGAAAGAACCTAATCTTTCAACTGTGTGACCTTGATATGAACCATTTATATTGCAAAAACATAAGACATATATCATATAGGTATAAAAAAATCCAAGAAAGGAACTTACTTTGTGATGTCCTTATAACGGGCTGCTAGGTACTGCTTGGCTGCATCAGTCAATGCCTGGACTGCTTCAGCCATCAAGACACTAGAAGGAAGCTCCAGATAAAGCAAGGCAGAATCTGGTGTCATACGCATGTTCCGCAACAGCTGGCTGCAATGCCTAATGCAGGAAGCAACCTCAAACTTGTCTGCAGCCATGAGAACATCAAGCAATCCAGTAGCCGAAGTTGTAGATAAGGTATTGCTGTACATAAAATTCAGAAGCTCCATAAGGGCAGCTTCCTCTGTTTCAGGGGAAAAGGAAAACAGAAAATTGTGAGCAACTTCTGTCAATTTATAACCATATTCAACCAGATTTTCATGCTAAAATCAGTCTATTCTATTGAGCAAGTAAGACTTTAAAGCTGCCCTCAACAATACACAGATAAGTCTAGAAAATACCAGGTTTAAAGAGGGGGCTAACACAGGTGATGGTTTCTAGAAAAGAGTATCAGCCAAAGAAAAAGATGATGATATTTTCTCATACCACTAGCATTTATACGTAGTGTTACATGCCTTTGCTCTGATTCCCTCATCCCATTCGAGAAGAGCTGTCCAGGACAATATTGATAAGAATGTCAACCGAAATTTGCAACAAGGATCTACTAGGTCAGTTTACAATTGAAGGTAAAAAGGAAAAGGCTGAATGATCCTCACCTTATAGAAAAACGGACTTTTTGCTGCTAAAATAGGAGAGCTAATGTGTAATGTTTTGACTGTAACAGCAGAATAATCCATGTTCCAGTTTGACTCATTACCATCTGCAGCTTCATCACCTGTAAAGGCTACTTAAATCGTATAGCATGTTGCAGTAATTTTTTTTTTTTTAAATTCAATGACTGGCAACTCTTAAAACAATTTAAAGCCACTTTAAAGATGAATAAAATAGGTACTATAATAATAATAATAGCAAGAAAAAGAACAACAATAACAATAACTATAACAATAAAACTAAGAATAACACAGATACACATAATCATGTGGAAACTTGGCTTGTGCTTTTATACAAGGTAGAGGATGTGGCTTGTGCTCCTTGTGCCAGGCTGTAAGTGTTTTACCTTTCATCTGTTTAAATCTAGTTCTAAATACTCTAGTTTTCCTTTCCTTCTTTTCTCAAGATTTAACACACAGATCACAGGGATATCATGCACATGTGGGCCCCTAACCTTCCATTGATTCTTAACTAATATTTTTTGTGTTTGCTCATGTATTTGTTGCTGTGATATTGTGTATAGTTTGTCCTCAATTTCAATCTAGCCAGAAAAAATGTTGCAATGCTAATGTTTCCCTATCTCCTTTTAATTTGTGAAAATGAATTGACCTAATTATCACTTATCACCATTGATTACAAATTAGAAGTTGGCCAAGGAGTAAGAATGATAGGGTCCTAACAAGATTCAATATGCCTTGTAAATAGAGTGACATGAAGTAGCTAAAAAACAGAAGGCCAAATAAAAGTGCCCAAAAGAGACAAAGGCCTATGTAATAATAAGTACACTAGCTAGATTAAGACTTTGAAATATATGTTTACCAGAAGGAGACTCTTCAATCATAGCCACTGCTTCCTCGTCTTGATTCTCACAGCCCTCACAGTCATCCATGTCAGGCTGATTGCAGCTTAAAATTTGCTCCTCTGCACCAACAGACAGATCTGCACCTAAAAGTACACATTAAAACATTAATCAGCATCAACAAGATCAGGAACATGATAATACTAAAACTAAAAGACAGGTTCAACTGAAAAAGAAAGGCATAAGTAGAAAAGGGGAATAAACATCGAACTAATAGTGTTGCGAAAAAAGGAAAGAATTAAATAATCAATAACAAACTACCAGAATTAAGGTGACTGAGAAATATATAAGGCGTGCCACAGAATTTAAAAATCATCTGCCATATAACATAAGAGCTTTGTCTTCTAGTTTCGATTACTAATTTTAACTCTGCAATTCCTCCTCATCCCCTCTGTGACTTACAAAAATTGGCATGGTACATATACAATAGAGACAGAAGAAAAGTGACATTGATGGCTTTTATAGCCTGTATACAAAGAGTAAAGCCTTAAGGCTTTTAAGCCAAATTTTAGGATGCAACTCCAAGGAAGAAAAAAGTGTCTTATCTTCCACTAAAAATATTGTGAAATCACAGCCATATGCATTTCACAGCAGTCATTGTATGTGCAACTTCAATGCAATTCCTTCAGACTTCCTCCTAGAATTAAAATGTTTGACAAATGAGCTGCCATCCAAATTCATCATCAATCTGGAATCCTAGAGGTTAACTATTCAAAAAATGAAGAAGGAAAATTATTCACCATGCCTATGTCCCAGGCTGCAATCCCCAAAACAAAAGAAAAAGAAAATGACCATAAGGGCTCTTTGTTGGCTTCATAAGACACAAGCACAATGACACATAATGGTCATAAATGACAAGATAAAACCACAAGTAGCCGGCAACTTTGCCTCCGCAAGAGGCACAAATGCCAATCCACATCTTGGCTGACTTAATTCAGTTCATGCATGGAAGAGCAACAAATAATTTTTTTTTTTTTTTTCTAATTAGCAGCCAAGCAGAGTTGTGTGCAAAGCCAAAAGGGCCTTTAGATTGTTAAACTTAAGGTCTTCAGATACTTGTTTTTTCTATGAAAACAAAAGTAACAATTACATCAATTTAATCCAACCCATTCTTTCTCCTTTTCACAGTCATTAATGCAGACCCAAAAATCAAACAGATGAAAGACATTCCTTTCTCTTCTTAGAACTTGTACGGCAGCAAAGAGAAACTTGAAGATGAAGCGACCTCCAGCCATTTGCTTCATTTTCTTTTCATTCCTTAATTTTCTTAGCATCCAAGCAGAGACCAAGAAACCGTCAAACAAAATCAAACCTTAAAATAATTTTTTTTACAAGAACATCATTGCTCACTGTCAAAGTCGAAGTTCTCGGAAACCAAATATATCATCAGCAAGATATATTAAAAGAAAAGGTCTGAGAAAGAAAGACAAACCAGTATCCTTCTTGACATCTTCTTTCCTCCGCTTGCAGTGCCGAGCCCAATCGGCAATACTGATGTACCCGTCGCCGTCGGGCCGATCATCAAGCGATCCGCCCATTATCTCAATCTGGAGAAGCCGGTCCGAGAAATTACTATTGTTGAAGGCGAACCCAAAATCTCCATCGGAGACCGGAGCCGAGCGCAAATAATCCGATTCCATCTCCGTTCTCACGTCAAATAGATCTGTGTTGGAACTTTTCATCGAGGACTCTCAATTCAAACGACAAACGAATAAACATAAAATAAATGAAAAAACCAAAGGAAATAATAAATTGGAGAAGAGAAAAAGAGAAAGCGAAACCCTAATCCCCAAAACAAAGTGGTGACCCCGCGCGCTACGTAACGAGAGAGAGAGAGAGAGAGAGAGAGCAATTAAATATCTATGATTATTATTATTATTAGTAGAATTAGTGTATTAATTAATTAATCAGGGGCGTAAACGTAACGCAACCGACGGGGCTGATTTTCGTTATAAAGAGAAACTACGGAAGCTAGTTGCGGTGTCGTTCCCTGTTTTCATTTTCCTTCTTCTTGTACTCTCGGAATTGGTTTTTTCGTTATTCACATTTTCTTCCTTTTTTTTTTTTTTTTACCATTCATTTTGTCTTGTTTCTGTTTTAAATTCAACAATGATGAGGTTTTTCTTCAGCCAAAAATAAAAATCACAACGACGTTACCAGAAAACACCTGACTTCGTTATTTTATATATATTTGTCTATTTTTAATATAGTGAACGAAAATATTAAAGAGCCAATTACATACCATGATTAGTTTCATATAGGATATTAAGAGAGGTTAGGGAGAAATCCCAAGAGTATGGTGAGAATGCAAGCAACAGAAAGGAAATTATTGATTAACTAATATGAAGGAAAGCACCCCCCCCCCCAATTTATTTAGGTGAATGAATTATTTATGTAGATCTATTTATTATAAGATATTATTCTTAAGCAAAATTGTTAGAAATTGCACTTAAATGTTGAATAAAATAGAAAGATTAATAAGTTGGTTACTTAAAGGGAAAGAAAAATAATGTAATACCTACAAAGGCGGTACGGTAAACCAAATTCTATATTAAGTATGAAAATTTTAAAAAGAAAGGGCAAAGTGTGTGAAAATTTTAAGTTTGTACATATCTCTTCACCAATATCAAAAAGAAATTAAAAAAGGAGTTGTGTAAAAAAAAAAGTGAATAAACTTTTCGTTAGAGTAATTATTTTTTTATAAACAAAACCCATAATTAGTGTAAAAAATGGTTAGTAATAGGATTACTAGTGACAAATAGCATTTGAGTAAAATGATAACGAAACATGACTAGAACAATGAATAAAACTTACACATTAATGAGATAGCAAAGATAATAGGAATGAAATATTTATATGGAGAATATAATTGTAACTAAAGATAGAAAGGGTAATGGAAATTAAAGATAGATTTTGTAAAATTTGTGAGTAAAGGAAAATAGTAATTAGTGATATTAGTGTCAATGTTTTAGTTTAATAAAATTAACAAGAAAGGATAATATATTTCAAAGTGTATGTTATTAAATTATTTATGTGTAGACAATTATAAAGTAACTTATAAATATATTGCTTAGTGATTATATGTCTTGTAAAATGTATAAAGTTTATATTATTGAACAAAGGGTTAAGCATTAAAGAATTATCATAGTAATAATAAACTAGTACAATTGGCTTGAATAGGCTAAGGTAATGGTTTTATTAAACATATAATTGCAACAAATGGTAGAGAGTGTATTGATAAATTAAGGTAGACTTTGTAGCATTATGAGTAACTAATAATAATAATCAATAAAGTTGGTGCTTAAGTAAAATTTAATAGAAAAAATGAAATGTGTAGGATAGTGTATCAAATTAAATTTTGTATATGTGCATGATTATAAAGTAGTTTATAAGATTTTTTAATATTGATTTTCGTTATGAAATGAACTAAATATGATGAAATCTTTTGGTTATTAATGTAGACATTTAATGGAATAAAAAGATAGGTTGATCATTAAAGGAATTGAAAATGATGTGATAAGCCTTAGACAAATGGAGATGATGATAATGGTGTCCTAATCTTGGAAGAGAATATAAGACAACTCTAGAAGTGTTAGTAGTGGGCATGAAATTTATAAATGTTGATGAGACATTAAATTTTTATAAGAAATATACATGAGTATTTGGGTTTAGAATAGTAAAAAAAGGAATAAGAAAATATCATGTAATTAGGGAGCTTAAGTATCACACAATAATATGCATTAAAGGTCAAAAAAGCATTAATTTACTAAAATAAAGGGGTATGATGAGAATCGTTTTAGGTTTCACACTCTGAGAGAAGGTGAATCAATATGAGCTATTTTCTTTTTACAAATCGATCTAGATTTAATCTTTATAACTTGTTAGAGTCAGTAATCTAATTTTTCTTTTTCTTTTTTATGTGAACATGATCGTACGAATATAAATTAATGTGTAAGTACTCAAGCACACACAATAATTTTTACATGGTTCACCCATAATGTATAAACTATGTCCAAGGTGTGATAAGATTAATTCTAAATTACACAATCTACTCTTGTTATCAAGGGATACAATTTGGTTGTGGAAGGATCACTTTTTAACCACTTGTGGAAGGATCACTCTTCAACTGCTTACAATAATTTCCCAATTACTCTAAGGATATCACACCTTTATTCAACTAGTTTATCAAGAGTTTATAGTAAAACTTTTCCTGAAGAACAATTACTTAATATGTATAGATTGTGAGACCAAAATATGGATATTTGCCTTCCTTCACTATTGATGTTGTCTCACCCACTGTTAGTACTACACGTGATGCTAATGCTGTTTATACATGTTGTCGTTGCTGTCCACGCATGTTGCTAATGCTACCTGCATGCATTGTTGTTGCTATCCACACGTTGTTACTAATGTTGTCCGCTCTGGTGCTACTGTATGTGCACATTTCTAATGCTATCTATACGCGTTGCTAATGCTGTGTACACATGTTGCTACTGTAATTTGTGTTCGTTACTCCTATTGTCCATATATGGTGCCATTATTATTTATGCATATTATTAATACTATCCACACACGCTGCTACTATTATCCGTGTACACTACTAATGTTGTCTGCATACACTGCTACTATTGTTCATATGCGTTGTTCCTACTATTTGCGTATGGTGTTACTGCTCACTACGCCTCATTGCTAATGTATCCGTATGCACTGTAGCTGCTTAATGCACACACTGTTCATGTTGTTTGTACGTGCTACTCTTGCTATCTGTGCACATTACTGCTTCTTTCTGCAAGTGTTACTGTTGTCCATACATGCTGTAGTTAATGCCCACACGTGTTGTTCCTGCTATCCGAGTGCGCTGCTACTGTTTGCTTATATTGCTGCTGCTATCCGTCTACGATGTTGCTACATGTTATGCCAATCTCTAACTAAAACTTTCCCTTTTCTTCTCCTACAATATTTCATTCTTTCTTCTTAAGCAATGGCTCCTCTTTTTAGTTAACAAGCTACTAATCTAACTTTTTATTGCTTATGTATCTTTATGTAATTAAAGAATCTTTCTACTTTGGCTAATCAATCCATAAAACCTTTAATACTGAATTCACCATTAAAAATAAGGATATCTACCTTTAGCCAAAATTCATTTAATATTATAGGATATCAGGGTTATTGTTTTTCATACCTAACATAATTTGGATATTCATCAAAATCATTGTCCTCATTATCATAACTTATTAGATAAATCTAAGGCCTATACTGATTTTTTTTCATTAAAATCTATCACATAGGTTTAACACCTATGTGAATTGGTAAGGATTATTCAAGAGGCTAACCATGAGTAAAATCTTCGGCTTAATTCCTTTCATCTCTTTGATTCCTATTAACACCGCCCACCAAAAAAGCCTTAAATCAATTATTGATGACTTCTAGTCCATATTTCAATCAATCAAGCCTTTGGTCAAGGTTTTATAGTACTGCCTTTTAGGCACGAATGGTTGTCCAAATAGCCGATATCCCTTAATATTTGTTAATAAGATAGTTACTATTTCCTTCCTTTTATGTTATCATTAGAATAAGTGAGACTTGCTCTAATACTACTTGATGCAACATCTAGTGGAAATAAGGCTAATTCTTTGATTAAGTTTAAGAAAATAATATTTTTCAAAGAGAAAGATAAAGGTAAAACCAATATTAGCCTTTTTTAAGAAAATAAATTTCTCAACGTCATAAAAAGGACAACTAAGAGTCTCCAAAACACTACAAACCTTCTCAAAGAGGACTACCAAAAGTTTTTATACAACAAAAATAAAGTTTTTAAAATTTTCAAACAATAAAAATAAAGTCATTTCTTTTTTTTCTAAGAGAAAAGATAAGTGATATTAACTTGAACTTAGATTAATATCAAATTTAGGTTTTAACCTAAAGTTAAATGAGTTACTTCTTTTTTGTATCCAAACTCATAATCAAGTTCTTTATTGATTTAATTTGTTCCCAAACTTAAGTCCCTTACTCTAAATCTCAAGCAACTATAACATTAATACTAAAAATTGACTAGTTAGACATATTAAAAGCCTACAAAATCTTTAATCCAAAGTAAGTTGTTTTTACTTTACTATAGGGCCAAACAATATAAGGGAAACTCTATCATTTTTTTAAACATACAAATTTGAAAATTAAAGTGTTAATATCATGAAGCACTTTTAACCCTAATTTTTCTTTATTTTATTATTCCTTATATTAAGTCTAAGATGTAATTAAACCTTTGGTAGGACTATACGATGATTTTAGGCTTATGCTTTCTTCCTTGTCTTCCTTGTAAGTTAGGCTTTGGCCTTGATGAGATAAGTCCTCTTTCGAGATAATAAACTTGTTTGGTAATGGACTTAATTAGTATATGGATAATTCCCTTCTAAGGTTAATGGATTTTGGGCTTTATTAATGATAGTGTAGGTTGCCTTAATGTCTTTAGGACTGTGGACCTCCCTTGTGTTCCTAAATTATGAGTCTCTTGATGCATTTGGGTCAAAGGCCACTTTATGTTGTATTTTTCCCCTCTTGATATATTTTAGTGCCTTTTAATTAAGTAGTGTGATACTACTTTAACTAACTGTAAGCCAAAAAAAGAAAAGTTTGTCAAAAGATTTGATGATGTTTACAAACTTAGACTTATAAGGAACCTTAAAAAGTTCTCTTTTCAATCTAGGTCAGAGCATAACAACTAATGACACTTGTATAGTTACCATATTAATAGTTTAGGAGTTTAAAGAAAAATATGACTCTCTTTTAGATTAAGATATATATTTTGTAACTTTAAATTATAAAATTATAAATTGTAATTTAGACATTATTTTTTCCTTTTATTTTTTATTTCATTGATTTTACACTTATTTGGTTACCTAATTGATAGTTTAGGAGTTTAAAGACAAATATGACTCTCCTTTAGATTAAGATATATATTTTGTAACTTTAAATTGTAATTAGACGTTATTTTTTTCCTTTTATTTTTTATTTCATTGATTTTTTTTCCTTATATTTTTTTTCATTCAAAAATTACAATTATATTCTAACTTGCGTCTCGTGTGTGTGTGTCTCTGTGTGATAAAGATTTATTACAAAATTCCTTTGATAATGTCGAACAAAATAAAGAAATAACATAAGTGACATAAAATAAATTGAAAATTTGGAAATAAAAATTGACAACGTATTTTTAACACTAAATGGAACTAATTTAATTCAATTTGTTTTGTTCTTTTTTTATTTTCTAGTTTATTTTTCATATCTTTAATTTATAGAGCATTGAATTCATTTAACATATGGACCTACTTTTTGAATTTGTAAATAATGATTCTTAAATTGTATTGTCATAAGAATAGTTAGTAGTTACCAAAGAAAATTCATAACTATAAAGTTTTAGATATGTAAAATGATTGACTAGGAAGAAGATATTTATAAAGTTAGAAGTCAATGTGAATATTCATAAATGAAAATTTTTTAATAAGTAAAATGATTTTAGACTTGGGATATTTACAAAATTTTATTGGAGTAAAAAACATATTTGAAGAACTAACTCGTTATTTCCTCCAAATTTTATATTTTTCCTTCCAATCATATGTCTTTTATTTGAATACATGGTAAATATTTCTTCATATTAGTTACATACAAATGTGTACATGTGTTTTTTGCTTTATCAATGCTTTTCCTCAAAAAATAAAATATTAAAGGTCTCTTAGAATATTTTGTCTTTTCATTTTTTCAATATATTTTAAATTAAGAAAAACAATTTAAAAATGAGGAGCACGTATGTTGTTAATAAAATAATATAATTTTTAAAAATTTATTTTTTTGTTAACTCATATTTTATTTTATTATAATAATATATCTATTATTTATTATTATTATTATTATTATTATTTAACTAACATATAACAAATATTCATTATTGAATTTTTCTCACAAATAGGTAGGCTAGCTAAAAATTGCAAGTAAGACAAAGCAAATGAACACGTGAACCAATTAGTGGAAACAACAATTAAAACCAAGAAGCTTCAAAACACAAAAGGATGGAAAGAAAACAAAGCATAATGAAGAAAGAAAAGAAGCCCTGAGTGTGAGTGACGGAAAAATGGAAGAGGAAGTCATGTAGGGAAGAAATGGGAATATAAAGTAATGTGAGGGATCAATATTGGTGTTATGTGAGAAAAGGGAGAGAGGAAACGTTGAATTCTTACAATCCTCGTGAAGGTAAGCAAGCCTTATGGCAGAACCTAATGCAATATGCAACTTAGTTGGCCAATTTCATTACTGGAAGACATCTCCAAGTAGATTTAAGTTAGGCTTTGGCATTAGTATTAAAGAGAGCTAAGGCGACAATTTCTCTCATATGAGTAGATACTATAAAACATAGAATAGATATAGATTTTGCAATTGCCACATTACGAAAAGAACCCTCTAGTTTTTAAGTTTTTGTAATTTAATTTTTGGCCTTAATTGATTTGAGTTTCTTTTTTTTTTTTTTTTGGGTTGCATGTATGCCATGTCACACTTAAAAATTAATTTTTAATAATTAAAACATAATTTCACATAAGTACCCTTGCCTCAGGTTGAATCTATGCTAAGAACAAAGTACTCATAGTTGGATTATGAAACCTTTATGCTATTTATTCCACTTTGTTAAGCCTATCTTTGATGGCTAATGTTAAATTTATTGTCAATAGCATTTCATATTTTTGTTCTTGTTAATTTGATGTTATAAGCGCATTTGAGATATGTTTATTACATTTACAAAGTGTTGGCAACTAATTTATTCAAGGTTTAAGGAAAACGATGTACTATTATTCCCAAAAAGGAGAATTAATGGAGAGAAGGAGAGAAGCAGTGGGACAAAATAACCTAGTAATGGCTGGCATTGAGGAGAAGCTGATGTTAGAGAAAGTGTTCAAGATAATAGAGGTGCCACCTTGGAACAAGTAGATAACGTTCAGGGTAATAGTGACCAACCTTTTTTTGAGCATAGTGTTTAACTTTATTGTGTGCAAGCTCAATCTCACCACCAGTATTATTCCTTCTCTTAACGTGGCCACCAACTTACTAGGTTTCGTAATACTCAAGTCTTGGTCCGTCTTGTTTCAAAAGCTTGACTTATCGAAGCAACCTTTCATTAAGCATGAGAATACCATCATCCAGACATGTGTCATTACTTCCTTTAACATTACATTTAATAGTGGCACTGCAAGTCACTTACTGGGTTTGAGTCCAAGGATAATTACTTAATCAGAGGAAGGAAACACTCTATCAAATGTGAAAGCTCTCTCTCTTGGATGGATGATGGCATCTCTTATTATTGTGATTTTGTTGGGTTATTCTCTATTATACCTCTGTGAAAGTTGATGATTTTGAAGTATAAATTGACGTACTTCAAAGGAACTGCTACTGCTTATCTTATCAATAGCTATTATACCCTGAAAGGAGCTAAGATAGAACACATGACTCATTTTAAAAGAGAAGGACACGTGGCAAGAGGGCTATGAGATGGGTGTTAAGTGGAAGTATCTTGAGAGGTCTTTTTATATAGGAATCAATGTTGACTGTTAATGGTAAGACAATCTTAAATTCAAAGAATCAATGCTGATCATTGATGGTAAGGTAATCATACATTCAAAGAATCAATACTAACCATTGATGGTAGGGCAATCCTAAATTTAAGGCATATCAATAACCATGCAGCCACCAAAAGAATATGTAGAGAACAATAGAAAAGAGCATACAGAGAATAACAAAAAAAATGCCTAAAGAATAGCCAAAAAGAGTGTAGAGAGAATAATAGAAAACAACGTGTAGAGAAAACAACAAGAAAAAGTGTAAAGAGAACAATAGAAAAGATTATAAAGAGAACAACATAAAAAAGCATGAAGAATAGCAAAAAGAGAGAAAAAAAACAATAAAAAGAGAATAGATAATAACACAAAAAAAGGAGAAGATTAGTTTTCTGCCACAATGACCTGTACATAAAAAGAGATGTTTCTCAATGGAGTTTTGGTCATAATCTTTTTATGTACTTCTTTGAAAAAAGGTAAGACACCCTTGGGGTAATCGGGAGATCATTGTAAGTGGTTAAGAAGTGTCCTTCCACAGTGATTAAAGAGAGATCCTTCCATTGCATTATTTGTATCCTTTGTTAGTAAGAGTGAACCATGTGATCTAGAAGAGATCCAATCACATCATGGATATAACTCACACATTATGGGTGAACCATGTAAAAATTCTGTGTAGTTTTAGGTGCTCGTACTTTCTTGATATTCATACGATCATTTTCACATAAAGAAATAAGATAAAAATAGATTATAGACTTTAACAGGTCATAGAGGTTTAATCTGAACAAATTTGTAAAAAGTAAATATCTCACATTGATTCACCTCATCCCCTTTCTTAGTGTAAGACTCAAAAAGGTCCTTATCACACTTTTTTTTTTACATTTTTAAAGGTATAATTACACATAAATAATCCAACTCATGTTACAAATTGTCATCAAACCCTTAATGCCCTGTAATAATGATTAGAGTCTAATCGAAACTAATTATAAATAGCCAACTAAATAAAACCATCATCAACTTGAATTAATAAAAGTCATAGTACACACACATAATATATTGAGCTCAATAAAAAAAAGGAAAAGAAAAGAAAAGTTATTTATCTTAAGTAATGATAATTTGTTCACTTCTTTTAATAACACTTTCTAAATTAATAAAGGTATTGATTAACACTTCTTTTAGACACCTTGCCTCATAGACAATTCAGATGTTCTTGTTTAGGTCTTCATTAGGTTATAAGTTGACTGATACTTTAACTGCGTTCATAACTCAATTCAAAACATAGAATGTAAAGCAAATTAAGGACACACGAGATTTACATGATTCTGTCAACATGACGACGTATATCCACGGTAATAGGGACTCTCCCTTACCGAAACTATCCACTATACTTAAGAATTCCAGTTACAATGGATATCTTAATCCTCTACTCCTTTCAATATTGCAATTGCTAAGTAAGTACAATACAAAGAGTGTTACTTATTGTGTCTACCCTTCTTTTAACTTGTCTTGCCTATGTTAAATTGAAAGGCTACTCCACTGCCATTTAGAAGTTTACCGCAATGTTCTCTAACCTCTTTTGAAGAAATCTAGAAATACGTTGAGTTCTTTCAATGCTTCGTCGAATTTCTTCTCTACGTTGTTTCACACAACTCCTGCTTTCATCGTCTCATGGTCTCACCAGTCTCAGATTTTCTCCCTTTTCTGCCGATCACTATTCTAGCCGTTGGGTTTCTCTTTCCTTCTGCCGGTGATGTGCTTTGTCGTGCTCACTTGGTTAGTCGTCAGGTTCTTTTTTCTCTCCTTCCCGTCAACTCCTCTATTTTGGTCGTCGGGTTTCTTTTTCTCTCCTTCCCGTCGACTCCTCTGTTCTGGCCGTTGGGTTTCTTTTTCTCTCCTTCCCATCGACTTCTTTGTTCTGGCCATCGAGTTTCTTTTTCTCTCCTTCCCGTCAACTCCTTTGTTCTGGCTGTTGAGTTTCTCTTTCTCTCCTTCCCATCGATCTACTCTGATTTGCTCAATTTCTAACATGCCTTTTTCTCTATATCGATTTTTCTCTCTCCCTTTTTCACTCGACCGTTCTTCGTTCCCAGTTTTGTCATTTTTGCTCCCTTGGTTAAATGGTTTCTCTTGTGTTTTCCAATCACTCTTTGTGTTTATGCCGTTCACCCTCTCTTTTTTTCCAACAATGACTTTCCGTTTTCTTTCTTATCTCCGACGACAGCTTTCCATTTTCTCTCTTATCTTCGACGATGGCTTTTCGTTTTCTCTCTTATCTCTGACGACGGCTTGCAGGTTACTGTGCTTTCTTATGTTGGCCTTTATATACCCCTTCATAAAACCCTAATAGGGCGAATTTACTATCTTGCCCTTCAATGTGACTTTTATGTTCTTCCCCCTCTATGTAGCTTTTAACTTACTCTTCCATGTGGCTTTACTTTCTCGCACACTTAAACCTAGTTGACGACAATTACAACCCATACAAAGCTGTGGAAACAACACTATCTATAGTCTCTACCACACAATGGGTGGACCTCTAGATTAGGCTGATTAGTTACTTAAAACTATATACCTCTACCTATTTTAAACCTTATATCTACCCCTTTTGATTACTATCGTAGTGCAACATTGACACCAATGGACCCAAAAAGAAGTGATCTACCTATTGGTACCCTCTATATGTCAATTAAAGGCCAATAATAAATTGCTAGCAATAGCAACATCCATATTGTTAAGCCACTTAGTGTAGAAAACCAAAAAAGAAAAAGAAATCTTTTTGAAGCCAATTCTTAGCCTATTAAGTCATCATTGAGCTCAAAACCGAAAACAAAATTAATAATAATGAAAAAATTTGGAGTTAGGATATTAAAGGAAGAACAAAAGATGAAGTAATGAAACATAAAAAAAATTATAATAAGGATGGGTGTGTCTATAGAAAAGTAAAAAAAGAGAGAGAGAAACGAAAGTGAAAAAAAAAAAAAAAAAAAAGGTGGGTAGTTATAGTAAGACAAAAACAAAAAAGGAAAAGATAATAAAATGGAATAGGTAGCCACTAAAAAAAAGTGAAATGGATAACTACAAAAAAAAGGAAAAAATGGAACATAAAATACTTAGTGGCATCATCATTTTTAGTGCCTTAGATAAACCTAAAAAAAATAGAAATTAACAAAAGAAATAATAAAATGATAATAAATAAATAATAATAATACTACCTTTTGATAGATGTATTTATTTTATGATAAGTTTGAGAGAGACAATAAATAAAAATGATTGGCAAAAAAAGCATGAAAATAAGAACACAAAAACAACAATACTATCACTATATATGATAGGCATTTGGGTTGGTCATTATCTCTGACAAATATAACCATGCTCTCAAACCTTAGTGGATCTTTATGAAGCAAGCCAAGTCACTCATAATGTTTTAATTGCAATGATTAATGGGGACTCCAAAATCAAAACACACACAGCTTTAACCCTAAACAAGGCAAACAATGACAAACCATTTGCTCCACATTTATCAAACATCCCATTATCCCAAAAAGCTTGTCACAATAGTCTTTAGCTTCCTTAAACTATATAAGCTCTTATTCAATCTCAGTTAATTCATTCACCTTTGAATGAACAAGTCAACTTCATTTTATTATCTTAATATCTATAGTAGCACAAACATATGCATACAGTTATTAATTAAATAATAAACTCATATCATTCATATGTCATGAAATACCAAATTATGTTACAAAAGAATTTATGTCTTCTAATTGATTCATTATTTTTTCATTTAATATTTAGTGTGTGCACCAAACTAAAAGGTGACATTTAAATTATGATTAATTAATGAAATTGCAAGACTTTTATCATTGTTACTTTTAGGAGCAATGAGATTTCAACAATATACATGTAACTTTAAGAGATCAAATAAAAAAACCAAATGCAATGTATCATGGCTATTACTCTTTTTTCCCACTTCTCATCATTAAACCAAAAAAACAAAAAGGTGGTTTCCTTATCTTATTTCTATTCATTTGATAATCAAGAAAAAAACTTCTTAAATACAATTTATACATTACCATGATTGTTTAATCAAAGTACAATTGTATATAGGGATTTTTCTTTATATGCACTTTGTAGTACTCAATGTTTTTATTCCATATTGATAATTAGGTAAATGATAGTTGTTAGTTGACCTCATTAACCGAAGACAAATTAAAAAGCAATTGAAGCTTAGACCTTAAAAACACCCTTCCTTATCTCTCTCTCTCTTTCTCTCCCCATCACACACACATTTTGCCATCCATTTTATTCCCATTTCTTATTTTGTTTAGACTATACATTGTAGTGGATCTTAAGTTTCAACACCTTTTTATATAGACCACATAGATGAACTTCAAATCAACATTTTATCATAAAAAAAGGTGGATGTAAAAAGATCAAAAGGTTAAGTGATGACATCCCCAACATCTCTTGCACGTGTTCTAAATTAAATAATTATTTTCTTTTTAATTAAACTTTAGTCATCTATCTTAAAGGAATCTACCTTAGTCATGATTAATTGTCCATCTAGTCCATAATTATTGCAAAACATAAGAGTTTAAAACTAGGAAAAATTTTGAGTAAAATCAAATAAAGACCAAATTTGTAGGTTTGATAGTATATCTCAACAAAAAAGTTATGAACTATCTACTTCCCTCACTCATTTCCAATTTGGAAATTTCAACTTAATACCACTTATGGGAAACACATAAGAGCCCAAATAAAAAAGAAATCCAAGTAGGATTTAAATTAAGCAACAAATTCATAAATTTTATACTACATCTTGACCCACAATCTTAAAATATTAGATTTATAAGTGTGTGTTACTTATAAGTTACTAATTTTCCTCTTTTGATTCCCATACTTTACACTTATACTTGAAATCCTAACAATAAGTACTTGGTTTATTGGTTATATTATTATGAGTTGTTATGCCACTTTATAAGCATACTTATATAATTAAACTTTCTTATAAATTATCCATAATAATTTATGAATTTAAAAAACACATAAGACATTATTAGCCTAAAGGCCATATGATTTGCTTTAAAGGCCCTTTGTTAACTATGTAATGATTAATAAAGAAGCAAATCTGTAAAATTTAAGATTCATTTTACACTAAGGCCTACATTTATTAATTTAACAATTATAAGTTTTTAAATGGTTATTACTATTTGAATTTTTCATTGGACTAACATGGAAATTAGACATTGAAAATTTTGATTTTTTTACTCATTTGTAGTTCTTAAGGTCTTTCCAAATAGAAAATGGGATTATGCCAACTTTTATGGACTTTAGGGTCAATAACAATAACATGTGTTAAGGTGATAAGGACCTTTTTAGGTCTCACACTGAAATGGGGAGGGGATGAATCAGTGTGAGATGTTTATTTTTTTATAAATCTGTCCAGATTAAACCTTTGTGACCTATTAAAGACTATAATCTATTTTTATCTTACTTCTTTATGTGAGAATAACTGTATGAATATCAAGCAAGTATAAGCATACCAAAACACATAGATTTTTTATGTGGTTCACTCATAATGTGTGAGTTACACATAGATTTAAAATATCCTTCTTTATATGCAAAAAAAAAAAAAAAAAGGCTTTAAGGGGCTTTAGATATCCCTTTGTTGTGTGCTTTCTTTTCTCTTTTATCTCTCCAACAATTCCACTTGCTGTGTGGGCACACACACTTTTTCTCAGTATTTTTATGCTATTTTCACTTCTCTTTTTTGCTATTCTTCCATTTTCTTTTAGTAGCTATATGGGTATTTATATGCCTTGAATTTAGGATTGCCCTACCATTAATGATCAACATTAATTCCCATACAAAAGACCTCTTAAGATACTTCCACCTAGCACCCTTTTCATAGTCCTCTTGCCACATGTCCTTCACTTTTGAAATAAATCATACGTTTTCATAAAACTAGTCACATGCAAGTCTTGAAGATTGTTGTTCCCACAGCCTTGTAAGGGTTGTAATTGTTATCAACTAGGTTTAAGTGTGCAAGAAAGTAAAGCCACATAGAAGGGTAAGAAGGTAAAAGTCACATGGAGGGGCAAGAACGTAAAAGCCACATGGAGGGGTAAGATAATAAATTCGCCATAAGTAAGCCTTATTAGGGTTTCATGGAAGATAGTATATAAAGACCTTGGAAGACAAAATTAAGGTAAGGGCCAATGCAATTGAATACAAGGCAAAACACAAAAGTGTGTGGACAATCAAATAGAGAAAATAAAAGAACACAACACAAGGCCCAAGCACATCGACGGTAAGAGAACGACAGAATAGGGGACGGTAAAATAGAAAAGAGGAGGTTGGCAATTAAGGAAATCATAGCCGTCGTCAGAAGAAGGAGAAAACAGAAATTGAGCAAATTGGAGAAATCCGGTGGTAAGAGAGAGAAATCATAGCCAAACAGTAGTCGTCAACAGGAAGAGAGAGAAAATGATTCAGCCGTCGAGTGAACAGTAACCGTCGTTGGAAGAAAAAGAGAAAACAAAAATTGGCCAAACAAGAGAAGGAGACAAAGAGGTGAACAGCCAAGTGGGTAAATGAAAAAAGAGATGAAACGACGAGTGGAAAAAATTGGGGGGCTGAACGAAGAGATATCGATGACAATAAAGAAGAACAATCGTTAAGAGAGAGAGAGAGAAAGAAGGAGACGTCGAAAGTAGGGGCTGAACAAAGAACAGAGAACAAAGGTCGAGATAAGGCCAAATCGGAGCCATAGTCGGGTGAAGGAGAAAAGAGGACCAAAAGGGGGAGAAAATCGGACACCACTGATATGCCCAAAATACACCTAAAGAAGAGAGAGAAGCCATCGTCAGAAGAACAGGGGTGGTCGGCCAAAACACAAGAGAGATGGCTAGACTTGAGGAGTCGATGGGAAGGAGAGAGAAAACACGGCCAAATAGGGGAAAATGAGAGAAAATCTAGAATGGCTAAAGAGGGGTGGACAAAGAAAGAGAGACCGTTGGCAAAACAAAGGAAATCTGGCTAGACAGTAAGAGAGAGAAATCCTATAGTAAGAAAGAGAAATCTGACTGGACAGCAAGAGAGAGAGAAATGGACAGGCAAGCCATGAGACATGGAATAGTAAACCAGAAACGTGAGGTAAGTCGTAAGACAAGGAGACGAGTGAGACAGTGAAAGTAAGAGTTGTGTGAAACAACTTAGAGAAGGAATTCGATGAAGCACGGAAAGAACTCAACGTATTTCCAGATTTCTTTAAGAGATGTTAGAAAGCATTGTGGTGAACTTCTAAATAGTAATGGAGCAACCTTTCAATTCAACAGAGGGAAGACAAGCGAGAAGAAGTGTAGACACAGTAAGTGACACTCTTTGTATTGTACTTGCTTAGTAATTGTAATATTAAAAGGAGCAAAGGATTAAGACATTCATTGTAATTGGAATTCTTAAGTATAGTGGATAGTCCCAGTAAGGGAGAATCCCTACCACCATGGATATACGTCATGTTGACGGAACCACATAAATCTCGTGTGTCCTTAATTTACTTTACGTTCCGTGATTTGAATTGATTTGTGAACATAGCTAAAGTATCAACTAACCCATAACCTAACAAAGACTTAAACAAGATCATCTGAATTGTCTATTAGGCAAGGTGTCTGAAAGATGACTTTGGGGACTATTGTGATTAATAGGTAACAATAGATCTACCTTAGTCGAGTTTGAGAAAGAGTTCGCTTTTAGGAAGAGGTTGAAATTATTCACTTACCTGCGAATTGTGATTTGTGGGGTTACTAATTTACCCCCCTCTCAATATCACAAACTAGTAGATCCTAGGGAGAAGTCAGGAACTTTAATTGGTATCAGAGCACAGGTTCACCAGTTTAAAGCTCAATAGCTTGGTGTACTAGTTTGAAAGGATTTAGAAGTTTGACTTGTTTAACATACTGAGAAAAGGAAGTTGGTACAGGCACTAGCACCACTTATAGTAAGAAGGTTCTAATCTTCAACGAAACCAACTACCATATATAAAGAGTAAAAATGCAAGTGGTATTTGTAACCATGGGCATGAACACGATGAAATGCATACATGAGGGTTTTATGGCTCCAGAAGAAGGTAAAGACCCAACTCCAGAGGAGTTAAGGCAATTTGAGATAAATGGAAAGGCCTCAAATGTCATCATTTCAGCATTAACAGATGCTGAGTATGCTAAAGTTATGGACTACAAATCTGCCAAGGAGATAT